>JASVEL010012131.1:0-391453 GCA_032618575.1 Nicotiana noctiflora
CCATAAATTGGACTAATTAATCTAAATAAGACAAGTAGTACTAATTAAAAGCCATAAATAATAAAAATAGATAAAATCACGGGGAAGTATTGATTTAACATGAAATTATAATTCAATCCCGAATAAAATCAGTCAATCTATTTTGATTGATAGAGATAAACTATAATGGGAAAAAATTGAAGTAATCAGTGAATAAGCAGAGAAACCTAGGGTTTAAAGCATATAAATAAATATTAATCAAACTAGTAAAGATAATCAGATTCAAACACTTAGGAGTTTTAAAACCTTTTTGGAGAGAACTTAAAACGAACTATTAAACCAATAATACCTACTATTGAATGTAACTATTTTGGGCATAAAAACATCCAAATACTAGCCCACATTCAATGTTAAAAATAAAACATAAAGTTGTCTCTCACAATCAAGTTTACCGATCAACCAAAACATCACACCTAAACTACTACACATTAGATTCAGTTTACTCATCCCCATTATCAGATAGATTTTGCCTATGTTTTCTCATGAATTTTGCATCTTAACAAATGTTCCAATGGGAGTCCAATTATTTCTTCAAATCACGAATTTTCTTTTTCATAAATCCAAATGATCTTGATTGTGAAAATATAAAGAATTGGCTAAGAGTGGGTTTGGCTGACCTGTAGGTTGACGTACTCTAAGTCTATAAATTCTGCCTTTTTTTACTCCACCCGCTACCTCTGCCCACAATGACGCCATATCATCAGGTTTTAGTTGAGTTGAAGGAGGCTATGTTTGTTGCCATTCGTCCACCATTTTTATGATAATCTTCCTGAAATAAAAATATAACTATTATGTTAAAAAAACTAATATTAAAAAATTATAAATAATTATGATGTTAGTATTTTACATATGTATCTTATGCACGCGTCTCGACCTAGTGTTTTCTTTACCATCCTTCATCTTTTTCTTATGCGTCTCCTCGAAGACCTCAGCGTGACTCATATCTCGCCCTCTTTCCTTTTCCTTCACAACAAAAAGTATGAGTTAGATATTACAAACATAAAATGTAAAATCAAAAAAAAAATTATAAGTACTTACCATTGTTAGTGGCCGCAAACCTAATTGAACCTCGAAAATACTATTTATTTCATTTTGATGTTGAGGATGCCATGTAAACTTTATTTGCAATATAAAAAAATATCTTTAGATTGAAATGATAATTAATTAAATAAATGTAGTCAACTTTTTGCTCTAAAGTATTGTACGTAATCTGTCCCAAGAATTTTACGGCTCATGATACAATAGCTTCATATAATCCACAACCAAATGTGCATACTGAAAGGATGTTAAAAACCTGCATTAAACATAATATATATATATATATATATATATATATATATATATATATATATATATATATATATATATATAAATTAATAAACATCAAATAAGTTCAAATATTTGGGATCTGCAGTAACAATTATGCAAAAATAAAAATCGATTAATCTACAATAATAATTTAATAATTTAATGGATGAAACTAATAGTAGATTTCAATTAATCTTAATTTTTTTGAAGAGTGCGATCGCATAAGCCATTTTGGAGGGGTGGAAAACCTGTTCTATGCGATCGCAGGTCTGGTTATGCGATTGCATAGTGTAATTATAATGACGGACAGAATCAGTTAAATAACATATCAGTTGCGAGGGTTTCATTATTTCCTCCATTTTTTGCACTACAGTGAGAGCTAATTGATAGAATTTGAAGAGGATTTCATCGGGAAGTGATTGGAGGTAAGTCTCGTGGTCTTAATACATCATTTTATCAAAGAATCTTCCATATATTCTCTGAAATTGGGCATGAATTGAGGAAGTAAGGGCTTGAAGTTTTGCTATGTAAAATTGAGTTTTGGTGGCTCATTTGAACTCTGATTTTGATAAATTTATACGTACGGACTCTTGGCGAGACGAAGATTCCGGAAATATTAGTTTCATAATTTATCGAGAAGCGGGCCAGAGGCTTAGATTTTGCTAGTTTCGAGATTATTGTTATATTTCGATTGCTTTCGATTGGGTATTGTTCCATTAGCCTATCATGATAGATTTGTACTAATTTATGCTTGTTTTAACGCGCGTGGAGGCCGGTTTGGGGAGGAAAGGCATTGGGAGCTTGAGATATCTCCGATTCGAGGTGAGTAATAATTGAGAATGATATCCGGAGTGTTTGAAATCCTGGGTTTGCATATCTTAGTGTTGTATTGAGGTGACTTGCATGCTTGACCTGAGCGTGGGGTAGAGCACCGTTGTGGATCGTGACTTAGTCCGTCGCAGTTGTTGGTTTTTACCGCATATTTGCAAATGTATTGTTGTTATCATTATGATTTGGGCTCATTGCCATACTTGGGGCTTATTGACGATTGTTGAAACTCTTTATGAACTATCATCATTGTTTTCCCTCACTGTTTGAAATACTATTTGAACTCAGCCTGTGTGATTTACACTACTTTTGAACACATCTATATTTTACTCAAACCTGGAGTTTTAACTGATATTTGAACTATTATTTGAGCTGAGTATCATTGTTTTATTAATGCCCGAGGGGTTTTTTAGATTATTTGTTAGACTGATTGGGTAAGGAATTTGGGTCGTGACAAGTTGGTATCAGAGCCTAGGTTAGTAGGTCTCAGGAGTCATGAGCAGGTTTAGTAGTTTCCAGCAGATCGGTACGGAGACGTCTGTATTTATCCTCGAGAGGCTGCAGAACCTTTAGGAAAATATCCTATTCATGGAATTCTTATCGTGCGTACTTGATTCAACTTGATATATGACTCTTGAAAATTCCTTCCACTCGTCTGTATGCGTACGCGAGCGCTCAATAGTATATGTGCCTTAATGGCTTGTGATTCCTCAATCAAGGGGCGAGAGGTAATCTCCGTGAGTTCATGTTGAGCGAGTCTGGAGGACTTGAGGCCGGATCTTTGCATATGGTTTGAGCATCGAGGTGCTGATTGTGTAAGCAAGTGTTTTGAACTTATATGTTCAGTGTTGTTCTTAATAGCCAGAATGATGGCTGGATATCCATGTGATGAGTATGTTGGTACCCTGGGGTGCATCTATGTGGTCTTGGTAGTGACGAAAGAGTCTGACGAATAATAGATAAGCTGCTAAGTGTTTGTTTTCCATTGTGATCTGTTGTGTAGCCCGAAGTTACGGGGTTTGGTGAATATTTTCATGTCTCGTAGTGGAAAGGTAAAGTGCATTAGGTGCGGTGGTATGAGATCAGACTAAAGAATATTAATTGATTGTGCTATATGTATCACGGTGGAAGGTGTGCTGAAATACTAAATCGAAGCGAAGCAGGTGGATTATCTCTTTGCGGAGTGTCCTTTGGTGAGTTGGATCCTATGTGTAATTGAAAGGTATTTTATGTGTTATGATTTGGATAGGTGCAATGTATGTTCACGTATCAATTTTGATAATATAATTCGTGTAGTATTGATATTTGTGTTGTTGATATAAATTGTGATGCCTTGTTGAGTTGTGGATGTGTTGTTTGGATGGTTTTGGTGATTCTATGGCTGGTGGATAGGCCAAATTACAAAGGAAACTCTGTCAAAATTTTTGGAAAATTTGGGACTTAGAAAAGATTTTCGTCACCTAAAGAGTGGGCTTAGCTGTTGTGTGAGAATGGATGCAAGCATTGCAGAAGAGTTAAGATTTCGGATGATTCGAGTCTCCACCAAAGCTTGTAAATGACTTGAGTTTAATATCACTATAATATTGTGGCATCATTTGAGTAAGAATGCTATGAGTGGTTGAAAGTATCTTGATATATGGCTTTAAGCTAAGTTGGGGAGGTTGTTATTGATTAATTGATTGCACTATTGTATTCTAATTAGTTCTATTCATCTAGGGCAGGTGAACTACAGTTGAATAAATGGAAATGACTTGATAATAAATCGAATCAGATTGGTAAGGATATGATTAATTCCTGTATGTTTGAGGTAATGAGCCTTACTGGTATCGTACTGTAAAGCTTTTGCGTGCTAGCAGTCTGCTTAGCTTGGTTTGGGTAAAGGGGATTCAATCCTGGCAGTTTATCCTATGCAATGGAATTGGGAGAAAGAGCTCTTGATGTGTTTTACAGTGGTCTAAAGATGAGTATAATTTCTATGGGTACCATCTATGTGTTAGGATATGGAGAATTGAGATTTGCGGGTTCACGGTGTCGGTTCAGTTCACAATAGGAAATCATTGAGTTCTTGAGCAGCACAAGCAGCTGAAGGTGAGCAGAGAATCGATCTTCCGATGATTAAGGTGATGTAAATTGATGATACGTTAGTAGTATTGCGACATTTTTCTTGTTGAATGGACTGTGATGGTCAAACTGTTGATGGCATTGGGAAATTTTTGAATGTCTTTCGTGGTATGAATGAATTCTTGATATGTGTTATGTATTCGTACGACAGAGTGTGGGATCAGGCATAATGATTTATGTATTATATATGTCTTGGAGACTAGAAGTTCTCGTGATCCGCCTATGTAGTGGTTGTATATCATATGTATCGGCACCGTTTAGCGGTTATAGGAAATTTGAAAGCCCTAGTGGATCTTCCTTGCTTGATATGTTGAAATTGGGTTATGATATCTGATTCCAGACTGGTTGTCTTAAGTCATATTTTCTAGACTAATGTGATATGGACTATGTTGGAAGATGCCACATGTTGTGCGGCAAAATGCATCAGATTATGTTCTAACAAGGTAGGTTTGTATCCCCAGGACCAGTGGATGGCCGACATGTATTGCTTTGTTAATTGGGCCTTCGTGGCAGTTGTCGGTGCAGAGGTTTCTGCCACTGATTCAGTTCTAGTTTTGGGGGACTTTTTGGATGCGTTTTGTGTGATCGAGCATAGGACTATATATGTTTATTGTAATGAGGAATTTGACTTGATGTGCATTTCCTTTTGCGAGATTTATTTGTGGATCGGGTAGCACGCCGCCATAGATTATTCGGATCGGGTGGCACGACTCAACGAGTATGGTATCTAGATCGGGTGGCATGCCACCATAGGTTTTTTTATTTGGAGCGGGTTGCACGCCGCAACAGGGTGATGTGGAGAATAGATTTCTATATGTTACCTGGTATGCAATACTTCCTGGTTTCTAAGGAATGTCGGTACTAGTTATTGCTCGGCGAATAGCACATCGGTTGTGTCTTTATAGGATTCGATAGTGTATATAAAATGTTTCACCGTGGGTGAGATTGATTGTTTTAGTTCAGACCTAAATCTGTGCGTGCCTGACCATTTTGACCATGGTGACTTGAGGTGCTTCATGGGTAATAGTGTTTGAATAGAATCATGAGTTGTGGCAAGGCCACGTGATGTTATGACCTTTCGAGAAGAATTTAGGTACTCTATTTCTATAATGTGAGACGAGATCCCAATTCTGTGTTGTAAGGCTATGGAGGAATTGAATTACAGCTCTTTCGTTTGAGTCAGTTGTCATGATTTGAGTGTGTTCAAATCGTTTCTTATTGGAGCTTGTGTTGTGCTCGTTGTGGCTTAGGACGATGATGAGATGTCATATCACTAGTGTGGTGTGTTATAATCGAAATGATCATTGGAGTCATTAATGAGTGCGAACATATGTGATTTCAGTTGGTTAGAAAGGTAATATCGAGGTTTGGATCCAAAATTTGTTATGGTATCAGTCAAAAGAGAAATGGATTCATGACTGGTTGACCTGCGAGATGGGTTCGGTATATCGCGTGTTTCGGTTGCCGTGGGCAGTATATGAAGGTGTTGGAATAATATGTTAGCTATGGAAAAGGTTTTTCTGTTAGTATTTGGTTATTATGGCCAATTGCTATGAATAGATGCCATTGTCTCGAGTGTTTGGGTTGTGTAGTATATTATATGATCCCACCTGGAGTGGCAAGTATGGGTTATTGCAGTTGGTTCTAGTTTATTCTGAGTATAGACGTGGGGTTCTGATCTGGTGTGTGATTTTGGGAAGTGCAATGTGGTTTATGGTTTGGATAGGCTGTGAAATTCCAGCTATGTTGTGTTATCGGACTCATGTTAGATAGGGTGACGTGGGATCACCCTCGAGTATATGCTTGGTAAGATCATTCAGCTATTGGGTTGTTTTTAGTACAACTCTGAGTCCGCTCGAGGACAAGCATATATTTAAGTTGGGGAGAATGTGACAACCCGACCCGTCGTCGTGTGAGTTACTGCCCCGTTTCCCCCTTATTGTGTTGCTTCATGTTTCTATATAAGTATTAGAGTCTATCGGGTGTAACTGAATTGGTTTTGGTTGAAAATAAGGCACATAGCCTCTTAGAAGGAAGCTTGAATTAGAAAAGTCAACCAGAAGTTGACTATATAGTTAGAGGGCTCGGATGCGAATTCTGGTGATTCGGATAGCTTTGGGGGATAACTTATGACTCGAGAGAGCGATCGGAATTTAATTTGGAGGTCCGGTGTAGAAATAGGCTTGAATTGGCGAAATTAGAATTTTGGTGAAATCTGGTTGATAGGTGAGATTTTGATCCGGGAATAGGAATGGAATTCCGACAGTTACAGTATCTTCGTTAGGTGATTTTTGATATGTCTGCAAATTTTCAGGTCATTCGGACATCGTTTGGTCAGGTTTTTGATTGAATGTTGGTTTCGGAAGTTATAGTTGAAACTTAGGCTTGAATTTGCCTTGATTTGATGATTTTTGTGTTTAATGATGTGCTTTTGTGATTGGAAAAAGTTCGTACCGTATTTTAGAGTAGGTTGGTGGTTTTGGTTAAGGTCCCAGGGGCTTCGGGTGTGATTCCGGGGGGTTAAAAGAACCATTTTTGATGATGAACTATATCATATTTTACTGTCATTTGTTGCAGGGTAATTGTTCAATGCGTTCGTAGGGGTTGTGTGCAATCGCGTAAGAAGTTTTGTGAAGGCCCTATTTTTGTTTTATGTGATCGCGGTCAGGTGTATGCGATCACACAGTTGAGGGATTTTGTGTTTTGCGATCGCAGAGGTGTCTATGCATTCACATATAGTATTGGCCAGGGGTCCTATGTTCTGATTATTATTCTGTGCGAGCGGGATTTGGAATGCGGTCGCGTAGTGTTAATTTACAAAGCAATGTGATCGCAGAGAGATGAGTGTGATCACATAAGCCATTTTGGAGAGGTGGAAAATCTT
Source organism: Nicotiana noctiflora (assembly GCA_032618575.1). Taxonomy (NCBI): domain Eukaryota; kingdom Viridiplantae; phylum Streptophyta; class Magnoliopsida; order Solanales; family Solanaceae; genus Nicotiana; species Nicotiana noctiflora. The sequence continues at coordinate 7,181 of JASVEL010012131.1, forward strand.
TATATGCGATCGCATGTCTGGTGATGCGATCGCGTAGTATAATTATAATGACGGGCAGAATCAGTTAAATAACATATCAGTCGCGAGGGTTCCATTATTTCCTCCATTTTTGCACTACATTAAGAGATAATTGATAGAATTTGAAGAGGATTTCATCGGGAAGTGATTGGAGGTAAGTCTTGTGGTCTTAATACATCATTTTATCAAAGAATCTTCCATTAATTCTCTGAAATTAGGCATAAATTGAGGAAGTTAGGGCTTGGATTTTTGCAATGTAAAATTCGGTTTTGGTGGCTCATTTGAACTCCGATTTTGATAAATTTTATATGTACAGAATCGTGGCGAGACGAGCATTCCGAAAATGTGAGTTTCATAATTTTTGAGAAGCGGGCTCGGGGCTCAGGTTTTGCTAGTTTCGACGCGCATGGAGGCCGGTTTGAGAAGCAAAGGCATTGCGAGCTTGAGATTTTCCTAGTTCGAGGTGAGTAATAATTGAGAATAATATCGCGAGGGTTTGAAACCCCGAATTTGCACGTCTTAGTGCTGTATTGAGGTGACTTGCAAACTGGACCTGAGCGTGGGGTAGAGCACCATTGGGGATCGTGAATTGGTCTGTCCCGGTTGTTGGTTTTTATCGCATATTTGCAAATGTATTGTTGTTATCATTATGATTTGGGCTCATTGGATTTGGGCTCATTGCCATACTTGGTGCTTATTGCTGATTGTTGAGACTCTTTATGAACTATCATCACTGTTTTCCCTCACTGTTTGAAATACTATTTGAACTCAGTCCGTCCCATTTACACCGATTTTGAACTCAGCTATAGTTTACTCAAACCTGGAGTTTTAACTGATATTTGAACAATCATTTGAGCTGAGTATCATTGTTTTAATTATGCCCGAGGGGTTTTTTACATTATTTGTTGGACTGATTGGGAGCGAGGGCCATATGTGAGGGCATGACAAGTAACGTGAGGAGGCTTTCAGGCGTTGAGTGTTATGTTTGCATATGCATATGCATGCACGAATCGGACTGCATGCCGCAGTAGCATATTGCAAGGATCGGACTGCACGCTGCAGTTATATATGAATCGGACTGCATGCCACATTAGTATATGGATCGGACTGCATGCCGCAATAGCATATGGATAGGACTGCATGCCGCAATATTATTGCGCTTGGGCTGTAGAAGCCCCTCTAGAGTCTGAACCCCCACAGTGAGTGCGGGTACCCAAGTGGATCGGGCTGCACGCCGCAATGGTCATATCCATTACATTCACTTATGTTTGTTCTGCGTGGCATTACATTAGCACTCATATATGATTGGCATACATACTGTTACTTATTGAGGAGTGTTGTGCCCAAGGGGCCGACTTGTGAGCCGTCTTGCTCTATCTGATTTAGTATTCATATGCTGGTTGTTGAAAAAGGAAAAAGGGATATTTGTAAAATAGATTTTCAAAGCTGATAATTTTAACTGATCTTGAGATTTTCTAAAGGATTTTCATAGTATTTTGGCTTTTCAAAAAGGGATTGTACTATCTTGTAGTGCCTATACATGTTTTAATAAATAATATTTCTATTCCTTTATGTTAATAGCTGATAAAAGAGGATTTGGGGGTTGTTGGCTGGCCTTGTCTTCACGAGAGGTGTCATCACGACCGGTTATCGAATTTGGGTCGTGACAATTTTTCCACAAAAATCAAAAGATATTTAAAAGGTTAGGTGTAAGACATATTTTGAAAAGTAGTTAATTAGTATTAGGAGTTCTGAAACATTCTTCATTCTTTCTCCTCTTAAAATTAGTACCCTCCCCAATATAATCAAATGAGATGATTTGTAATATATGTAATAACTTTATAAATTATTTAGCAAAATTATTAGTAAAATTATCCCCAACTTAGTAATGTTATCCTCAAATTAGTATGTAATTTACCAACATATAACTTTTAACATATAAATTTAATTTAGCAATATATGACTCTAAATTACCAACATATAACTTTAACATATAACCCTAATTTACCAACATATTCTTTAGTTTAACTACTAACAATAGTCATATATTTAATTTAGCTAACATCAATTAATTTTTACAAATCAAACTAGGAGCAATTAAATAAAATTAGTGTATTTTTTTAAAAAAAATAACAAAGGAGGGTGAGGGAAACTTACCTGGTAGTGGAGGGTCGTCGACGAACTTGCAGCTAGGCGGCGGCAGCTGCGAGTCTTGCTAGTTGATGTCTGTGGCGGATTTGGGTGGGGGAAAGTTTGAGTGAGAAAGAGAAGAAAGAAGGAAGAAAAGAGGGGAAGGAAAAGAATGGGGTCGCTGGAGGGTTATTAAAAAAACCTTCTGATCGATTCAATAAATTTAGTCAAAGTAGTCAACCTTTGTTTTACTAAAAATTCCAACCGAATTGGTCGATACTTTTTTTTAATTCATTCTCATCGAATTGGTAGCTAACAGTGATGTGGAGCAAAAAATCATGATGAATATTGACGGGATTGTGATAACCCGACATGTCGTCTATTGCGTTGCCTTTTCGTTTCCCCCTTATTATATTGCTTCATATTTTTATATCATTGTTAGAGTTTATCGGGTGTAATTGAATTGGTTTTGGTTGAAAATAAGGCATATAGCCTCTTAGAAGGAAGCTTGTTTTAGAAAAGTCAATCGGAAGTTGACAATATGGTTAAAAGGCTCGGATTGGAATTTAGGTTTTTCGGATAGCTTCGAGGGATGAATTAAGACTTAGGGAAGCGATCATACTTTTAATTTGGAGCTGCTGTGTAGAAATAAGCTTGAATCTGCAAAGTTTGAATTTTGGCGGATTTCGGTTGGTAGGTGAGATTTTGATCTGAGGGTCAGAATAGAATTTCAAGAGTTGCAGTAGCTTCGTTAAGCGATTTTGGATATGTCTGCAAATAATCAGCTCATTCGGATGTCGTTTGGTTGGGCTTTTGATCGAATGCAAGTTTTGGAAGTTTTGAAGAAAAACTAGGCTTGAATCTGATGTATTTTAATGGTTTTAGCGTTGTCTGATGTGGTTTGAGGATTGGAACAAGTTCGTATGATGTTTTGGAGTAGGTTGGTGGTTTTGGTTAGGGTCCCGAGGGCCTCAGGGTGATTTCGGAGGTTCTAACGGATCATATTTAGCTTGTATGAAGATCACGTTTTGTTGTCAAAACTGTTGCAGACTGTTGTTCATCGCGTTCGCGTGGTGGTGGACGCGAACGCGTAGAGTAATTTTGGGAGCCTAGGAATTTTTCCTTCGCATTTGCGAAGGAGGTGATGCGAACGCGTAGTTGTGGAATCTGGTGAGTAGCGTTCGTGTTAGGTTGTCCGCCTTCGTGAAAGAGGATCTGGGACCAGTGGAATTTGTTATACACGATCGCGTGAGGGAGGTCATGTCTGTGTGGTGTCTGGTCATAGAGCATCGCGATCGCGTGGAGCATGCCACGTTCGCGTAGAGGAAAAGTGGATTGAAGCAAAGTTGTTCATCGCGAAAGCGTGAGTGGCATCGCGTTCGCGTAGAAGGGAAATTTTCTGGACAGAAGGCTTTTTGATTAAAATTTCAAACGCGAACCCCTAATTATTTCCTCCATTTTTGCACCACCTTGAGAGCTCTTTGATAGATTTGGACGGGGATTTAAACGGGAAGTGATTGGAGGTAAGTCTCGTGACCTTAATACGTCATTTAATCGAAGTATCATCCATTAATTCTCTAAGTTTGGGTATAAAATTAAAGAAGCTAGGGCTTGAGTTGTTAATAATTTGAATTTGGAATTGATAGGTCATTTGAGCTCGGATTTGGGAGTTCTTTGTATGTACGGACTGGTGGCGAGACGAGGATTTCGTAAATATAAGTTTTGTATTTTTTGAGAAGACGGTCAAGGGCTCGAGTTTTGTTAGTTTCATGATTTTTGTTATATGTTGATTGTTTTCGATTGGGTGTTGTACCATTAGCATATTATGATATATTTGTCCTAATTTTGGCTTGTTTCGACGCACATGGAGGTCGGTTCGAGGAGCAAAGGCATTGCGGGCTACAGTTTTCACCGGTTTGAGGTGGGTAATACTTGTAAATGATGTCCTAAGGGTTTATAAACCATGGACTTGTACGTCATAGTGTTGTATTAAGGTGACTTGCGCGCCGAATAATAGGGGTAGGGTAGAGCACCATTGGGAATTATGACTTGGTCCGTCCCACTTAATAAGAAACACTACCTAATTGCTTGAAGTTGAATTGACACCCTAATAAAGATATTAATTATCATGAATTGGACTGATTGTCATGTTTTGGGCTTCCTGCCAAATATTTGAATCCTTCAGGGATTGATATCGCTGTTTTGCATTACTGTGCATATGTTCATCTCAATCTAAGGTTTTAAAATGGTATTCTGCAATTCAGCATTCTTTATACGATTTGAAAACTTAAATAATGTTTTGATGACATGTTTAGCTGAGACAAGCTTTGTTAGTATTGCCCAAGAGGCTTATGAGCATTTATAACTATGCATGGATCGGGTTGCACTCCGCAACGGGAGTTACGATGATATTGCGCTTGTACTGTAACAGACCCTCCGGAGTCTGAACACCCACAGTGAGCGCGGGTACCCAAATTGATTGGGTTATGCGCCGCAGTTGTCATGTGCATTGCATTGCATTCATGCATTGGTTTCTATTTGTACTACGTAGCATGACATTTCGCATTCATACATTACTAGCATATATGTGTTACTTGCCTTGTGGACCAAATACCCTGGTGTAAATTGTTAAAGGAATGTTGTGCCCAAGGGGCTGATTTGAGTGCAGGCTTGCACTATTTGATGTCGTATCTAGGTACTTAACTGCTAATAATTAAAGAAAGAGATAATTTTAAAAGAGATTTCAAAATTGACCTAGATATGTTATAAAGGATTACCATGAAAGTGCACTACAATTTAAAATATGTGGTTCTGTATTTTATAGCACGAGATAGTGTTTTTGTGTGGATTTCTATTCCTCAGCAATATTTACTTTTATTACCGCTGAGTTGGAAGTACTCACTCGACTCCCTGCACCATTTTAGGTACTTCAAGAACTAGCTGAGCTTTTTTGCTGATTCAGAGTTCGTTTGGGATTGTCGAGGTAGCTGCCTGGCATCCGCGGGGCCCGATAGCTCCCTCATTCTCTCTGTTGGTTGATTATTCTGCATATATTTAGACCTTATAGAATTTTCAGTATTGTTATACTATCCTGGTAGAGGCTCTAGACTCATGACCCCAGGTCTTCGGGAAGTTATGTTATTTCTGTGAGATATTCGGGTTGTTTTATAACCATTAGCTTTATTTTGATTTTCTTCACTGCTAAAGATTTTTAAATAAGTGATTTTGAGCTCTAAGTTCGGGTTGAGAGCGTATTTGGTCGGGCTTGCCTAGTCGTTGGGTTGGGCGACATCACGACCGGGTTTGGGGTCATGACAAGTTGGTATCAGAGCCTAGGTTACTACAGCTTATGAGTCATGATCCGGTTAGTAGAGTCTCACGGATCGGTATGGATATGTCAGTATTTGTCCTTGAGAGGCTGCAGAACCTTTAGGAAAACTTCACATTTTTGGAATTCTTATCGTGCGTACTTGATTCAGCTTGAGATTTAATTCTTGAAATTCCTTCCACACGTTTGTATGCGCACCTGAGTGCTTAGTATTATATTTTCCTTGATGGCTTGTGACTCCCCGATCGAGGGGCGAGATATAATCTCTGTGAGTTCATATTGGGCCAGTCGGGAGGACTTGAGACCAATTCTTTGCCAATGGCTTGAGCAGCGAGGTGCTGATTTTGCGAGCTGGTATTATGAATTTATATGATCCGTAGTATCCCTAATTGTGGAAATGGCGGCTTGATAATGGATGAGTTGTTAGGTGTTCGATTCTTATTGTGATCTATTGTATATCCCCGAGTTATGGGCGTGAAGAATGTTTTCATGTCTCTTAGTGGAAAGGTAAAGTGCATTACGTGTGGTGGTATGAGTTCAGACTTAGGGAGAGTAAATTGGCTATGTTATGTATATGGTGGTGGAAGGTGTGCTGAATTACCAAATCGATACAAAGCAGGTGGGTTACCTCCTGCGGAGTGTCCTTAGGTGGTTTGATTCTGGTATGTAGTTTAAAGGTATTCTATATGTGATATGATTCGAGTAGGCGCAATGCATGTCCGTGTATTAATTTTGATAATATAATTCATGTAGTATTAGGATTATTGTTGTTGATATACATTGTGATTCTTGTCGAGTTGTGGACGTGTTGTTAGGATGGCACTGGTGATTCTCTAGCAGGTGGATAGGCCAATTCAAAGGAAACTTTGTCGAAATTTTTTAAAATTTGGGACTTAGTAAAGATTTTGTCGCCTAAAGAGTGGGCTTATCGGTTGTGTGAGTCAATGCAAGGATTGTAAAAGAGTTAAAATTTCTGATGATATGTGTCTCCACAAAACTTGTATATGACATAAGTTTAGCCTCTCTATAATATTGTGGCATCATTAGAGTAAAAGTACTATGAGTTGTTAAGAGTGCCTTGGTATATGGCTTCGAGCTAAGTTTGGGAGGTTGCTATTGACTAGCTGATTGCACTGTTGTGTGCTATATTGGTTATGTCTCAAAGTATGTTGGCGAATGAGTTCTAGTAGCGGAAATTTAGCTAAGAATGGCGTGTGTGAAGGAAAAGTTTGATAAAGGTTATATGGTGCTTCTTATATGAGAAGAAATACTAAGATGTTTTGAGCAACTATTGATAAAGAATGGTCAGTGCATAGAGCAGAATGATAGTTGTTTGTATTTGCATGAAATCATGTTCTGCGGCGTCAAAGTACTAGAAAGGCACGAGTGGTTCTATTAAATAAGACAGGTGAATTACCGTTGAATAAGGGTGAATGACTATCAAGAAAGGTTTTGCGATGTTCAAGATTTTGCATGTAACAAGTCAGGTGTCTTAAGATTGTGTATGTGGCTAGAAACTATGTTTTTGTTAGGAGAGATCAAAACTTATGGTATGTTATGTTAATTATGGGATTCTATGTATCCGTATTTGAAAGGTAATGGTAACGAATTTGGAATCGCAAGAAGTTCTTCAAAATTAAGTATTATAGAATGTGGTACTTCTGGGAAACATTTGAGAGAGTATTTAGTGGCCTATGGGTGTTAGACATTGTGGTCTTATGTACGAGTCTCGTGTGGTAACCTGAGTTGAGGTATTGTGGTGCTACAACAAAGGAGAATATTAAATTAAAGATGAATCAGGAAGGAAATTAGGTAAATGGAACAGCTTGATAATCAACCGAATCAGTATGATAAGGATATAATTAATTCTTTGTATGTGTTCGGGGTAATGAGTCTTACAGCTATGGTGCAACAAAGCTCTTGCGTGCTAGCAGTTGCTTAGCCTAGTTTGGGTAGAAGGATTCAGTCGTGGCAGTTTAGCTTGTGCAATGGGATTGGGAGAAAGAGTTCGTGATGTGTTTTGCCGTGGTTTGAAAATGAGTATATTTCCTATTGGTATGCGAAGCTTGGAGTGTGTAATAATTTTCTCCTATATGGGATCATGAAAGTTCTTGACTAGTTGATTGCGTCGATGTCTGCGGCGCAGGAGAGAGATAGAAGTCCTCATGTTATCCTAAGTGTGGTATGGTCTATGTGTTCTGATATGGAGAATTGAGAATTTCATATTCAAGGTTTTGGTTTAGTTCATAATATAATGGGAAGTCATTAAAATTCTTGAGCACCGCGGGCAGCTGCAGATAATTTAGGAATCAATCTTTCTAGTGATTAAGGAAAATGGTACTGCTATTCTAGTGATTAGCGGGGGTATATGTTAGAAAAAGGGCCAAGGTAATGTAAACTGATAATATCTGGTGGTATTGCGGTATTCTCTTGTTGAATCGACTATGATGATTGAGTTGTTGATGGCATTGGGAAACTATTGAATATCTTTCGTGGTATGAATGGATTCTTGATGTGTATATGTATTCGTACGGCGGAGATGGGATCGGGCATACTGATTCATGTGTTATATATGTGTTGGAGACTAGATGTTCTCGTGATCCGACTATGCATTGGTTGTAGATCGTATGTATTGGCACCATTTAGCGGTTATTGGAAATTGGAATTCCCAGTGGATCTCTCTTTGCTTGATATGTTAAGTTTGGGTTATGAAATTAGATTTGGAGTCTGGTTGTTCCAATGTCAGGGTGTCTAGACTAACGTGATATGGACTATGTCGGAAAATGCCACACGTTGCGTGGCAGAGTGAATCAGGTTACGTTCTAGCAGGGTAGTTGAATTCTAAAGACCAGCAGACGGCTGTCAAGTATTGCTTTGTTAGTTGGGCCTTCGTGGCGGATGTTAGTGTAGAGGTTTCTACCATTGATTCAGTTCCGGTATCGATGGACTTTTCGGATGCATTTCGTGTGGCCGAGCATAGGACTATATGTTTTTATTTTAATGATCAAATTTGACTCGATGTGCATCTCCTTTATTGAGATATATGTGTGGATCGGGTGGCACGCCGCCATGGGTATAATATCTGTATCGGGTTGTACGGTGCAATAGTGTGATGTGAAAAATAGTCTTATTTATTTGTTACCTTGTATGCATTACTTCCTGGTTTTTGAGGAAAGTCCATATTGGGTATTGCTCGGCAAATAGCGCATCAGTTGTGTCCTTTCAGGATTGGATAGTGTATATTAATTGTTTTAGCATGGTTGTGATGGATTGCTTGATTTCAGACCTCAAACTATGCGTGGGTGACCCTGTTGAGCTTAAGGTACTGCTCTATTGTTTGAGTTATTGTCATAATTTGAGTATGTTCAGACTGCTTCTCATTGGTGCGTGTATTACGCAAGTTGTGGCTTAGGCCTGTGTTGAGATGTCATATCACCAGAGTGGGTGTGCTGGAGTCAAAGTGATCATTGGAATCATTAATAAGTACGAACAGTATTGATGGCAGCTTGTTACAAAGGCAATATCGAGGTTTAGCCTGAGAGACTGTCGTGGTATGAGTCATATGAGGAACGAATTCCTCAATGGTTGATCAAAGACTTGGGGGTCAGTATATCGCGTGTTGAAATGAAGGTATTGAAATGAGACTTTATCTATTAAGAGATTTTCTATCGATATTTGGTTGTCATGGGCAACTATTGTGCATAGAAGTTATCGTTGCATGTGTTTGAGTTATGGTGTATATCATATAATTACAGCTGAGGTTGCAGGTATGGATTATTACAGCTGTTTCGGGTTTATTCTAAGTAAAAATGTGAGGTTCGGATCTTATGTAAGCTTTTAGAAGCTGAAATGTAGATCTATGGTTTATGGACTAAATGGGTTGTAAAATTTTAGCTATATTGTGTTGTCGGATCTGTATGAGATAGGGTGACGTGGGAACACTCCGAGTATATGCTTGGTAAGGTCATTCAGCTATTTGGTTGCTTCTAGTATAACTCTGGGTCTGCTAGAGGATGAGCATTTGTTTAAGTTGGGGAGGATGTGATGACCCGACCCATCGTCTTATGCGTTGCGGCTTTGTTTCCCCTTATTGTGTTGCTTCATGTTTTAATATCAGTATTAGAGTTGATCGGGAGTAATAGAATTGGTTTTGGTTGAAAACAAGGCACATACTCTCTTAGAAGAAAGCTTGTTTTAGAAAAGTCAATCGGAAGTTGACTATGTGGTTAAAAGGCTCAGATGCGAATTCTGGTGTTTTGGATAGCTCCGGGAGATGATTTGAGACTTAGGGAAGCGATCAAAATTGAATTTGGAGGTCCGATGTAGAAATAGGCTTGAATTGGCGAAGTTTGAATTTTGGCGCATTCCGGTTGATAGATGAGATTTTGATCCGAGGGTTGGAGTAGAATTCTGAGAGTTGCAGTAGCTACGGTAAGTGATTTTGGATATGTCTGCAAATTATCAGGTCATTCGGACATCATTAGGTCGGGTTTTTGATCGAATGCGAGTTTCGGAAGTTTTGAACAAAAACTAGGCTTGAATCCGATGTGTTTTAATGGTTTAAGCATTGTTTGATGTGTTTTGAGGATTGGAACAAGTTCTTATGATGTTTTGGAGTAGGTTGGTGCTTTTGGTAGGGGTCCCGGGGGGCCTCGGGGTGATTTCGGAGGTTCAAACGGATCATATGTACCTTGTATGGAGATTAGGTTTTGATGTCATAACTGTTGTAGACTTTTGTTCATCGCGTTCGCGTGGTGGTGGACGCGAACGCGTCGAGTAATTTTGGGAGGCTGGGAATTTTGCCTTCGTGTTCGCAAATGAAGTGATGCAAACACGTAGTTGTGGAATCTGGTGAGTTGCATTCGCGTTTGGTTGTTCGCGTTCGCGAAGGAGGATCGGGGATCAGTGGAATCTGTTATACGCGATCGCGTGAGGGAGGTCGCGTTCACGTGGTGTCTGGTCATTGAGCATCGCGATCGCATTGAGTATATCGCGTTCGCATTGAGGAAAATTGTACTGAAGCAAAGTTGTTCACCGCGAACGCGTGAGTGGCATCGCGTTCGCGTAAAAGGGAAATTTTCTGGACAGAAGGCCTTTTAATTAAAATTTCAGACGCGAACCCCTCATTATTTCATCCATTTTTGCACCACCTTGAGAGCTCTTTGATAGATTTGGACGGGGATTTCGACGAGAAGTGATTAGAGGTAAGTCTCGTGGCCTTAATACGTGATTTAATCGAAGAATCATCCATTAATTCTCTGAGTATGGGTGAAGAAGCTAGGGCTTGAGTTGTTGATAATTCAAAATTTGGAATTGATAGGTCATTTGAGCTCGGATTTTGGAGTTCTTGGTATGTACGGACTCGTGGAGAGATGAGGATTCCAGAAATATAAGTTTCATAATTTTTCTAGATGTAGGCCCGGAGCTCGGGTTTTGCTAGTTTCGAGATTTTTGTTATATTTCGATTATATTCGATTGGGTGTTGTTCCATTAGCATAATATGATATAATTCTCCTAATATTGGCTAGTTTTGATGTGCGTGGTGGCCTGTTCAAGGAGCAAAGGCGTCGCGGGCTAGAGTTTTCGCCGGTTCGAGGTGGGTAATACTTGTAGATAATGTCCTGAGGGTTTGTAAACCCCGAACTTGCATGTCATAGTGCATTATTGAGGTGACTTGCACTCCGAATAATGGGCGTGGGGTAGAGCACCATTGGGGAATATGACTTGGTCCGTCCTGCTTAATAACAAACACTACCTAATTTCTTGAAGTTGAATTGATACCCTAATAAAGATATTAATTATCATGAACTGGACTGATTGTCATATTTTAGGCTTTATGCCGAATATTTGAATCCTTCAGGGATTGATATCGCTATTTTGCATTACTGTGCATATTTTCTTCTCAGTCTAGGATTTTAAAATGGTATTTTGCAACTCAACATTCTTTATAAGATTTGAAAACTTAAATAACCTTTTGATGTCTTGATTAGTTGAGAGCTGCTATGTTACTATTGCCCAAGAGGCTTATGAGCATTTATAACTATGCATGGATCGGGCTAGACGCCACAACGAGAGTGATATTGATATTGCTCTTGGGCTGTAGGAGCCCCTCCGGAATCTGAACCCCCACAGTGATGGGGGCACCTATATGGATCGGGTTGTATGTCACAACGTCATGTGCATTGCATTACATTCATGCATTGGTTTCTGTTTGTACTACGTGGCATAATATTCAGCACTCATATATTACTAGCAAACATGTATTACTTTCCTTGTGGACCAGATACCCTGGGGTAAATTGTTAAAAGGAGTGCTGTGCCCAAGGGGCTGATTTGAGTGCAGGATTGCACTATATGATGTCGTACCCAGGTACTTAACTGTTAATAATGAAAGAAAGAAATGATTTTATAAGAGTTTTAAAATTGACCTAGATATGTTATAAAAGATCACCATGAAAGTGCACTGCAATTTAAAATGCGTGGTTCTGTATTTTATAGCACGAGATAGTACTTTTGTGTGGTTTTCTTTTCCTCAGTATTATTTACTTTTATTACCGTTGAGTTGGAAGTACTCACTCGACTCCCTGTACCATGTATGCAGATTCAGGTACTTCAGGAGCTAGCTGAGTTTTTTTGCTGATTCATAGTTCATTTGGGATTGTCGAGGTAGCTGCCTGGTGTCCGCGGGGACCGACACCTCCCTCATTCTCTCTGTTGGTTGATTATTCCGCATACATTCAGATGTAGAATTTTTCAGTATTGATATACTATCCTGGTAGAGGCTCTAGACTCGTAACCCCCAGGTCCTAGGGAAGTTATGATATTTCTGTGATGTATTCGGGTAATTTTATAACCATTAGTTTTATTTTGATTTTCTTCACTGCTAAAGATTTTTAAATAAGTGATTTTGAGCTCTAAGTTTGAGTTGAGAGCGTATTTGGTCGGGCTTGCCTAGCCGTTGGATTGAGCGCCATCATGATAGGGTTTGGGGTCGTGACAGGTATATTACTGTTAACTATTATTAAAAATAAAAAAATATATTTTTATGCATTTCCCGACCGATTTCGTCGGAAAAAAATATCTGCCACTTTGAGAAATCATGGATTTCATTATTGAAGACAGAGAATCAACTTTCTTATATTATGTCTAGGATATTTAAAAGGTCGAAAGAGCCCGATGAATTTGGAGATTTAGAATATACATTTAGAAGAGAGAGTGTGAAGATATACTAAATAAGGAAAAGTATCTATTCCATGATTTGTGGTACTGTTAAATTAATTGTGGGCATAACGTTTACAATATGCTAATGCTGTACAAAAATTGTTATTAATGAAATAAGCAAAAATTAGTGTCATTTACTTAAATACTTGTTTAAATATGATCAAACACATAGTTTTCTCGATGTATAGTTGGGTACCCAATTCTTTAGTCCGATTGTTGTAATATATTAATGTGAAGTCGATGTATGAATTTATAAACTTAAGATCTTGAATCAGCCTCTGATCCTAGTTTGAGTTCGGATAGGCCTTGAAACGAGAAGGAAGACCGAAATTTTAATGCGAAGGAGTGCTTTTGATGAATTGTTGAGCTGGCAAATTAAAGTTTATTGTACTTTGCATTGTATAATTATTGTTAGTGCATTAAATTTTTTTTAATGGAGATAAATTAATTAATCTGAATTTTTTTTAGCAACATTTCCACTTAATTTGGAGGGTACTACTTGAATTTTTGCAGAAAAACACTATTTTTTAACTTCAAACTCCAAATACTTTTTCTTTTCAACTTTAATCAAACATTCTCCAAGTGCCTATACTTAGAGTTTATAGAGTTCTTTTTTTTTTTACCTATAATCAATTTGAACAACCACACAATTTAATGCATTGATGCATTTCTTATTTAGGAAAAATAATATTGTATAGCAGTTTTTTAAAATGAATATTTTTTCAGAATATATATATATATATATATATATATATATATATATATATATATATATTATCAACTTTATACATTTTTTTGTTACCGAATGTAAATAATTATTAGCGCAGACTAAAAAATTGAAAAAAGCCCTAGTATCTATATCAAGTCTCTTAAACCATGAAGTGCTAGTGGTTGACTCGTGCTTCGTTCAGAAACTTAACTTTGAAAAATTCCACGTTGAAGCACGAGGTGAAAGTAATGGATTACATAAGAACAAGTTCGCGCTAAATTTAAGAGGACAACATCGTAAATCTTGAACGCCTATCCTATTAATGACTACTTACTCGAATAACCAGAACTTTAATATTATTTCAAGACTTCACTTCATAAATATCATTTTCTCTTGTTCTCAAGATTTGAAGACGAGTTCTTCAATACCCTCAATATTTAAACTGTTTTCTCTCATCTCTCAATTTGAAGTAAATGGAATTGGAATAAACCAAAAAAAAAAAAAAAAAAAAAGCAAGTATCAACTGAAAAAAATACCTTAGAATTCAATGATGAAAGTAATGAAATGAATATAACTATGTGAGAAACATTGTTATTCCCCTATCCAACTGCAGGAATATTTGTAACAATTCCATTACCACCTGGCTGATCCACAAGTATCCAAACCCTATTACAACAATTATCTATAATGTGTGTAACTTGTTTGTAAATGACTACTGGTGTAATAAAAGGATTTCCCTTTTTCACTTGGGCCACAGCATCCTTCTCATGGGTCCCTGTTCAAAATTTAATAAATAAATAAATAGAAAATAAGGTCAAAACACAAGAATGAATATATTTTTCTATAAAAAAATACAACCCGATACACAAAGTATTTAGCATTCATAGAGGATCTAAGGAGGGTCGTACCCCAACGTATGTGATATAGACAGTCTACCATAATACAAGCATAAGTGACTGTTTTCATGGCTCAAACGCGTAGCCTATAAATCACATGAAAAGACAACTTTTTACCGTTGCTTCAAGACTTCCTTTTTCGAAAATAATTATTTAAATGTTTGATATAATTTATTCATAAGTAAGGACAAAATTAAGTGTTTGTACCTGTCACCTCTGACCATTCCAATTTGGCCCATAGGGGAAACATCCCATTACCAGCACATTGATTGCCAATACATTTACAAGATACACATGGAGGATAAGCAGGGAGACTCTTCACTGCATAAATTGCCCAAATAAAAGTTATAACAAATGTTAATTTTTTAAACATCTTGTCTAGTTTGAGGATTCAATGGAGGTGTTTACCTTTCTTTTATAGTGTATAAGTAATGCAACTAATTTTGGCATGGAGAGAAAATAATTGAAGTCCCATGTGTGAAAATAATTAATACGACCAGCTCTGCAATTTATTACTATATTCATATTTGCTATAAAAGCTATAAAATCTATAAAATCTACCATTAGTATACAATTTCTTAGGACTTGTCATGATATTTTTTTTCTATATTTGAATTTTACTTTTTCTTTAAAAAAGGGAAAATAGTTTATTATAATTGACTTTAGTGATAAGCAAAACTGGCCTAATCTTTAATTACCACGTCAAAAATGAATGTCAAAACTCTTCCAGAAGTTTGAAGAAGTTTATTACTCTTGGGTGAGTATTATGTGGTTCATGTGAGAATGAGTAGTGTCATGACACATCCATAAAACAAATATGACAAAATAGTAGGTAAAATTTAGTTACTTTAATTTAATCCCATTTTTTTTATGACTCCACTGTTATAATGAGTAAAGATGCATGAAATTAACCATAAAGTTATATAATAAATAGCTCATAAAATTTAAACAATCTCATCGTTCATTAAAAGTTGAAGCAGAAGGTTTGCGAGATTGTCTTCAAGATCTAATATCATTGATTAACATGATCATCGATTCTTGTAGAAAGATAATACAGTAAACAAATAGTGTTCTTATTTATTTATTTTTAAACTACAACTGGACTATTTATTGGACATGGATAAATAACCATTATAACAATCAAACAAATTTTCATTGTTATGAAATATTATATATTAGCGGATCTCTATAACTCCTAAAAAAGTTACTTTTATTATAGTTGTAACTTTCACACCTCCATAACTTCCCCATAATCTTCCTTCATGATCTCAAATGTTTATAACATTCTTTTGTAGACCTCTACGTAATCTTATAAATAGAGGGTTTTTGCACCACATTGTACACACTTGGAAAACACTTGAAGATATAAAATCTATTATCTCGTTCTCTCGACATTCTTGTCTATTTGCTTGTTTTATATTATTTCTTTGAATTACATTTTTTAACACGTTATCAGCACGAATATCTGATATTGCCATTGTCAACACAAATTGATTTTCGCTTTCTTAATCAGCATGGCTGATGGAAGTCCAAAATGATACAGAGGTATGCATGTTCATTTTTAACTAGTAGCAACTTAAGTTGCACAATAATTTTCAAGCCGTCTCATGCTTTTCCAAAACAGCCTTTCACTGGATTTTTATTTTCATGGTTTTTCTAAATTATAAGAAATTGTAAATATCATATTAAGATTCGTAAAATATGTTTGATTAGTCAATAACTATGAGTCTTTAACATTCTATCCAATAGTATACATGATATTTCAATTACTTCACGTTTATAATTTGGGTATTATTACGCATGTTTAAAGATTTTGGTGAACTTTCCAACTTCTGTTAGTAAATTATAATTGCTTGCACAATTGCAACTAGATATGTTGATGCAGTATCAAAATAGTTGAGGTACTAGTCATAAGTACGGGTGCAATATTTTGAGAAAAGCATTACATCAATATTTTATTCCCACATACATTACCTACTAATTCACACAAGTGAATTCCAATGTTTGATATCATTATGTTTTCAAATTTTATTTTTATTCAAACCCTTTTTAATGAATATGTTGACTTTTCTTTCGTCAAATATGAAATATCAAATAGATTGAATATCCTACATTAGCAAATATTTTGGCTTCGGCCAAGTTAACAAAAGTGATGATATTTTAAAGGCTCAAGGGTGAATCCAATTTGGCTTATTATGTCATTTGTTGAGGGTAACACTGTGGGTTCAAGTTCTAGCGCACCACAAAAATAAGATATCGGGTTTGAGTCTTGGTGCACCATGATGATAATAGTTGGGTAGGAGTCCCAACGCATTATAGCCTTATGCACACTGTGTAAGCTATTGGGTTTGAGTCCTAATGCACCATGTTGATGATATAATGATGACTAAAAAATTTTTTGTTTACGAAAAAGCATGAAGCTTGTCCCACTTGATTCACTCCATTCTTGAAGTGAATGTGACGATGCATAAGAAGTATAAATGAAGACAAATAGTTGACCATTGAACGTGAGCGTGCCAAAGAGGAAATAAAAATACTCATCATTATGGTAATAGTAAAAAGTAGAACAATAATATTCTCGGAATAATTCTTCAAAGGTGAAGGAAATATGTATCAATGTGATCTATTATTACGAGACACGTTCACATTATTATAGTTCATTCCTTGAAAATGTGACTTGTAATGTCACGACCCGGATTTCCACCATCGTGAGTTGTGATGGCGCCTACTAGCAGAGCTAAGCTAGCCAAACCTTAAACATGCTCTAACCAACCTCAACAATATAATATACTGGGAACAATTAAATAAATGCGGAATACTTTAAGTTTAATAAAAGAAATCAGAAATCCGGAAGTTAATAACACATCACTACCCAAAATCTGGTGTCACTAGCTTACGGACTACTAAAGAGTACTGCAAACAAGTCTGATTGAAGAGAGAATACATATGTTTGTCTCGATACAATAAAAACATACTGAAATAAATGAAAGGGATTTCGACCTGTGAACTCCAGTTAGGCTACCTCGAGAGTCCCTGGACAGAAGATAACTCCCGGATAAAAATCCTACTGTTGCTGTCCAAAAGCTACTCCTGGATCTGTGCACAAAAAAATGCACATATTGTAGCATCAGCACAACCGACCCAGTGTGCTGGTAAGCGCCTGGCCTAATCCTGGCGTAGTTATGACGAGACTAGACAGGACTACCAAATCAAGCTGTACGATTCGATATACATACAATAAAACAAAAAGTAATACTGAAACTAAACAGTTAAAGGGAAGGGAAACATGCTATGGGGGAGTACAATCTGAATATAAAATTCATCAGCATAATTAATAAACAGGGCACATTAATAACTACCAAAGAATAAGAAATTTAATAGTTGCACGGCATCAACCTTCATGTTTTTACTCTCATCCTCACCCAAAGCAATCGAGTAAAATGCACGTCATCACCCTTCGTGCTTTCCCTCACATAACACTCATTTCATGGCACGTAATGACCCTTCGTGCAAATATAGTCAAATCAGAGCACGAAATATTCCTTCGTGTATAAACATTCAAAATATAGCACATAATGACCCTTCGTGCAAACTATAATAAAAAATGGCACGGAATGACAATATCACTCTTCCTCACCCAAACATTATTCACAACCAAACGGACAAGAGGAATAATCAATAATAAGAAATGTCCCGGCAATGGAATAACAAAAATAACAACTAAGTCCCGGCAAGGGAATAACACCAATAACAACTAAGTCCCGGTAAAGGAATCATAACAATAACTTTCACCTCCCGGCAAGGGAAAATATTCAAAACTCTTTTCAATACTTTCATCTTCTATTCAATTGTATTTATCATTCGAGCCAATACTCCAAAGTATCAGTATTTCGTAATTTATTCTCAAACTCTTCGCATTAGGTAGAAATCATTATTTAGCTCGGAAGAGATCCAAATTTTATCAGAAACAGGTACAAGCAATAACTCACGGTCATGCTAGACTCCAGTGTATATATATTTGTCATCATGCCTATACACCGCACTCGATCATTTAGCAAATAGCAATTATAATACTCTAATCATGTTCCCTCATGCCAAAGTTAGATCAAACACTTACTTCGGTCCGAAAATAGCAATCAAGGATCTAAAATCACTTTTTCTTTAGAATCCGGCTCTGAAACAACGATATCTAGGCACAACTTGGTTCAATAGTATCAATAAGAGCTCAAAAACTGCCAAGCCCCAAATCAAGGGACATGACCGGCGCCTAACCGGGTAGCCCCAGTTAAGCGGGCCTAGGTGCCTTTCCAAACCCACGTGTTACCCTTGTATTGTTCATTACTTATAAAAAAGAATTAATCAATTATAATTGAAATCACACTTTTACAAACATAACCACACGCTTAATTTCTTAACAAGTTTACAATTTATAACGACCGACATATATTTACATAAGACCATAATCCCACATTGTTACTGTCTACGGAGCCTCTAAGATACAATAGGATGATACAATATTTGCCGGTGACAAGGCTCCGACTATACCTTACAAAAAATCAAAATAAGAAATCAAAATAGGAGTCACATGAGACACGCAGGGCCCCGAGAGGAAGAGGGCTGACCAAAACAGCCATTGGAAGATGGAGAGTGCTACTGCTGATGAGTTGAAGTACCTGCTATGGATCCACCTACAATCATAACACGAATGTAGCGCCCCCGGCAAAAGGGACGTCAGTACACTGGAATTGTACTGGTATATATGGACAAGCTTTGTCCCAAGTAAACTCAAGCCACAAACAAATAAATCACGATAATAAAACAACCAGCAGATACACCAAGAAATAACGAAACGAGCGAATCACGTTCCCACACTTACTTTATTTCAAGTAGTCCTCAGCCTATGTACAAGTAGATATCAACAAGGAAGGCAACAACCAAACATACACGGAAAGCACAATCAAATAAAACAAAGGGGCAATCAGTGCCCCACAGGTTGCAAACTCTCCTGCTGTCTCCTTTTAAAATTTCACATCAATGATTTCACAATTGTATTCATATCAATTTCAATGGTGATTTCGATCGCTTTCCACCCTTATTACCTCGGCCACCCTTATTACCTGTCACGACCCCAAAACCCGGTCGTGATGGCACCCAGCACGTTGCTAGTCCAGCCCGACCAATCAACTATAACACAGAGCTATCAGCTCCCACTTTACCCTTTTTAAGCATAAACAATGATAGTATAATGAAATAACATCCAACACATCGGGATTAGACACCCCAAAAACAGTATAAACCTCCCACCGAATCAAGACTCATAAGTCATGATCCTCTACCAGAATATAAAGCTGTGATAGTGTATACAACTATGACAACAAGTGCGGAATAGTCTAAGAAGGTAAGAATAGACTGGAGAGTCAGGTCCTGTGGACGCTAGCAGCTACCTCGACTGTCCAAGTAAAGCTCTCCGAGCATATGTAGTCTCAGCTCTGCTGTGATGTACCAGGATCTGCACACAAGGTGCAGGAAGTAGTGTGAGTACTTCCAACTTAGTGGTAATAAGCAAGCATAAGATAACGAAGGTATGAAAACCTAATAGTAAGACAGCGAATGTAAGAAAACTCAATACAACACTAAGCAAGGCTATATAACAATATCCTGTATCATTTATCAACATGAGTAGTATCAGAAACCAGCAATATCAGCTATCAGAATAACAGGTATAGCTAAATGCAATGCAATGCAAGAATATAACCGCTACGGCGCGTAGCCCGATCCATTTGGGTACCTGTGCTAACTGTGGGGGTTCAGACTACGGAAGGGCTCCTACAGCCTAAGAACAATATCATGATATGTTGAGGCATGCAGCCCGATCCACTACCAGTCAGCTATAATGTAATGCAAGCCTCACATGCATAGAAATAGTATTTGAAATCTCTTTTATCATTTTCAGTAGAAAAAAGTGTATTAGAAATTCCAGAGTTTGGAAAACCATTTTAAACAGTAATAGCTCAGGACGGGTATCAAAATAGCATGCCAATATCATAGAAACAATAGCAACGATCCTCGCGGAATATCAATAACTGGATCATAGCCCAAAGATATCCACAACCAACAAAGTAGGAGGTTTATCGGCTCGATAGTAGCCAACAAAACAGTATAGTATTATCAGGTCGAACTAAGCCATAGTCCCCAATCACATTTGACCCCGCACTCACATGAGAGTACGTGTCTCGCCTCAATACAGCATCACATACTGATATATCGGGGTTTCGAACCCGCTGGTCATCACCCACACCCATTACTCTCATCGACTCGGCTCGACAAGTCCGTAATGCCCTTGCCATGAGAATAGGCATCCACGGGTGTAGAATCTGATCAAAATCAATAGAAATGCATCAAAATAGGATAAAGGGACATCACCCAATCGAAACAACTCGAATTACACCAAAAACCACAAAGTTGCCAAAACCCAACTTTTGGTACGCTTTTCGAAAAATTACAAAATTTACATTTTCAGAATCCTTATCTCAACACGAGTCCATACACATAAAGTTTATCAAAATCGGACTCCGTTTGCCCATTCAAATTGATGATTTTCAATAACCAGGCTTAGAGCAAAAACCTCCATTAATACACCTCTAATTCTTCCAATTTCAGGTATAAACTCCATAATTTAGCAAGTTAATAACATAAATTAGGTCCATGAATGATTACCTGAAGAATCCCTTCGATTCCTCTTAAAATCGCCCCAAATCGCCTCTTAGTTTAAACCATTTGCGTGATATAACATTCTAAAATTTTAACCTTCTTTTTATTTATCACTGTTACGTTTTCCGCTTCTGCGACCATAGACTCGCATAAGCGAGTCCGCTGCTGCGACTATTTAGTCGCTTCTACGATAATTCAATTAACTTCCCCTTTCACTTCTGCGGTCCAGGTCTCACACATGCGAGACCGCTTAAGCGAAGAATACTTCGCCTCTGCGAAGTTCACCCAACCGTCTACTTTTGGGTTCGCAGAAGCGAGCCCACTCATGCGACATAGATGCCGCTTCTACGATCTTTCCCAGCCAGGTCCAAATTCGCTTATGCGAAACAATATTCGCCCCTACAGATCCGCTTCTGCGGCTCCCCTTCCACAGAAAGAATCCCTGCTGCATTTCATGACAATAGTTCCATAACATTAAAACTCTTCCGTTTGACCTCCCGAAATCATCCCGAGTCCCCACAGGACCTCAACCAAAAATACAAATCCACTCTAAATCATCACACGAACTTTTTCCAATCATAAAAGCACACCCTCAAACATACAAATCATCAAATTAAGGCCGGTTCAATCCTAAGATTCAACTAAAACTTTCAAAATCTATATTCTATCAAAAACCCGACCAAACGATGTCCGAAGAACCGGAAAATTAGCAGACATATCCAAAATCTCCTCATGAAGCTACTGCAACTGTCGGAATTCCATTCTGACTCCCGGATCAAAATATCACCTATCGATCGGATTGCGCCAAAATTCCAACTTAGCCAATTCAAGCCCATTTCTACACCTGACCTCTAAATTCGATTCCGATCGCTCCCCTAAGTCACAAATCACCTCCCGGAAATGACCATGTCATCATAATTCAATTCCGAGCCCTCTAACCACATAGTAAACTCTACCTTGACTTTTCATAAATAAGCTTTATTTCAAAAGGCTATATGCCTCATTTTCAACCAGAATCACTCCTAACTCACCCGATAGATTCTAACACGTATATAGAAACATGAAACATATAAATGAAAAGGTAACGGGGTGGTAATTCTCGTGACGACGGGCCGGGTCATCACATTCTCCTCCACTTAAGCAAGCGCTTGTCCTCGAGCGGGTCAAGAAACATACTTGGAGACTCAAATAAGTGAGGATATCTGCTCCGTATCTCCTACTCGATCTCCCAAGTGGCCTCCTCCATAGGTCGACCTCTCCACTGAACCTTTACTGATGCAATGTCCTTTGATCTCAATCTCCTCACATGACGACGCAATATAGTTATAGGCTCTACATTATAGGTCAAATCATCATCAAGCTGAATAGTACTAAAATCCAACACATGCGATGGGTCGCCAACAAATTTCTAGAGCATGGATATATGAAACACTGGATGAACTCCTAATAGACTGCGTGGCAAAGCAAGTATATAGGCCACCTCTCCAATCCTCCTGAGGATCTCAAAAGTGCCAATGAATCTCGGACTGAGCTATCCTTTCTTCCCAAATCTGATGACGCCTTTCATAGGCGAATCCTTCAGAAAGACATTCTCACCCACAAAATAAGACACATCCCGAACCTTCCAGTCCACATAAATCTTCTGGCACGACTGAGCTGTGCTAAGTCTCTCCTGAATCACTTTCACCTTGTCAAAAGCATCCTGGACAAACTATATCCCCAACAACCCTGCCTCACCGGGCTCAAACCAACCAACTGGAGATCTACACCGTCTCCCATATAAAGCCTCATACGGCGCCATCTGGATACTCAATTGGTAGCTGTTGTTATAAGAAAACTCTGTGAGAGGCAAATAATCAGCCCATGAACCACCAAAATCAATAACACAAGATCACAACATATCATCTAAGATCTGAATAGTACGCTCGGACTGCCCGTCCGTCTGAGGATGAAATGCAGTACTCAACTCAACCTGGGAGCCCAACTCATGCTGAAATGTCCTCCAGAACTGCGAAGTAAACTGATTACCTTAGTCTGATATGATAGAAACTGGGACTCCATGAAATCTCACGATCTCCCGAATGAATATCGCAGCTAATCGCTCCGAGGAGTACGTAGTACACACATGAATAAAGTGAGATGACTTGGGTCATCCTATCCACAATCACCCAAACTGAATCAAACTTCCTCGCTGTCCGAATGAGTCTAGTAAAAAAATCCATAGTGATCCTTTCCCACTTCAACTCGGGGATATCAATACACTGAAACATGCCACCGGGCCTCTGATGCTCGTACTTGACTTGCTGATAGTTGAGGCACCATGCTACATGTCTCACAAAGTCCATCTTCATCTTCCTTCACCAATAATGTTGTTTCAAGTCCTGGTACATCTTCGCGACACCTGGATGGATAGATTACCGCGAGCTATGGGCCTCCTCTAATATCAACTCACAAAGGCCTTCGACATTGGGCACGCATAACCGGCCCTGCATCCTCAATACACCATCACTATTAATAGTGACATCTCTGGCATCATCATGCTTAAATCTGTCCTTAAGGACAAGCAAATGTGGATCATTAGACTGACACTCACGAATACGATCATATGAAGAAGATCAAGAAACAACACAAGCCAACACCCTGCTGGGCTCTAAAATGTCTAACCTCACTAATCGATTGGCTAACGCCTGAATATCATAAGCAAATGATCTCTCCACAACTGGAATATATGCGAAGCTGCCCATATTGACCGCCTTTCAGCTCAAAGCATCGGCCACCACATTGGCCTTCCCCGGATGATATAGAATAGTAATGTCATAATCTTTGAGCAACTCAAGCCATCTCCACTGTCTCAAATTAAGATCCCTTTGTCTGAACAAATGCTCGAGACTATGATGATCGGTATACACCTCACAGGACACGCCGTACAAATAGTGCCTCCAAATCTTCAAGGCATAAACTATGGCAGCTAACTCCAATTCATGGACAGGGTAGTTCTTCTCATGAGGCTTCAACTGAGGAGAAGCATAGGCAATCACTCTACCCTTCTACACCAACACACAACCTATCTCCACTCTTGAGGCATCACAATATACCATATATGAACCTGAAGCTGATGGCAACACTAATACTGGAGTTGTGGTCAAAGCTGTCTTGACCTTCTGAAAGCTCTCCTCACACTCATCCGACCACACGAATGGTGCACCCTTTTGCGTCAACCTGGTCAAAGAAGAAGCAATCGATGAAAATCCCTGAACAAACCGGCAATAATACCCCTCCAAACCAAGGAAACTCCTGATCTCCGTAGCTGAGGACGGTCTAGGCCAACTATTCACCGCCTCTATCTTCTTCGAGTCAACCTAAATACCATCACAAGACACCACATGAGCCAGAAATGCTACTGACTCGAGCCAAAAATTGCACTTGGAGAACTTAGCATACAATTTCTCCGCCCTCAACCTCTGCAACACAATGCTCAAATGTTGAGCGTGCTCCTCCTGGCTTCGGGAGTAAACTAGAATATCATCAATGAACACGATCATGAATGAATCCAAATATGGCCTGAACATACTGTGTATCAGATGCATGAACGCAACTGGGGTGTTGGTCAGCCCAAAAGACATCACAAAGAACTTATAGCGCCCATATCTAGTCTTGAATGCAGTCTTCATAATATCAGAGTCCCTAATCTTCAACTGATGATAGCTTGAACGAAGATCAATCTTCGTGAACACCCTCGCTCCCTAGAGATAATCAAATAAATCATCAATGCGCGGTAGAGGATACTTGTTCTTCATCGTTACCTTGTTCAGCTGTCTATAATCAATACACATCCTCATTGAGCCATTTTTCTTCTTAACAAATAACACTGGTGCACCCCACGGTGACATACTAGGGCGAATGAATCCCTTTTCCAAAAGCTCCGGAAGTTGTTCTTTCAATTCTTTCAGCTTAGTTGGTGCCATCCGATAAGGAGGAATAGAAATGGGCTGATTGCCCGGCACCAAGTCAATACCAAAATCATTGTCCCTGTCCGGTGGCATACCCGGCAGCTCTGAGGGAAATACATCTGGAAAGTCCCTCACAACAGGCAGATAATCAATACTGGGAGTCTCAGCTCCCACATCCCTCACAAATGCTAAATACAACAAACACCCCTTTTCAACCATTCTATGAGCTTTTAAGAATGAAATAACACGGCTAGGGACGTAATCAGTCGAACCCCGCCACTCAATCTGAGGAATACCGGGAATAGCCAATGTAACTGTCTTGGCATGACAGTCCAATATAGCATGGCACAGAGACAACCATTCCATGCCCAATATCACATCGAAGTCCACTATACCTAACAATAATAGGACCACCTGGGTCTCCAGACCCCCAATAGAAATAAAACAGGATCTATAGACGCTATCCACAATAATCGTATCACCCACTGGGGTAGATACATGAACATACAAATCAAGACTACCACAGGTCGCACCCAAATAATGTGCAAAATAAGAAGACACGTACGAATATGTGGACCCGGGATCAAATAAAATAGAGGCATCTCTGTGACAAACTAAAATGATACCTGTAATCACAGCATTGGAGGCAACTGCATCACGCCAGTCAGGGAGTGCATAGAAATATGCCTGGCCCCCACTCGATCGCTCATCAGCTCTAGGGCGACCTCTAGAAGATTGACCTCCGCCTCTACTAGCCTGAGGTGGTGCTGAAGAGGAGGGATGATCCCTCTGCTGAGACCTACCCCTGTGAAGTTGAGGGCACTGTCTCCTAATGTGGCCAAACTCGCCACACTCAAAATAGCTGCCTGGTGCTGGAGAAGGGGAGTGAAGGGAACACCTCACTGCGGAAGAACCCTGGGCTAAAGAAGCAGGTGTTGTGCTATGAGTTTGGAGGGCACTAAGTGAAGACTGGCCCTGCTGGAAACTCTGACGGCCACGACCAAAAGAAGAAGCTCGGCTATGCTCAGGGCGGCCTGACTGAGAAGGTCTAGATGAGCGAACTCTGTCCTGCTGAAATTGCCTTCTAGATGGAGCACCACTAAAGCTACCGGAACCTCGAGGCCTCTTGGCCTCCCGCTCCTCCCGCTCACGGTGACGATCTGCCTCAATGGAGCGTGCCATATCCACAACCTGCTCAAAAGATGATGATATTACTCTCTTTGTGGTCATCAAAATGCGAATGGAATAGTTGAGGCCAACAATGAATCTCCTGATCCTCTCCCGATATGTTGGGATCATCCAGATAGCATGCCTAGCCAACTGAGTATACCTCGGCTCATACTGGGTCACACATGTCGCCTGTACTAACTACTCAATCTAGCAATATAGCTCCTCTCGACGGGACTGAGGCACATACTTTTCTAAAATTAGAGTGGAAAACTGCTACCAGGTAAGAGGTGCTACTCTTGTTGGACCTACGCCTATCAAACTCCTCTCACCAATCGAATGTTGGACCAGTAAACTAGAAGGTAGTAAATAAAACACCGTTGGACTCAAGAATCCCAACTGTACGTAACATCCTCTGGCACTATCTAAGAAATCCTGGGCATCCTCGCCCTCAGTACCACTGAAATGAGGTGGCTGGAGTCTACTAAAACTCTCTAGGCAATGCTGCTTATCGTCAGGCATCACTGGTACCACATACTCTAGGGATGGTGCAGCTGGAACAGCCGGTGCAAGTGCCTGAGCTAGGACTGCCTCTAGCGTCTGAAGTCCCTGTACCACCTGCTCTGGTTTACGAACTGCGATGGTCTGATGACCACCCCCTGTCTGGGATGTCGCTGCTCAGCGGTAGCTGATATTACCTGAGCCAATCTAGAACATACTAATAATATCCGGGCCAAAGTCTCCTGAAGGCCAGGAATGAGAATAGACACTGTCTGTGCCTGAGCGGGTGCTGCTGGAGCATCAACCACTGGGGGCTGATCCTGAATAGGGACAACGGGTGGGTCAGCTGGCACTTCCTCAGCTGCCCTACATCTACCACGACCACGGCCACGCCCACGGCCTCTAGTAGGTGGCAATGGTGGTCGTCCACCTCGTCCTGAAGCTCGAGTTCTCGCCGTCTTTGAGAGAATAGAATACAGAAGTTTAGTTCTCGGAACAACAAAATCGCACGACAGAGTTCAAGAAATGTGAAGTGTTTCCTAAAGGTTTGCAGACTTCAGAGGATAATTACAGGCATCCCCGTACCGATCCACTTGACTCTACCAACCGGCTCAAGACTCATGAGGCCTAGTAACCTAGGCTCTGATACCAACTTGTCACGACCCCAAAACCCGGTCGTGTTGGCGCCCAACACGTTGCTAGGCGAGCCCGACCAACCAACTATAACACAGAGCTATTAGCTCACACTTTACCTTTTTTAAGCATAAACAATTATAGTATAATAAAATAACATCCAACGCAGCGGGATTAGACACCCCAAAACTAGTATAAACCTCCCACTGAATCAGGAGTCATAAGTCATGAGTCTCTACCAGAATATAAAGCTGTGATAGTGTATACAATTGTGTACAAGTGTAGAATAGACTATGAAAGGAAAGATAGACTGGAGAGTCAGGTCCTGCGGGCGCTGGCAGCTACCTTGACTGTCCAAGTGAAGCTTTTCGAGCAGATGTAGTCTCAGCTCTGCTGTGATGTACCTAGATCTGCACACAAGGTGCAGGAAGTAGTGTCAGTACTTCCAACTCAGTCGTAATAAGCAAAGGTAAACAGTGAAGGTAAGAAAATCGAATACAACACTAAGCAAGGCTATACAAACAATATCCTGTATCAGTTATCAACATGAGTAGCATCAGAAACCAGAAATATCAGCTATCAAAATAACTGGTATAGCTAAATACAATGCAATGCATGAATATAACCACTACGGCGCGTAGCCCGATCCATTTGGGTACCCGTGCTCACTGTGGGGGTTCAGACTCCAGAGGGGCTCCTACAGCCCGAGTACAATATCATGATAAGCTGCGGCTCGCAGCCCGATCCACTACTAGTCAGCTATAATTCAATGCAAGCCTCACATGCACAGAAATAGTATTTGAACTCTCTTTTTATCATTTTTAGTAGAAAATAGTATTTCATAAATTCTAGAGTTTGAAAGACCATTTTAAACAATAATAGCTCAAGACTGGTATCAAAATAGCATGCCAATATCATAGAAACAATAGCCACGATCCTCGCGGGATCCCAATAACTGGCTCATAGCCCCGAGATATCCACAACCATCCAAGTATGAGGTTTACCGGCTCAATAATAGCCAACAACACAGTATTGTATTATCAGGTCAGACTAAGCCATAGTCCCCCATCACATTCGACACCGCACTCACAGGAGAGTACGTGTATCGCCTCAATACAACGTCACATAGTGATATACTGGGGTTTTGAACCCGCTGGTCATCACCCACTCCCATTACTCGCCTTGACTCGGCTCGAAGACTAGTCCACAATGCCCTTTCCACGAGAATCGGCCTCCACGGGTGTAGAATCTGATCAAAATCAATAGAAATGAATCAAAATAGGCTAAAGGGACATCACCCAATCGAAACAACTCAAATTACATGAAAAACCACAAAGTTGCCAAAACCCGACTTTCGGTACACTTCTAAAAAAATTACAAAAGTTTCATTTTCATAGTGCATATCTCAACACAAGTTCATACATATAAAGTTTATTAAAATCGGACTCCGTTTTCCAATTCAAATTGATGATTTTCAATAATGCAGGCTTAGAGCAAAAACCTCCATTAATACACCTCTAATTATTCCAATTTCAAGTATAAACTCCATAATTTAGCAAGATAATAACATAAATTAGGTCCATGAATGATTACCTAAAGAATCCCTTCGATTTCCTCTTAAAATCGCCCCAAATCGCCTCTTAGTTTAACCCCTTTGCGTGATATAACATTGTGAAATTTTAACCTTCTATTTCTTTATCACTGTTACGTTTTCTGCTTCTGCGGCCATAGACTCGCATAAGTGAGTCCGCTTCTGCAACTATTTAGTCGCTTCTACGATAATTCAATTAACTGCCCCTTTTGCTTATGCAGTCCAGGTCTCGCACCTGCGAGACCTCTTAAGCAAAGAATACTTCGCCTCTGCGAAGTTCACCCAGCCGTCTACTTTCGCTTCTGCAATATAGATGCTTCTTCTGCGATCTTGCCCGGCCAGGTCCAAAGTCGCTTCTGCGGAACAATATTCGCCCATGCGGATCTGCTTCTACAGCTCCCCTTCCGTAGTAGCGGAATCCCTGCTGCATTTCATGACAGCAGTTCCATAACACTAAAACTCTTCCGTTTGACCTCTCGAAATCATCCCGAGGCCCCCAGGACCTCAACCAAAAATACAAATCCACTCAAAATCATTACTCGAACTTGTTCCAATCATAATAACACCCTCAAACACATCATCAAATTAAGGCCGGTTCAAGCCTAATATTTAACTAAAACTTCTGAAATCTATATTCTATCAAAACCCCAACCAAACGATGTATGAATGACCTAAAAATTTGCAGACATATCCAAAATCACCTAACGAAGCTACTGCAACTATCGGAATTCCGTTCCGACTTCCGGATCAAAATCACACCTATCAATCGGGTTTCGCCAAAATTCCAACTTAGCCAATTCAAGCTTATTTCTACACCGGACCTCCAAATTCGATTCCGATCACTCCCTAAGTCAAAAATCACCTCCCGGAACTAACCAAATCATCATAATTCGATTCCAAACCCTCTAACCACATAGTCAACTCTAGGTTGACTTTTCATAAATAAGCTTCATTTCAAAAGGCTATATGCCTCATTTTCAACCAGAATCACTCCTAACTCACTCGATAGATTCTAACACATATATTGAAGAATGAAACATATAAATGAAAGGGTAACGAGGTGGTAATTCTCATGACGATGGGCCAGGTCGTCACATCACCCTAACCCACACCTTATTTCTTCTTGTTGCGGCGCGCAACCCGATCCCACCGTACGGTTTCGAATCATAACAATCACAACAATCACAAACAACAAATAATAACACTGCACAAAGATCTCAAACAAGGGCAATAAGCGACTTATAATTTTTCTTGTTTTCCAAATACTTTTCAAGTCGGTACCACAACAAGGTTAAAATGTTTCCATATCCGAGAGTACCAATCCCATTATGTTCAACAGTTCATCAACAATTCGAGTTATTTCATTAGTTTCCCATAGGAAGCCAAGTATGCTATCACTACTATTGTCTTTAAATTTTTTTTACCAATTATGATTTCCTTTTTCATCATTCAGTTCACATCTCATACCACACAACACATAGTTAACCCAATTGAACACCCAACAACTAAATCAAAAGAATTACACAACAATTCTCATAACACTCACATACCAAATGAATTGTACACATAAGGGCGATTTCACAAGGATCAAAGTTAGCCATACATAGCTGGAGTCGAATTTACTTTCTTCTATATCCTAGTTTGAATTCACCCAAGTTACCTTATGTTGCCAACTCCACTTTTGCAAACTCTTACTCCTACCCACTCATTTTTACTAAATTTCAAGTTTAAAGAACATGCATGAGTGTTAAATTTCTATTTTCAAAAGCTAATGCATGAAAATCTTTCTTTCCCTTTAAAAACTAAAAATCAAGGAAAAATGGCTAGGGTTTTTACCTTTAGAATTTGGGGAAGAAGACACTTGCCCTAGGAATCTTTTGTCCAAGCGATTTAGAAAGGACTCCTTGAAGATGTTAGGTTTCTCTCTCAAGAATCTCTCCTCTCACTCTCTTATTTTGTTCAGAAAATATGAAGAAATGAAGTTTTGGGGTGTTTTATTAAAAAAGAGATCGGGTTAAAATTTTAGAAAAATCTGGGCCCAGTCAAATCTGTGGTCGCATTTGCGATCGCAGAATCAATATGCGGTATGCATAATGGACCGCAGAATTGCTCCCAAAAATCACATGTTCTGTTACGATATGCGACGATAATGCGATCTGTATTCGTGTTCTGCGGTCGCATAATAAACCATCGAATTGACCTTCAAAAATCCTTAAGAAATTATGTGATGGTTTAGCGGTCCGCATTTTTGTTATGCGATTACATATTGGAACGCATTTTCAACACCAATTTTGGAAAATATTCTATTACACTCGGCGGTTGGAATGCGGTCCGCATAGCAGATCGGCGACTGCATTCCTGACCGCAGAAATGACATTTTCTGGAAAATTTTATTCTTTCGATTTTTAAATCTTAGATCACTACACATTCCTAACACATTATTTGGACCATGACACCACGGGCTACTAGGTTTTTATGTACATAATTTTTACGGGGCCTTACATCCTCCCCCCCTTAAAATCATTCGTCCTCGAATGAGGATTTTGTGAATAAGTTGGTTTTGAAAGACATGATACGCAAACTGTCAAAATTTTCACTAACTCCTACATTTCAGAAAAATTTCACCAGAGTTTCCTTTGTATTATGAACACATCCACCTGTCAGAGAGTCCCCAAAACACATTCCCAAACAACAATACATATTTACAACATTCTCTATAGCTTGTATACAATTCACCACCTCAACAATTGCACGTATTCTATTACATTGTTATATTTTGCACACAAACTAGCCACTTCAATGAGTGCCTACCTTATTTAACCATCTCAACACACCATATAAACATAAACAAACAATTATCAATCTACACTTACCATTAGTTGTTTATTTAACACATGAGTCTTTATAATGCTTTCATTTATCAAGGAAGGTTCAAGTGACCTAAAGTAACAACAACACATATAACTCTTGCGAAATTAAAGAAACTTTACTAAGATTATGAAGGAAGAAATTTGGACAAAATGATAGTTGTTTCAAATATAGAAGGGTCACCTAATGTTTTCTAAGACTGATCAAATAAATGGGGATATCTTTCCTTCATTTCTTTTTCTGCTTCCCACGTGGCCTCATCAACTTGTTGACTTTGCCACAACACTTTAACAATGGCAACTTCCTTATTTCTCAACTTACGTACTTGCCTATCAAGGATGGAAACTGGAACTTCTTCATATGACAAATATTCATTAACCTCGATAGCCTCGACTGGCACGATGGTGGATGGATCTCCAATCACTTTCTTCAACATGGACACATGGAACACCGAGTGCACTGATGACATTTCAGGAGGCAACTCCAGCCTATAAGCAACTTTTCCAATCCTTTGAACGATTCGATACGGCCCGACGTACCTAGGACTCAACTTCCCTTTTCTTCCCGAATCACATAACTCCCTTCATAGGAGATACCCTCAAGAACACCAATCATTGACTTGAAATTTCAAGTCTCTTGGGTGAACGTCCGCATAGGATTTTTGGTGACTCTGTGAAGTTTTCATCCTCTCCTGAATAACCTTAACTTTTTCCATAGCTTGGTACACAAGATCTGACCCTAGCAATTCTGCTTCACGCACCTCAAACCACCCAAATGGTGACCTACACCTTCTCCCGTACAATGCCTCAAACGCGACCATCTGAATGCTAGCATGAAAGCTGTTATTATAAGAAAATTCTATAAGTGGTAAGTGTTCATCCCAATTACCTTTGAAATCCAAGACACAAGCCCGCAACATATCTTCAAGCGTCTGAATAGTTCGCTCAGCCTGGCCGTCGGTCCGCAGATGGAAAGTTGTGCTGAGATTCACCTAAGTTTCCAAACCATGCTGACATTTCTTCCAAAAATTTGCTGTGAACTGAGTCCCGCGATCCGAGATGATAGAAAGTGGAGTGCCATGAAACCTTACTATCTCCTTGATATACAATTTAGCATATTGCTCCGTAGTATCAATAGACTTGACTGGCAGGAAGTAAGATGATTTGGTGAGTCGATCCACTATCACCTCTATTGAGTCGAACTTACACTGAGCGCGAGGTAACCCTACCACGAAATTCATATTAATCATCCCCCATTTCCATATTGGTATTTCTAAAAGCTGATTTAATCCACCGGGCCGCTGATGCTCGGCCTTCACTTGCTGGCAATTCGAACATTTAGATACAAATTTCGCCATATCCCTTTTTCATACCGTTCCACCAATAAACCTCCTTAAGTTCATGATACATTTTCGTAGAACCTGGGTGCACGGAATACCTGGAAATATGAGCCTCTGGCATTACTCTCTCCCGAAGCTCATCCACGTCCGGGACACATAGCCAACCTTGACACCGCAATACACTATCCTCGCCGCTGAGCGAAAATGCTGAAGTCTTGTTATTCATAATTGCCTCTTTCATCCGAGCCAATGCTGGATCCATAAACTACTTATCCTTGATTTCTGCAACCAGTGATAATTCTGCTCCATTATGCACCATAATATTCCCCTCGTCTGACACTGAGATGCGAACCCCCAAACTGGCCAATTGGTAAACCTCCCGAGCCAGGGGTCTCTGATCCACCAAGGGTCCTAACCATGACACCACGGGCTACTAGGTTTTTAAGTACAAAATTATTACGGGGCCTTACAAAAACATAATCTCATAGTCTAGAAATGAAATTCCCATCATTCTTCCAAAATTAGAAAAATCTGACACCGGGCTCACATTGTCCAAACTCGAGGCTCGAACCAAATTCCAATCACCCATAACCCTACGAGTTCAAATATGTAATTTATTTTAAGATTCGACCCCATTTGAGGTTGAATCACCCAAAATTCCCAAAGTCCTAGTTCTACCTAATTCCCCCAGTTTACACCCTAAATTACATGTTTTATGTCTACGAATTCAAGAGATTTTTATGGAAAATGAAGAAAACGAGCTAAATAATACTTACCCCAAGGGGATTTGGTGAATAAAAGCTCTAAAAATTGCCTACGGGCTGTGGAGAAGATGGACTCGTGTGTATTATGTGAAATAACCCGTCACTAGTCTATTTTTAGGCTTTAAAAATAATTGGGCAACATTGTTCATCGCATTCACGATAAAGGAAAATGGGCAGGCATCACGTTCGTGTGAAAGGGAATGCGAATGCGTAGAAGAAAATGTTGGGTGTCTGGACATGCTTATACGCGAACGCGAGGGAGGCTCGCGTACATGATAAAGGGCAGTTGGGGTTCTAGCTATTGGCCTATGCGTTCGTGAGACATGTATGTAAATGAAAATAATTGAGGTAGAGGAAGCTATGCGAATGTGTGGCCTTTCATGCGAACACGAAGAAGGCATTGCAAACACGGAACAAGGTTGCGTGTGCGTAGAACAATGGACATGTGCAGAAATTGCAGAAAATCTGCTAAGGATTTAGGTGTAAAACTACCCCGAACCACCTTTGAACCACTCCCGAGCCCTCCGGCCTCCTAACCAAACACACACACTAACTCAATATCATCCTACGAACTTGCTCGAGTGATCAAATCGCTAAAATAACTTCAAAATCATAAACTTCCAACTTTAGCTATATAGGACCGGAGCACATCAAATGACGTCCGATTTCGACCAAATTTCACAGAAAGTGCTTAATGCATATTTAAGACATATATCGGGCAACCAAAATACGAGCCTGATACCTATATTTTCTATCTCATTTTCATTTCCATTTGTGACGACCCGACATGTCGTCTCATGTGTTACCATCTTGTTTTCACCGTTTATTGCTTTTTCATATTTCATTTTTGTTATGTTTTGCGTGAGAGTTAATTTCAAATGATTTTGATAAGAAATGAGACCCTTAGTCTCTTTAAGTAAAACTTAAGTTGGAAAAGTCAACTGAATGTTGACCATTGAGTTAGAGAGCTCGGATGTGATTTTCAGTGATTCGGTTAGCTTCGGAGAGTGATTTGTAACTTAGGAGTGTGATCGGAATTAATTTTGGAGGCTAGGTGTAGAATTTGGCTTAAATTAGCGAAGTTCGTATTTTGGCAAATTCCGGTCGATGGGTGAGAATTTTATCTGAGGGTCCGAATGGAATTTTGAGAGTTTATGTAGTTCCATTAAGTGATTTTGGATGTGTGTGCAAATTTTCAGATCATTCGGACATCATTTGGTCGGGTTTTTGACCGAATGTGTGTTTTTGAGGTTTTAAAAGAATTTAGGCTTAAATTTGATATAATTCGATGATTTAAGTGTTAATCGAGGTGTTTTGATGATTGGAACAAGTTGGTATGATGTTTTAGGAGATGTTGGCATTTTCGGTTGAGGTCACGGGGGCCTCGATGTGATTTCGGATGGCTTATGGGAATTCTTGAAGTTGGAAAATGCTGCAGAAATGCAGCAGTTAGCGCACAATAATTTTTTTCTATGTGATCGCAATGCTCTAGTGCGATCGCATAGTGTTAGCTACAGTACCTAGGATTTTGTTCTATGCAATTGCACAGTGTTAGCTACAGTACCTAGGATTTTGGTCTATGCAATCGCATAGTGTTAGCTACAGTACCCAGGATTTTGTTCTATGCAATCGCAGAGGGTTAGCTGCAGTGCCCAAAATTTTTGTTCTATTCGATCGCATAGTGTTAGCTATAGTGACTGGGCAGAATGTTAAACACATTTTAGTCGTGAAAACAACCCATTTGTCCACCATTTTTAGTCATTTTGAGAGCTTTTTGACGGGGATTGAATGGAGTTTCAACCAAGATCGATTGAAGGTAAGTTTTATGAGTTAAATACATGATCTTATTGAAGAATCATCCTAGAAATCCATGAAAACATAGCCAATATATAAGAAATTAGGGCTTGAGATTAAAATTCTAAATTTGGGATTTGATGGCCCATTTGAACTCCGATTTTGATGAATTTTATATGTACGGACTCATAGCGAGACGAGGAATCCGTGATGAGAATTTCGTAATTTTTTTAGAAGTGGGCCTGAGGCTCGGGTTTAGCCAACTTCGTGTTTTTGGGTATTTTTCGAGTTCTCTCAATTGGGTTATGTCCCATTTTCTTATGATAACCTATTCATTGTGGTTTTTGACAGATTATACACTCGAGGAGTTTGATTTGCGAGGAAATCGCAAGGCGAGCTAGGATTTTGGCCGGTTTGAGGTGAGTAATGGTTATGAATGATATACTAAGGGTTTGAAATCCCGTATTTGCTCTATGCGTTGCTATGATGAGATGAAATACACGCTGTGTGACGAGCGTGGTGATGTTACTGCTAGGGATTTGGACTTGGTCCATCCCGATTGATGAGTTACTATACTTTCTGACTGAGATTGAGCTTATATCCGTATATTTTGGGCTAGTTGTCATGTTTGGGGCCTTGTGCCGATCTGTAGAACCCTTAAGGGAGCATGTTGAGCTAATTGACCTCATGATACCTGTTGAACACATACTCTCAGTCATGCCTATAACTGTAAAACATAATATGAACCAGGATTAGTAATTTTCACTCTAAATGAGAAATACCTAGGGTTGAATACCCTGGCTGAGTTGAGTGGGCCCGAGAGGCCAAGTCTATATTGACTGAAATGGGTCAAAGACCCCATAGTGAGGGTATTTGATATATACCAGATCAAGATGCACACCGCAGCAATATATACATATATGTGTATTGGATCGGACTTCACGTCACAGTAGCATATTATATATAGATCGGACTGCACACCGCAGTGATATATTATATGGATCGGACTGCTCGCCGCAGTGATATATTATATGGATTAGACTGCACTCCACAGTGATATATTATATGGATCGGACTGCACGCTGAAGTATTATAGTGCTTGGGATGAAGGAGCCCCTCCGGAGTCTGCACACGCCCCCAGTGAGTGCAGTCGACTATTATTATTGGATCAGGTTGCGCGCCGCAATATTATATATATTATTGGATCGGGCTACGCACCGCAGCATTATATATATTATATTATATCGGGCCGCATACAGCAGCAGCATTAGGTATGGATCGGGCTGCACGCCGCAACATTGTCGGATCATAGAGGATTTATTAGTTTTCCCTAATTAGCAGATATTTACTACATTTACTATTGTTTATAGAACTGTGTAGTGTTCTTACATGATTTTTTATTTTTAGTTGTTATTTATTTCTATTACTCAATGAGTTGGAGTACTCACTTTACTCCATGCATCCTGTATGCAGATAGAGGGATCCCGGAGTCTTAGCTGAGCTTATTCTAGAGGCTCTGATTTGCGATGCCAGATTTGTTATGGGCTGTTATTTTTATTATTGTGGATTTCACACTATTTCTATTACTATCAGTTCAAGAATTTTTGCTTAATTGGTATTTTAAGTTTAATAATTGGCAAGGAATCTTTTAAACTTGGGTTGGAAGTGTTCTAAAGGCCGGGCTTGCCTAACAAGGTGTTGGGCGCCATCACGATTGGGGTTTTGGTCGTGACAAGTTTGTATTAGTAATTTGCACTCTAAATGAGAAATACCTAGGGTTGAATACCCTATTTTAGATGAGTGGGCCCGAGAGGCCAAGTCTATATTGACTAAAAGGGGTCAAGGACCCCATAGAGAGGGTGTCTGATATATACCGGATCGCCCTGCACGCCAGAAATCGGCCCTGCACGCCAGAATATTGGATCGGACTGCACGCTGCAGTAGTATATTATATATGGATCGGACTGCACGCCGCAGTGATATATTATATGGATCGGACTGCACACCGCAGTGATATATTAATTGGATCGGACTATATGCCGTAATATTATAGCGCTTGGCTGAAGTAGCCCCTCCGGAGTCTGCACACACCCCAGTGAGCGCAATTGACTATTATTATTGGATCGGGCTACGTGCTGCAACAATATATATATATTATTGGATCAGGCTGTGCACCGCAGAATTATATATATTATATTGGATCGGACTGCACGCTGCAGCAGTATTAGGTATGGATCGAGCTGTGCGCTGTAGCAGTGTTGGTAAATTGTCGGATCATAGAGGATTTACCATTTTTTCGTGATTAGCGGATATTTACTGCATTTACTGTTGGTTATAGAATTGTGTAGCGGTCTTACAGGATTTCTTATTTTTAGTTGTTATTTATTGCTATTAGTCACTGAGTTGGAGTACTCACTTTACTCCCTACACCCTATGTACAGATATAGGGATCCTGGTGTCTTAGCTGAGCTTATTTATTGCTGCCCAGTTTAGTACCAGAGTCACTGAGGTAGCTGCTGGCATTCCGCATGACCCGATTTCTCCTCTTATCATTCCTTTACTTCTGCATCTAGTTTTCCTTTGTATAGGATATGGAACAGTCGTATCTAGAGGCTCTGACTTGCGATGCCAGATCTGTTATGGGTTGTTTTTTCTATTATTGTGGATTTCCCACTGTTTCTATTACTATCAGTTCAAGAATTTTTTCTAAATTGGTATTTTAAGTTTAATAATTGGAAAGGAATTTTGTAAAATTGGGTTAGAAGTGTTCTAAAGGCCGGGCTTGCCTAACATAGTGTTGGGCGCCATCAAGACCGGGGTTTGGGTCATGACACTATTTTTTCCTTAATAATTTTAGAAAGTAATTTAACAGAAAAATTCTTTTACCGGGGTTTTGGACCTTGGATTTGGACTCTAAGCACATGTCCGAGTCCCGTATTTTTGTACGGACCTCCCGGGATCGTCACATCACCGTTCCGGGTCCGTTCACCCAAAATGTTGACTAAAGTTAACTATATCAACATTAATATCATAATTCTTCAAATGTTTTTCATAGAATTCACAAATTTTAACATAATAACTTTCTGGCTTCATGCCCGGACCGTGCATGCAAATCGAGGCGACTAAAAGTGAGGTTTCCAAGGTCTCGAAAGCGCGGAAAAGGGAGAATTATGGTGATGACCCTTTGGATCATCACATTTTCCACCTCTAAAATAAGTGTTCATCCTCGAACAGACAAAAGAAAGAAGTACCTGAGTCACGAAATAGATGAGGGTAGCGGCTCAACATATCAGACTCGGACTCCCAGGTTGATGCCTCAGGAGGCTGACCTCTCCACTAAACACGCACTGAAGGAAAACTCTTCGACCTCAACTGTCAAACCTACTGGTCTGGAATGGCTACCAGCTCTTCCTTATAGGACAGATCCTTATACAATTGGACAGTTCTGAAATCTAACACGTGGGTAGGATCACCGTGATACCTCAGAAGCATAGACACATGAAACACTAGATGCATGATTGACAAGCTAGGTGGCAAGGCAAGTCTATAAGCCACCTCTCCCAACAGTTCAAGAATCTCAAATGGGCCAATGAATCTAGGGCTAAGCTTGCCCTTCTTCCCAAATCTTATGACGCCCTTCATAGGCGATACACAGAGCAATACTCGCTTGCCAACCATGAAAGCTACATCTCGAACCTTGCGAACCACATAACTCTTTTGTCGCGACGCAGCCGAACAGAGCCTCTACTGAATGATCTTGACCTTATCCAGGGCCTCCTAGACTAAATTTGTAAACAACAACTGAGCCTCTGCCAGCTCAAGCAATCCGACTGGAGACCGACATCACCTACTATACAATGCCTCAAAACGAGCCATCTGAATGTTGGACTGGTAGCTAATGTAGTAGGTGAACTCTACTAAAGGTAGAAACTGGTCCAAAGAGCCTTTTAAGTCAATAACACAGGCTCGGAGCATATCCTCCAAAACCAGACTAGTCCTCTCGAATTGACCATCTGTCTAAGGATGGAATGTTGTACTCAACTGAACCTAGGTGCCTAACTCCTGTTGAAATTCTCTTCAAAAGTGCAAGGTAAACTACATACCTCAATCTGAAATAATAGATGTTGGCACCTCATGAAGGCGAACAATCTCTCGGATATAGATCTCAGCTAATCTCTCCGATGAATATGTGGTTGCAACAAGAATGAAATGTGCTGACTTGGTTAGCCTATCAACATTGACCCAAATAGCATTAAACTTTTTCTGGGTCACCGGAAGTCTAGTGATGAAGTCCATGATAATTTGCTCCCACTTCCACTCGGGAAGCTCAATCCTCTGAAACACCCCACCAAGCCTTTGATGCTTATGCTTGACCTGCTGACAATTCAAACATCGAGCCAGATATGCAACAATGTCCTTCTTCATCCTACACCACCAGTAATGTAGCCACAAGTCCTGATACATCTTCACAGTGCTCGGGTGAATGGAATACCAAGAACTATGGGCCTCCGCTAAGATCAACTCTCAATTACTATCGACATTGGGCACATATACCCGCCCCTGCAACCTTAAAACACCATCCGCATCTAAAGTGACCTTTGTGGCACCTCCATGTTGCACAATTTCTCTTAGGACACACAAATGAGTATCATCAAACTGCAGATCACGGATATGCTCCAATAATGAAGAATGAGTGACCGTGTAAGCTAAGACTCCGCAAGGCTCAGAAATATCCAACCTCACAAACTGATTGGCCAAAGCCTGAATATCCAAAGCAAGTGGTCTCCGGCTGACCGAAATAAAAGCAACACTACTCATGCTGGCTGACTTCCTGCTCAATGCATCCGCCACCATATTGGCTCTCCTCGGGTGGTACAAATAGTAACATCATAGTCCTTCAATAGCTCCAGCCATCTCCGATGACTCAAGTTCACCTCTTTTTGCTTGAACACATACTGCAGACTCTTGTGATCAGTGTATACCTCACACATCACACCATATAAGTAATACCTCTAAATCTTCAAAGCATGAAGAATGGCTGCCAACTCTAGATCATGGACTAGCTAATTCTTCTCGTGAATCTTCAACGTCCTCGTAGCATAAGAAATGACCCTGCCATCCTACATTAATACTGTGCCTAGCCCAATATGAGAAGCATCACAATAAATTGTATAAGGCCCTGAATATGTGGGAAAAACCAATATCGATGCCGTAGTCAGAGCTGCATTGAGCTTTTGAAAGCTCTCATCACACTCGTCTGACCACCTGAACTAGGAACCCTTCTGGTTCAACCTGGTCATCGGGGATGCTATAGATGAAAACCCCTCCACGAATCGAAAATAATAACCTGTTAACCCTAAGAAATCTAAATCTCGGTCGCTGAAGCTGGTCGAGAACAATTTTTGACTGCCTCAATCTTCTTTAGGTCTACTTGAATACCCTCTATTGATAATACATGACCCAGAAATTCAACTAAATTCAACTAGAACTTGCACTTTGAGAACTTGGCATACAACTGGCTATCCTTTAGAGTTTGAAGAACAACTCTGAGGTGCTGCTACTGCTCCTCGTGACTGCGGGAGTACACAAGAATATCATCAATGAAGACTATCACGAACAAGTCTAAATAAGGCCTGAACACTCAGTTTATCAACTCCATAAATGCTGCTGGGGCATTGGTCAACCCAAATGACATGACCAAGAACGCATAATGCCCGTACCGAGTGAAAAATGTTGTCTTAGGGACATCAGACGCCCTAATCCTCAGCTGGTGATAGCCCAATCTCAAATCTATCTTTTAAAACCCTTTCGGACCCTACAACTAGTCAAACAAATCATCAATCCTCGGCAATGGATACTTGTTCTTTATTGTCACCTTTTTCAACTGTTGGTAATCAAAGCACATCCTCGTTGATCCCTCATTTTTCTTCACAAATTTAACTGGCGCACCCAAAGGAGAAACACTAGGCCTGATGAAGCCTTTCTCAAGCAAATCTTGCAACTAATCCTTTAGCTCTTTCAAATGTGGTGGGGCCATACGATACAGCAGAATAGAAATGGGATACGTGCCTGAAGCTAGATCAATACAAAAATCAATATCCCAGTCAGGCGGCATACTCGACAGGTATGAAGGGAAAAACTCTAGGAACCACTGAACAATAGGAACTGGGTCAATAGAAGGAAACCCCATACTGGAATCACGAACATATGCCAAATAAGCTAAACACCCCTTCTCGACCATGCGTCGAGCCTTAACATATGAAATAACAGAGCAGGTGGCATATCCTGGGGTCTCTCTTCACTCAAATCGCGGCAAGTCTGGTAAAGCCAAGCACGGTCTTCGCGTGACAATCCAAGATCGCATGATACGGGAACAACCAAGCCATCCCTAATATACCATCAAAATCAATCATGTCTAGAAGCAATAGATCAACACAGGTCTCGTGACCTTTAAATACTACTACAAAGGAACGATGAACTCTGTCGACCACT
Organism: Nicotiana noctiflora; assembly: GCA_032618575.1. NCBI lineage: Eukaryota > Viridiplantae > Streptophyta > Magnoliopsida > Solanales > Solanaceae > Nicotiana > Nicotiana noctiflora. Next base: position 49,292 of record JASVEL010012131.1, read on the forward strand.
ATAGAATCACCCACTGGCATGGATACATTTATAGGAATACCCAAGGCATCACTAGGCATAGCCATGTATGGAGCAAAACAGGACGAACATATGAATACATAGACCCAGGGTCAAATAGCACTGAAGCAGTAGTATATTATATACTGGCGATCCGCATGACCCGATTTCTCCTCTTATCATTCCTTTACTTCCGCATCTAGTTTTCCTTTGTATAGGATATGGAACAGTCGTATCTAGAGGCTCTGACTTGCGATGCCAGATCTGTTATGGGTTGTTATTTCTATTATTGTGGATTCCCCACTATTTCTATTACTACCAGTTCAAGAATTTTTTCTAAATTGGTATTTTAAGTTTAATAATCGGAAAGGAATTTTGTAAAATTGGGTTAGAAGTGTTCTAAAGGCCGGGCTTGCCTAACATAGTGTTGGGCGCCATCAAGACCGGGGTTTGGGTCATGACACTATTTTTTCCTTAATAATTTTAGAAAGTAATTTAACAGAAAAATTCTTTTACCGGGGTTTTGGACCTTGGATTTGGACTCTAAGCACATGTCCGAGTCCCGTATTTTTCTACGGACCTCCCGAGATCGTCACATCACCGTTCCGGGTCCGTTCACCCAAAATGTTGACTAAAGTCAACTATATCAATATTAATATCATAATTCTTCAAATATTTTTCATAGAATTCACAAATTTTAGCATAATAACTTTCTGGCTTCATGCCCGGACCGTGCATGCAAATCGAGGCGACTAAAAGTGAGGTTTCCAAGGCCTCGAAAGCGCGGAAAAGGGAGAATTATGGTGATGAGCCTTTGGATCATCACATTTTCCACCTCTAAAATAAGTGTTCATCCTCGAACAGACAAAAGAAAGAAGTACCTAAGTCACGAAATAGATGAGGGTAGCGGCTCAACATATCAGACTCGGACTCCCAGGTTGATGCCTCAGGAGGCTGACCTCTCCACTAAACACGCACTGAAGGAAAACTCTTCGACCTCAACTGTCGAACCTGCCGGTCTAGAATAGCTACCGGCCCCTCCTCGTAAGATAGATCCTTATCCAACTGGACAGTACCGAAATCTAACACGTGGGTAGGATCACCGTGATACCTCCGAAGCATAGACACGTGAAACACTAGATGCATGATTGACAAGCTAGGTGGCAAGGCAAGTCTATAAGCCACCTCTCCCAACAGTTCAAGAATCTCAAATGGGCCAATGAATCTAGGGCTAAGCTTGCCCTTCTTCCCAAATCTTATGACGCCCTTCATAGGCGATACACAGAGCAATACTCGCTTGCCAACCATGAAAGCTACATCTCGAACCTTGCGATCCACATAACTATTTTGTCGCGACGCAGCCGAACAGAGCCTCTACTGAATGATCTTGACCTTATCCAGGGCCTCCTAGACTAAATTTGTAAACAACAACTGAGTCTCTGCCAGCTCAAGCCATCCGACTGGAGACCGACATCACCTACTATACAATGCCTCATAACGAGCCATCTGAATGTTGGACTGGTAGCTAATGTAGTAGGTGAACTCTACTAAAGGTAGAAACTGGTCCAAAGAGCCTTCTAAGTCAATAACACAGGCTTGGAGCATATCCTCCAAAACCAGACTAGTCCTCTCGAATTGACCATCTGTCTAAGGATGGAATGTTGTACTCAACTGAACCTAGGTGCCTAACTCCTGTTGAAATTCTCTTCAAAAGTGCAAGGTAAACTGCATACCTCAGTCTGAAATAATAGATGTTGGCACCTCATGAAGGCGAACAATCTCTCGGATATAGATCTCAGCTAATCTCTCCGATGAATATGTGGTTGCAACAAGAATGAAATGTGCTGACTTGGTTAGCCTATCAACATTGACCCAAATAGCATTAAACCTTTTCTGGGTCACCGGAAGTCTAGTGATGAAGTCCATGATAATTTGCTCCCACTTCCACTCGGGAAGCTCAATCCTCTGAAACACCCCACCAAGCCTTTGATGCTTATGCTTGACCTGCTGACAATTCAAACATCGAGCCAGATATGCAACAATGTCCTTCTTCATCCTACACCACCAGTAATGTGGCCACAAGTCCTGATACATCTTCACAGTGCTCGGGTGAATGGAATACCAAGAACTATGGGCCTCCGCTAAGATCAACTCTCAATTACTATCGACATTGGGCACATATACCCGCCCCTACAACCTTAAAACACCATCCGCATCTAAAGTGACCTTTGTGGCACCTCCATGTTGCACAATTTCTCTTAGGACACACAAATGAGTATCATCAAACTGCAGATCACGGATATGCACCAATAATGAAGAATGAGAGACCGTGTAAGCTAAGACTCCGCAAGGCTCAGAAATATCCAACCTCACAAACTGATTGGCCAAGGCCTGAATATCCAAAGCAAGCGGTCTCCGGCTGACCGAAATAAAAGCAAGACTACTCATGCTGGCTGACTTCCTGCTCAATGCATCCGCCACCATATTGGCTCTCCTCGGGTGGTACAAATAGTAACATCATAGTCCTTCAATAGCTCCAGCCATCTCCGATGACTCAAGTTCACCTCTTTTTGCTTGAACACATACTGCAGACTCTTGTGATCAGTGTATACCTCACACATCACACCATATAAGTAATACCTCTAAATCTTCAAAGCATGAAGAATGGCTGCCAACTCTAGATCATGGACTAGCTAATTCTTCTCGTGAATCTTCAACGTCCTCGAAGCATAAGAAATGACCCTGCCATCCTACATTAATACTGTGCCTAGCCCAATATGAGAAGCATCACAATAAATTGTATAAGGCCCTGAATATGTGGGAAAAACCAATATCGGTGCCGTAGTCAGAGCTGCATTGAGCTTTTGAAAGCTCTCATCACACTCGTCTGACCACCTGAACTAGGAACCCTTCTGGTTCAACCTGGTCATCGGGGATGCTATAGATGAAAACCCCTCCACGAATCGAAAATAATAACCTATTAACCCTAAGAAATCTAAATCTCGGTCGCTGAAGCTGGTCGAGAACAATTTTTGACTGCCTCAATCTTCTTTAGGTCTACTTGAATACCCTCTATTGATAATACATGACCCAGAAATTCAACTAAATTCAACTAGAACTTGCATTTTGAGAACTTGGCATACAACTGGCTATCCTTCAGAGTCTGAAGAACCACTCTGAGGTGCTGCTACTGCTCCTCGTGACTGCGGGAGTACACAAGAATATCATCAATGAAGACTATCACGAACAAGTCTAAATAAGGCATGAACACTCAGTTTATCAACACCATAAATGCTGCTGGGGCATTGGCCAACCCAAATGACATGACCAAGAACTCATAATGCCCGTACCGAGTAAAAAATGTTGTCTTAGGGACATCAGACGCCCTAATCCTCAGCTGGTGATAGCCCAATCTCAAATCTATCTTTTAAAACCCTTTCGGACCCTACAACTAGTCAAACAAATCATCAATCCTCGGCAATGGATACTTGTTCTTTATTGTCACCTTTTTCAACTGTTGGTAATCAAAGCACATCCTCGTTGATCCCTCATTTTTCTTCACAAATTTAACTGGCGCACCCAAAGGAGAAACACTAGGCCTGATGAAGCCTTTCTCAAGTAAATCTTGCAACTAATCCTTTAGCTCTTTCAAATGTGGTGGGGCCATACGATACAGCAGAATAGAAATGGGATACGTGCCTGAAGCTAGATCAATACAAAAATCAATATCCCTGTCAGGCGGCATACCCGACAGGTCTGAAGGGAAAAACTCTAGGAACCACTGAACAATAGGAACTGGGTCAATAGAAGGAAACTCCATACTGGAATCACGAACATATGCCAAATAAGCTAAACACCCCTTCTCGACCATGCGTCGAGCCTTAACATATGAAATAACAGTGCAGGTGGCATATCCTGGGGTCTCTCTTCACTCAAATAGGGGCAAGTCTGGTAAAGCCAAGCACGGTCTTCGCGTGACAATCCAAGATCGCATGATACGGGGACAACCAATCCATCCCTAATATACCATCAAAATCAATCATGTCTAGAATCAATAGATCAACACAGGTCTCGTGACCTTTAAATACTACTACAAAGGAACGATGAACTCTGTCGACCACTATAGAATCACCCACTGGCATGGATACATTTATAGGAATACCCAAGGCATCACTAGGCATAGCCATGTATGGAGCAAAACAGGACTAACATATGAATACATAGACCTAGGGTCAAATAGCACTGAAGCATCACTGTCACAGACCACAATAGCATCGGTGATAACTACACCGGAACACTCAGCCTCTGGACTGGATGGCAAAGCATAACATCGAGGTTGGGCCCCACCTCTCTGAACTGTATCTCTAAGATGATCAACACCAGCTGTCCTCTGCCTCTGCCGGTACGAGTTCTACATATACGGTCCGTACCTCCACCTCTATGATCCCTACCCCCGCTTCTAACTAGCAGGGCGGGCTGTGGATCACCTACTTCTGAGAGCTGCCCAATGCTCGAGGGAAAACCTAACAATATGACTTGGGTCACCATAAACATAACAAGATCCTGGCTACTGCAACTGCTGGCCTTGTCGACATGAATGTCCTCCCCTAAAGCTATGAAGTAGGGGTGCACTAATAGGCTGCTGATCTGAATAGTATTGTTGAGAACCACCACTGCCTGGAGTACCATGAGAAACCTGAAGCACAGACTGAAAGGGCTTTGGTGCCTGACCTCTACCACAGGAATCCCTTCCTCCAAATAAGGTTCCAATGAAACAACCAGAATGAAGAGGCCCCTTGTCCGGCATCTGACCACCTCCCCGTGTAAGGGCCATCTCGACTCTGCGAGCCGCATTGGCTACGTCCTGAAAGGAAATATCAGTACCAACTCCTATGTCTATCTGAAGCCGAATCGGCTGAATCAATCCATGAATGAGTCTTCTAACCCTCTCTCGCTCCGTAGGGAGTATCACAACTGCATGGCGTACCAAAATCATCCAATCTAGTCTCATACTGTGTAACTGTCATGGAGCTCTGCTGGAGGCGCTCAAACTACCTACGAAGTGCCTCCTGCAGAGTGATAGGGATAAACTTCTCCAAGAATAACTCTACGAACTAATCCTATCTCAAAATTGGAGACCCTGCTGGTCTAGATAGACAAAAATCTCTCCACCAAGTCTTGGCGGATCCTGCAAGCCTGAAGGTGCAAAAATTGTCCTTGTTAGTCTGCAATATACCCATGGTCCTGAGAATCTCATGACAGTTGAATAGAAAATCCTACCGATCCTATGATGAAGCACCGCTGAAAGTGGTGGTAAAAAGCTTGGAGAACCGATCAAGTCTCCACAAAGCATCTGAAGACATGGCCGCCTCATCGCCGACATGAGTTGTAATACCTGTCCGAGCTGCCACTACGAGCTGAACCACTAGGACCTATGTTAGAGGAGCTACTTGCTCCGAAGTACGTGTAGCAGGAGTCTGACCCCCCCCCCCCCCCTGAGAAGTGGCTGGTGCTGCTGGTAGAAAACCCGCTCTAGTGACACTATCCATAAAGCCTGCCAACCTGACTAGAGCATCTAGAAGATCTGGGGTGAACATAACCCCTCCTAGGACCTGAGCTGGGCCCACTGGAGTTACTGGGGCTGGAACCTCCTCATCATAGTCAATATGAGGCTCCACCTCTGGAACTGCTACCTGGGGATGAGCTCTACCTTTACCTCGGCCTCTGGAATGGCCTCGGCCTCTACCCCTTGCAGGAGCTATTGCTGGGGGCTCGGGCTATTGCATGGTAGAAGAAGAAGCACGTGTTCTCACCATCTGCAAAAGAACAAAGTATAAGGGCTATTAGTATTTGAGAAAAAGAATTGCATGATAAGAAAGAACAAAAGTGAAATGTTTCCTAACTCTGTATCATCTGAGGGATAAATACAGACGTCTTCGTACCGATCCCTCACACTCTACCAAGTTTGTCTGTGAGTAGCGAGACCTATGTAACCTAGAGCTCTGATACCAACTTGTCACGACCCGGATTTCCCACCATCGGGTGTCGTGATGGCGCCTACTAACGGAGCTAGGCCAGCCAAACTTTAAACATGCTCTAACCAACCTCAACCATATAATATTCTGGGAACAATTAAATAAATGCAGAAGTCTTTAAGTTTAATAAAAATAAAATAAAATAAAAAATACGGAAGTTAATAACACATCACTACCCAAAATCTGGTGTCACTAGCTCACGGACTAAAGAGTACTTCAAACAAGTCTTAATAAAAAGAGAATATATATGTTTGTCTCAGTACAATGAAAATAAACTTAAATGAAGGAAACGGACTTCGGCCTGCGAACGCCAGCTAGCCTACCTCGAGAGTCCCAGGACTGAAGATAGCTCCCGGATAAAAATCCTACTGCTGTTGTCCAAAAGCTGCTCCTAGATCTGTGCACAAATAATGCACAGAGTGTAGCATCAGCACAACCGACCCCGTGTTTCTGGTAAGTGCCTGGCCTATTCCAGGTGAAGTAGTGATGAGGCTAGAAAGGACTACCAAATCAACATGTATGATTCTATATACATATATACAACAAAACGAAAAGAAATACCGAAACTAAATAGTTAAAAGGAAGGGAAACATGCTATGGGGGAGTACAATCGGAATATAAAATTAATCAGCGTAATTAAGAAACATGGCACATTAATAACCACCAAAGAATAAGAAATTCAATAGTTGCACGACATCAACCTTCGTGCTTTTACTCTCATCCTCACGCAAAGCAATCAAATAAAATGCACGGCATCAGCTGTCGTGCTTTCCCTCACATAACTCTCATTTCATGGCACAGAATGACCCTTCATGTAAATATAGTCAAATCGGAGCACAGAATGTTCCTTCGTGCATAAGCAGTCAAAACATAGCACGGAATGACCCTTCGTGCAAAATATTATTAAAAATAGCACGGAATGACCCTTCGTGCAATATCACTCTTCCTCAACCAAAGAACAGTCACTACCAAACGGGCGAGAGGAATAATCAATAATAAGAAATGTCCTGGCAAGGGAATAACAAAAATAACAACTAAGTCCCGGCAAGGGAATAACACCAATAACAACTAAGTCCTGGCAAGGGAACCATAACAATAACTTTCACCTCCCGGCAAGGGAAAATATTCACAACTGTTTTCAATACTTTCATCTCCTATTTAATTATATTTGTCATTTGAGCCAATACTCCAAAGTGTTAGTATTTCATAATTTATTCTCAAACTCTTCGCATTAGGTAGAAATCATTATTTAGCTCGGAAGAGTTCCAAATTACATCAAAAAAGGTACAAACAGAGACCCACGGTCATGCTAGACTCCGATTTATAGATACTCGTCACTATGCCTATGCACCGCACTCGATCATTTAGCAAATAACAATTATAACACTCTAATCCTACTCCCTCAAGCCAAAGTTGGATCAAACACTTACCTCGGTCTGAAAATAGCAATCAAGGCTCTAAAACCGCTTTTCCTTTAGAATCCGAGTCCGAAACAATGATATCTAGGCGCAATTTGGTTCAATAGTATCAATAAGAGCTCAAAAACATAATCCCATAGTCTAGAAATGAAATTCCCATCATTCTTCAAAAAATAGCAAAATCTGACACCGGGTCCACAAGGTCAAAACTCGAGGCTCAAACCAAATTCCAATCACCCATAATCCCACGAGTTCAAATATGTAATTTATTTCAATATTTGACCCCATTTGAGGTTGAATCACCCAAAATTCCCAAAACCCTAGTTCTACCCAATTCCCTCAATTTACACCCTAAATTACATGTTTTAGGTCTAGGAATTAAAGATATTTTGATAGAAAATGAAGAAAATGAGTTAAATAATACTTACCCAAGGGGATTTGGTGAAGAAAAGCTCTGAAAATCGCCTAGGGGCTATGGAGAAGATGAACTCGTGTATATTATGTGAAATAACCCATCACTGGTCAATTTTTAGGCTTTAAAAATAACTAGACAAATTGTTCATTGCGTTCGCGACAACCCTATTGTATTTGCGATGAAGGGAAATAGACAGGCATCATGTTCGCATGAAAGGGAATACGAACGTGTTGAAGAAATGCTTGGGGCTCTGGGCATGCTTATACGCAAACGCGACGGAGGCTCGCGAACGTTATGAAGGGCAGTTGGGGTTCCATGTATTGGCCTATGCGTTCACAAGACAGGATGCGAATGCGAAGAAGGGAGGCAAGGGAAGCTATTCGAACGTATGGCCTTTCACGCAAATGCGAAGAAGGTTGTGGTACAAGGCATCGCGAATGCAGGACTAGGTCGTGTTCGCATAGAACAATGGACTTGTGCAAAAATTGCATAACATAAGCTAAGGTTTTAGGTGTAAAACTACCCCAAACCACCTCCGAACGACTCCCGAGCCATTGGGCTCCCAACCAAACACACACTCACTCAATATCATCCTACGAACTTGCTCGAGCAATCATATCACTAAAATAACATCAAAATCAAAGAATCAAACCCCAAAATTCAATTCATTTAAAAATTCATAAACTTCCAACTTTAGCTATTTAGGTCCAAATAACGTCAAACGACGTCCGATTTCGACCAAATTTCACAGAAAGTACTTAACGCATATTTAAGACCTATACCGGGCGTCGGAACCAGAATACGAGCCCAATACCTACATTTTCTATCTCATTTTCATTTCCATTTTTCCTTAATAATTAAAAAAATAATTAAACAGAAAAATTCTTTTACCGGGGTTCTGGAACTCGAATTTTGACTACGGGCACATGCCCGAGTCCTATATTTTACTACAAAAATCCTGGGACCATCACATCACCGATCCGGGTCCGTTTACCCAAAATGTTGACCAAAGTCAACTATATCAATATTAATATCATAATCCTTCAAATGTTTTTCACAAAATACACAAATTTTAACATAAAAACTTTCTGGCTTCACGCCCCGACTGCGAACGCAAATTGAGGCAACTAAAAGTAAAGTTTCCAAGGCCTTGGAAGCGTGAAAAAGGGAGAAATATGGTGATGACCCTTTGGATCGTCACATGTAATAACCATTGTAAATGCAGATTCATTCCTGAAAGTGAATGTGAAAATATATTTGTGATAAAGATTATGCATAATAATATGCTTATTTATGGTCGGATAAATACCACAACTCACCTCTAAGGGAGGTTTGAAATATAATGCACATTATTGTGTGGTTACATGAACATGACATTGGTGGCGTATACATGATACACCAAAAATATTTTGACATGCCTTATAAAAGGTTATTATAGGCAAAGTTAAAGCAAGAAATGATTTTGCTTATGATAATTTTTACCATGACAATCAATATGATATTATTTTCTAAATGAAGGAGACATTCACCATATGGATGGTATGACAAAAGATTTTATAGTACAAAATTTGTAAGAGCTACAGAATAACTAATTTGTTACTTTCCGGATGAATGAAATTGTTCTTAACATTGATATTGTAGTAAGTCTCGAAAGAAACCTTTTGAGTTTCCAATATATTTGCCAAAGTGGATTGCATATATAAATGAAAGAAATATCTCAATATATTCATATTACTATAATCATACTGGATAAATCTAAAAGGTTAACGAACTTTTATTCTATTTTTACTATAGAAGTATAAGAATGGTGATAGAATTACATGCCATAGAGAATTAGATATTTACCGAAATAAATGTCAGTTGGTACGAACGATCGGTCATTCCGGTTCAATTATGATGCAAAGAATGATAGAGAATTCACATTGGCATATATTGAAGAATTAAGATATTCTTCGAGAATTCTCCTATACGACTTGTTCTCATGATAAATTGATTACTATACTAACTGAGTTGGGATTGTATTCCCTTATTTTTGGAATGTATAAAAGGTATATATATATATATATATATATATATATATATATATATATATATATATATATATATATATATATATATATATATATATATATATGTGTGTGTGTGTGTGTGTGTGTGTGTGTGTGTATTCATTCACCTTCCATATGGACCATTACTATTATATGATTGCAATAGATGCGTATGATCACATGTGTATTTGTTGTTAACTTGTAGTGTGGATTTTGCAAGGTTGATTGCTCGAATTATTAGAGCATAATTCCAGAATATGAATAATGATGATTTATCTTGATAATGCTAGTTAGCAAAAATCGCATGCCTCTAATATAGCTAATCCATTTGTTATGAGATGTATTATTTAACGTGCAATATCACTTGTACGTATCTAGCTAACACGTTATGAAAACATTTCCATGTCACAATTGGTTCAGGGTCAGGAGCTAAATTACTTTTATCTAATAAAAATATAAATGTGAAATACGATTTAATTATCGCATCACAATTCACAAAGATGGATTCTCAAAGAACTTGCAAAATGTGTTGGTGATCCCAACCTTAGGGGGAGAAAATAGACAGCTGAAAAAGTGATACATGGAATGAACTATATGAGTACATCTAGATCCCCGTACAAGAAAATCTAAACTTGAAGATCAAGTGATAATTCACTTGCAGATTATTGCCAGGTGTATTTTCTGACCCAAAGCTAAATGTCATATTTCAAATGCTAATGCTCCAAATAGAATATATTCCATAATGGATATAGTATATGGATTACATGAAGCATAATAGACTAATCAGTTACAAAAATAAAACTCCTTGAAGAATGTAACGACCTGACCTGTCGCGTTGAGCCCTAGCACGTCATTCCGTAGTCTGAGGCCATGAGCAACTTCATTTTAGGTATTGTGACTTGTATGTGTAATCAAAATTGAATTTTGTCAAATCCAGAGTTGATTAGGAAGGAGAATTCTTATTTCGGAAGCTTAAAATTAAAAGAATTAAGTAGGATTAGAATTTTGAGTAAACGACCTCAGAATCAAGATTTGAAGGTTTTAGCAGGTTCGTATGATATTTTAAGACTTGGGCGTATGTCCGAATTGGGTTTAGGACAACCCGGGAGTGTTTTGGCGCATATTGAGGAAGTTAGCATTTAAGAAGAAATTACATAAGCTCGTTCTGAAGTGTATTTTAGTCTTATCGATGTCTGTTTGAGGTTTTGAGACTGCGAATAGCTTCGTATGGTGATTCTGGAGTTGGGAGTTCGATCGGAAGTAACTTCGGAGGTCTGTAGGCCATTTTGGAGCAAATTAGCTAAATATAGAAATTTAAAGGCTTTTGAGAAGTTTGACCAGGTGAACTTTTTGATATCGGGGTCGGAATCTGATTCTAAAAGTGGGATTAGGTCTGTAATGTTAAATCTGACTTGTACGCAAAATTTAAGGTCAATCGGACGTGATTCCGTAGTTTTAAACATCGGAAAAAGAAATTTGAAATTTTGAAGTTCATAAAACTTGAATCGGGGTGTAATTCATGGGTTTAGCATTGTTTGATATGATTTGAGGCCTCAACCAAGTCCTTAATGTGTTTTGGGATTTGTTGGTAGGTTTGATTGAGGTCCCGGGGGCCTCGTGTGGATTCCGGGTGGTTAACGGATCAAAAATAAAATTTTGAAGAAGGCTGAAGTGTATGACTGCTGTCATAACCACACATGCAAAAATGGGGCCGTAGGTGCGGCGCCACAGAAGCGGCGAGGAAAGCGCATATGCGAAATTATGGTCAAGGGCTTGAGGACCACAGATGTAGTCAAGCTTCCGCAGAAGCGGTACCATATCTGCGGAGAAGTGGTCGTAGAAGCGGTTTTGATCAGCTCAAAGTGGACAGCAGAAGCGATCAGATTTCCGCATAAGTGGGACCGAATCTGTAGAGGGGACATCACAGAGACAAAAAGGGAAGCATTGGACGAACCGCAAAGAGGCCCTAGATCCACAAAAGTGAAACTGCAGAAGCGAAATATTTCCACAGAAGCAAAATAGTTGGGGCAGAATGGTTGTTTAAATCATGGTTGAGTTTATTTCTCTCATATTTTTAACGGCTTGGGGCGATTTTGGAGGGCTCCAAGAAGGGAGTTCGTCATCTACGTTAAGGTAAGTTACGCCTATTAATTTCTAAGTTAAATACGAGATTATATCATGGTATTAGACATGAAATTTGTGGGGAAGTTGGGATTCTTGGAATAAAACCTAGAAAACTTGATAAATTGGGTTTCACCACGAATTTGAGCACAGAATTAGGAGTAAATTATATATTTGAGTACCTAAGGTCATGGGTAATCTTTATCTTTGAAAAATTTCGGATTCCGAACACGTGGGATTGAGGGAATTTTTGTCAACTTTTCAATCCGAGTTAGGAATTTCTATAAATTAGATTGCAATGAATAATTGAGCATATATTAATGGATTTTCATAACTGTTGGCTAGTTTTGGAATGTGGTGCATCACTTGGAGTCTTTGGAAGGGCGTGGAATGCCGGTTAAGAATCTTTGGAGTGAGGTAAGTCTCCTTTATAACCTTGTAAGAGGGAATTGTCCCCATAGGTGAAATAATTGATTATGTGCTCCTATTTGTGGGGGCTATGTATGCACGAGGTGATGAGATTCCATGTGTAGCTACTATTATGCTAATATTAGGATAGTTATGACCCAAAAACATGTTATAGTTGAATTATTTATGAACTCATTGATAGCTTGAATTGCTTAAATCACATTGAATTAGTCAGTGAATTTCTAAAAGGTTTAAACTTCATTTTTAAAAAATTTGCTAAAGGAGAATTTGTTTTATTTGGATAAATATTCCCCGATAACTTCGTAATTGACTGACTGAGCATGTATCCTTATGTGTACCTGCGTCTCATGTATGATTCATGAGCATGGTATTTATTTATTTATGGAACGCGCTGAAGGCCTCGGCAGATTAAATAGATGCATCAATGGTTTGGGTCGTTCGACCCTCAACAGTGCACAATTTACATTTATGTTTGAGCGGGTCGTCAACCTCGGCATGATTTGCGCTTGATAGATATTGTTTCATGAGAATTTTAAATGTGGATATTGCCTTTCATGGCTTGGTATAAATTGATAAGATAATAAAAAATAAACCTTGAAAATCCTTTGTTATTTGTTAAAGGTGTTTATCTGTTTTCTCGCTTTGTGAGTTAGAACTGCTATACAAATCCATGAGTTCCTCATACTTTTAGTATATTATTATTGGACCTCTAGCGAGTATTGTAGTTGACCATCTCGTCTCTACTTCTTCGAGATTAGGTGGGATACTTATTGAGTACATGTTATTTACATACTCATACTACACTGTTGTGCATTTTGGTTGCACAGGTATACGTAGCTCTAGTGGCCTACTGGGTGTAGCGGCACAGATGATTCTATGACTAGGTTAGCTGCGTCATTCGAGATGGTTGCAGCTAGAGCAGTCCCTTCTAGTGTACTGTGCTTACTTCATGTGTACTGTATTCCGAACGGATATTGTATTTTATTTTCTTGTCAGTAGATGCTCATGCACTTGTAACATCGGGTTCTAGGATGGTTTGAAGTATTATATTAACTGTTTATCATCTAAATAAGATTTAAGACTATATTCTTTGAAATTGCTAAATTCGAAGGAAAATCCTAGATTTCTAAAGTATTAAAACGAGATTTTGATTATGCAATTTGGTTGGCTTGCCTGATAGCAGTGTCCGGCGCTAGCACAACCCTTAGTGGATTTTGGATCGTGACAACATGGTATCAGAACACTAGGTTCCTAGGGTCCCAAGAGTCATGAGCAAGTCTAGTAGAGTCTCGCGGATCGGTACAAAGACGTCTGTACTTATCCCCGGGAGGCTGCAGGACAGTTAGGAGTACTTCCCTTCTTGATCCCTTATCGTGCGATTTGATTTCATGTGAGGCTTATGCCTTTGCTTTTTTCCTACTCAATCATATGCGACATGAAGCGCTTGTTATAAATCGACGGTTGAAGAATTTTATTAGCACTACGAATGTTATGCGGGTGTTTCTCTCTGTGGGGTTATTTGAGCTATTATCGTCGCCTTATGGTATGATATTATGTTGTTTCAACTCAGAAGCGGTACTTTTGAGAGCTCTGAGGTAAGGCACAATTTCCATGATGCTTATAAGCAAAAGTTGCGCAGTAGTGATATGATGGAAGGATGATTATCTACGCGTCAGGGTAGAGAACGAGTTGAAGGGAGCTTTACTCAGTACATAATCAAGAGATTCAGTATTTAATTCTCGGGATGGGAAAGATAATCGAACTAAGGATGGTCAGATGTGGTGTGGTGGAAGTAATGAGACTCGGTATTTGCAAGCATTGTAGAGCTTTCTTCTATGATGGGATGTCGTTGTCCTAATTGAACGTGCTAAGTAATCGGTGTTATGACCTTCTACAATTTGCCTTTGGGGAAGATATTGTGAGATAAAATTGGAGACACAACTGTAACAATCCAACTGGTCATTTTGCATTTTTGAACCTGTTCTCTTAAATAATACTTTTCGTGTTTGCTTTAGCTAAATTATGACTTGTGGGGGTGGGTGGTTTGGAAGTTAGAAGAATTTCGTGTAAGAATAAGCCTAGTTACTTCTTTAAATTACTTTAAAAAGACTAAGTTTGACTTTGGTCAACATTTTGGGAAAATTGTCCCGGAATCGCGATCCGGCAATTTCTGAATGTCCGTAGGAAAATATGGGACCTGGGCGTATGCTCATAATCAAATTCTGAGGTCCCCAGCCCGAGTAATGATTTTTTATGTAAAATTATTAAGTTTAAGTTTCAAGGATTTAAATATACTAAGAAATTATTATTTTCATAGGTATCAGGTTCGGATTTCGATTTTGAAATTTCGTACAAGTCCAAAATATCAGTTAAGACCTACCTGCAAAATTTGGTGTCAATCCAAGTAGTTTAAGGGCATTTTGACCAGTTGGTAGGAAGTTATGAACTAGAAGTTAATTAAATTGGATCAATTGGTTTTGGGGTCCGATTCCTTGATTTAACAATGTTTTGGGTGTTCTGAGGGTTTGACTAGGTCTACCTTGAGACTTTAAACTTGTCGGTATGTTCGGGCGGGGCTCGGGAGCCTCGAGCATCAAATGATCGAGGTTTAAGCGAAGTCAGATTTTGAAAGGAAGCAAGGTTGCTGCTTCTGTCAAAACCGCTTCTGCGGCTCTTTGGCCACAGAAGCAGTGACCCCATAAGGGGCCACCTGGTCACAAAAGCGGAAGGGCCAGGAAGGGTGGAGACTACATAAGCGGCCCTAGGACCGCAGAAGCAGTCCGGTCCATTGTGCCCCCAAACTGCAAATGCAATTATTTTCCGTAGAAGCGGACATCGCATATGCAGTAATTCGTCCACGTATGCGAAAATCACTGGGGCAGTAAGGGTTCATTAAATATGAATCCAAGCTCCTTTTCTCTCAATTTCACACCACTTGGGCGATTTTGAAGGTTCCAAAGAGAGAATTTCTTCCTAATATCACAAGGTAAGTAATCCCCACTCACTCTTAGCATGAATACATAAATATTATGTGGAATTAACACTAAAATTAGGGAAAATTCAAGAGAGTAAAGGTAGACCTAGGGTTTAACCAAAAGAAAGATTTAACCCTATAATTTGCTATAGAATGAACTAGAAATCATATATTTGTGATCTTTAGGTGATAGAGAACAATTTCCTTCGAAAAATATTGGAATCCAGGCGTGTGGGCCCGGGGTCGGAATTTAGGAAACTAATGTTATAGGCTAGAAAATTCTTTAAATATCTGCAATTCGATATTGTATGCTTTTATTTACAAGTTCTTGCTTCATTTGATTAGTTTGGTATTGTCCATCTTCGAATTTAGGACTTGAGCTCTTTCTTGGATATTGGGAGTGCACTTTGGAGCGAGGTGAGTCTCCTTTCTAACCTTGTAAGAGGCAAAATGTCCCCATAGGATTTCGAATAAGTAATTGGTTCTAAATGTGGGGGTAGTTTAGGACCCACGCATGCCTACCTAGGGAATATTTCTTATTTTAAATTTGCCAATTTGATCGTTATAAATTGCTAGATACTTGAGAACATGAAAATCAACATATAAAATTGTTTAACCTTGGTAGGGACTTTCCTTGTATGTAATTGAGCCTTATGTGCTTTTCTTGATATTGTATTGATGATTATGGATCGGGTCGATCGTGTCGGTAATAATAGATGCATCTATGATTTGTGCCGCTCGACCCTTGGCAGTGCACAATTTAATATCTGTTAGAGTGGGTCGTCGATCTCGGTATGTTTGTGCATGATTTATGTGTTTGCAGTTAGTTATCATACGATTACTCATTGTATTTTAAAGAAGAAACTGGTAATTGGATTAAGGCAAGAATATGAGTATGACCCTTCTGTTGAACCTGTATTATTGGTAATTCATTGTGTTGTATATCTCACTCTATTGTACCATATTATTTGGACCTTAGTAAGTATCAAGTCGACCTCTCTTCTCTACGTCTTCGAGATTAGACGGGACACTTACTGAGTACATGTGGTTTATGTACTCATGCAACACTTCTGTACTTAAATGTATAGGTTTTGAGGCAGGTGGATCTGGAGATTATCCGGGCGCGCAGCAGTGAGTTCGCTCAGGGACTTCTATGGTGAGCTGCCTTCTTTTTCAAGCCAATCTGCAGCCGAAGGATTCCTTTCTTGTATTTATGTTTTCTGTCTATTCTGATTCGGACAGTAGGACAATGTTAGTATATTTGTTTGTGTATACTCCACTAGCCCATAGCTAGTGACACTAGGTTCTGGTGCACACTGTAGTTGATATTAATTTTTTGGATATATATCGCTATGTCAGCACTTTATGATTTTGCTTGTTTCTTCATTTACTTGAAAACATTATTATATTCGGTTTTGGCTAAACTAAAAATAGGGACTTAATCATAATTCTGCAATTTGGCTGGCCTAACTATGGTGTTACGCACCATCATTACCTATTTATGAAACATGGGTCATGACAACATGGTATCAGAGAACTAGGTTCACGTAGGTCTCACAAGTTATAGATAAACCTAATAGGGTCTTGTAGATAAGTATGGAGACATTTGTATTTATCTTCAAGGGTCTATAGGGTGTTAGGAAAGACTACTCTTTATTCATTTCCATGTGTACTAAGTTGCCTTTTCTATTCTCTCACATATGATTAGAGCACTAGGTTAACGTAGGTCTCACAAGTTACGGAAAAACCTAATAGGGTCTTGTAGTTCGGTAAGGAGACATCTGTATTTATCTTCAAGGGGCTATAGGGTGTTAGGAAAGACTACTCTTTATTCATTTCCATCGTGCAGTGGTCGGTGTACTAAGTTTTCTCTCCTATTCTCTCACAGATGGTAAGGCCCGCATTGCCGACGTTCCAGACCAGGAAGGAGCTGCTCCCTACATTGCTAGAGGCCGAGGTAGAGGCCAAGGGAGGGCACCGGCCCATGGTAGTGGACGAGGGTGTCTTAGAGCCATTCCAGTTGCGCCACCAACAGATGCTGAAGGGGATCCCATCATTGAGGAGCAGGGTGAGGCGCCCACATCTGTGCCTACTCTGGTGGATTTCATTACTGCGTTAGGATTTTAGGAGGTCATGGGCTGTAGGTTTCGGTTCATGGACACTATGACTTAGGCTGGTTTAATTTCCAGCAGATCCGACAACCTCACAGGCAAGAGGGGGAGCATAGACCCCTACCGCACAGGCTCTAGGTAATGCAGCCGCCATTTATCAAACTCCGGGTGCATTACTCGTAGAGGGAGTCCAGACAGTTGCTACAGCGGCACCCTAGGCTAGGATAGCTATGGACAGTGATCCACAGCAGTTATTAGACAAATGGACCAGATTGCAGCCTCCGGTCTTCGAGGGTGCATCTTGAGGATGCCAAGGATTTCATTGACATGTGCAGGGATAGACTGCACAACATGAGGATATTGAAGTCACATGGAGTTGACTTAACTACTTTCCAGTTGGAGGTTAAGGCCCGTAGATGGTGGCAGTCTTATTTCCTAAGTAGGCCAGCAGGCGTTCCTCCCCTCACTTGGGGTCAGTTCACCTAGTTATTTCTGTATCGGTACATTCCACCCTTTAAGAAGGAAGAGCTATGTCATCATTTTGAGTATCTAGAGCAGGGTCATATGTTAGTGACTGACTATGAGGCGAGGTTCTATGAGTTGTCTCGCCATGCACTCATGGTAATTCCCACAAAGGCAGACAGAGTACAGAGGTTTGTCATAGGGTTATATCTCATTATCCGGTCGGGTATGGCTCGTGAGGTAGAGATAGGCACAGTATATCTGCTAGTACTTGAGATTGCCCGCAGGATCGAGGGTTACCAGTTGAAGGGTAGAGAGAAGATGTAGCAGGATAAGAAGGCCAGATTCTCAAGAAAGTTCATAGGCGCCCTAGTTAGAGGTAGCGGTTACTTTGGGAGGGGTCAGTCCAGTGGGCCCCCAGCTCCAGCACCACCACCTACTCGCGGTGCTCCAGTGCGCTCTTATTTTAGCACCATGCCAAAGAGTTCACACCGCCTGCCAGCCATCCAGGGTTCATCTTGTGGGTATTCAGGTCCTCTAGAGTCTTCCGGTCTATATTTTAGTGCTATACGGGAGGGTTCTTACTGCCCTCCAGTTACTCAAGCTTTTTCTAGGGGCCTTCTAGTATTCAGGGTCATCCATCTAGGCAACATGTTGTTGAACCACATTGTTTTGAGTGCAGGGACGCAGGACATATGAGGAGATACTAACCCTGGCTTAGGGGCAAGGCAGTACAGTAGGGGCAATAGACCGTGACTTCAGTTCCAGTGGTCCACTCGCCTAGAGGTGGAGAGCAGACTGGTAGAGGTCGTTTCAGGGGTAAGGGCCGGTCAGGGAGAGGTCGGCGAGCTACTACTCAGTTAGTTGCAGGGCAGTCAGCCGATGCTCTAGCTAGATTCTATGCTCTCCCTGCTAGGCCAGATCCATTGGCCTCAGATGCCGTGATAACAGGTATTATTTCTGTCACTAGTAGAGATGCATCGGTGTTGTCTGATCCAGGGTCCACTTATTCATGTATCATCTCTGTTTGCTCATTTCCTAGCCATTTCTCCAGAGCCCTTGGGTGTTCCTTTTCATGTGTCCACTCCTGTAGGTGATTCTGTTATTGTGAATTAGGTCTAGCGGTCTGGTGTGGTTACTTTCTGCGGTTTTGAAATTTGAGAAGGTCTCCTGCCGATCGATATGATCAACTTTGAGGTTATTCTATGCATGGATTGGTTTTCTCCTTATCACTCCGTTCTAGATTGCCATTCCAAGACTGTTTCTCTAGTGGTGCCACGGTTGCCGAGAGTGGAGTAGAGGGGCTCCACTATGGATACACCTAGCAGGGTTATTTCCTTTCTGGAGGCTCAACGCATGGTTAAGAATGGGTGTTTGGTCTACTTAGCTTATATTCGAGACACCACTGCAGAGTCTCTCACGATTGATTTAGTGCTTGTAGTCCGGGAGTTCGTTGATGTTTTTCCTTCTGATTTTCCTGGCATGCCTCCGGATCGTGATATTCATTTCTGTATCCACTTGGCTCCAGGCACTCAGCCTATATCTATCCCACCATACCGTATGGCTCCTAGGGAGCTAAAGGAGCAGTTAGAGAAGTTGCAAGATAAGGGGTTTGTTAGGCCCAACGTATCGCCTTGGGGTGCACCAGTGTTGTTTGTAAAGAAGAAGGATGGGACTATGCGGATGTTCATTGATTACCGCCAGTTGAACAAAGTCACTATCAAGAACAAGTATCCATTGCCCCGTATTGATGATTTGTTCGACCAGTTGCAGGGTGCTAGGGTGTTCTTTAAGATCGACCTAAGATCGGGATATCATCAGCTGAAGATTCGGGATTCAGAGGTTTCGAAGACTTTCAAGACAAGATATGTCCACTATGAGTTTCTGGTAATGTCATTTTACTTGACTAATGCTCTAGTGGCATTTATGGATCTGATGAAAAGAGTGTTCATGCCCTATATTGATTATTTTGTCATTATCTTCATTGATGACGTCTTGATATACTCACGTTGCCTAGGGGAGTACGAGCAGCATTTGAAGGAAGTGCTTCAGATCTTGCAAGAGCATAAGTTTTATGCTAAGTTCTCCAAGTGTGAGTTTTAGCTAGAGTCAGTGGCATTCTTGGGGCATATAGTGTCAGGAGAGGGTATTAAGGTCGATCCCACTAAGATCGAGGTAGTTCAGAGTTGGCCACATCCTACTTCAGTGACTGAGATCGGGAGCTTCTAGGGGTTAGCAAGCTATTATTGGAGTCTCATCCACTGCATCACCTCTGACCAGATTGACCCAAAAGGGGGCCCCATTCTGTTGATCCGATGATTGTGAGGAGAGCTTTCAGAAGCTCAAAACGGCTTTGACCACGGCACCAGTTCTTGTATTGCCTTCAAGTTCAGGGATATGTACGGTATATTATGACACTTTTTTGTGTTATCTTGGGATGTGTATTAATGCAGAAGGGGCGAGTTATTGCATATGCCTCTTTTTAGCTAAAGGTTCATGAGAAAAATTACCACGTTCATGATCTAGAGTTGGCAGCGATTGTTAATGCTCTTAATATATGGAGGCATTATTTATATGGGGTGTCATGTGAGGTGTATACAGACCATCAAAACGTGCATCATTGTTCAAGTAGAGGGACCTTAAATTGAGACGGCGCGGGTGGCTCGAGTTGCTGAAGGATTATGACATTAACATTTTTTATCATCCAGACAAGGCAAATATGGTCGTGGATGCCTTGAGTAGGAAGGCAGAGAGCATGGGTAGCTTGCCATTCATTCCTACTGAGATGAGACCACTAGTTTTGGACATTCAGTCCCTAGCTAACATACTTGTGAGATTGGATATTTCAGAGCCCAGCGGGGTCATAGCATGTGTGGTGGCTCAGTCTTCGTAGTTGAGGGAGATTAAGGCTCGACAACTTGATGATCCGCATTTGGTAGTTCTGAGAGAGACGGTAATTCAAGGAGGTGCCAAGGAGATTTCTATTGGCGAGGATGGTGTACTATGGCTCCAAGGCCATGTATATGTTCCTAATGTTGATGGCTTGAGGGAGAGGATTCTAGAGGAGGCCCGCAGTTTGAGGTACTCCATTTATCCAAGTGCTACGAAGATGTACCGTGACTTGATGCAGCATTACCGGTGGTGGAGATGAAGAAGGACATTGCGGAGTATGCAGCTAAATGTTTGAATTCCCAACAGGTCAAGTATGAGCACCAGAGCCCAGGTGGCCTACTTCAGCAAATGCCCATTCTGAAATAGAAGTGGGAGTGCATCACTATGGATTTCATAGTTGGGTTGTCGCGAACTCAGCGGAAGGATGATTCAGTGGGGGTTATTATGGATAGATTGACCAAGTCTGCCCATTTCATTCCTGTGACGACTACTTATATGACAGAGAGGTATGTCCAGATTTACATTAGAGAGATAGTGAGATTGCATGATGTTCCGGTCTCTATCATATCATATAGAGGCCCTCAGTTCACTTCCTATTTCTGGAGAGATGTTTAGAGTGAGTTGGGGACCCGTGTGGAGCTTAGCACGACATTTCATCCTTAGACTGACAGATAGTCAGAGCGGACAGTTCAAATTTTAGAGGATATGCTTAGAGCATGTGTGATCAAATTTGGAGGGTAGTGGGATCAATTCTTACGCTTGGTAGAGTTGCATATAGTAATAGTTACCAGTCTAGCATAGAGATGGCCCCGTATGAGGCATTGTATGGTCGGCGTTGTTGTTCTCCTTTCAGATGGTTTGAGCCTAGTGAGGCTAAATTGCTTGGTACAGATTTGGTCCAGGATGCTTTGGATAAGGTAAATTTGATTTAGGAGAGGCTTCGCACAGCTCAGTCCAGGCAGAAGATCAATGCGGATCAGAAGGCGCATAATTTATCATTTGCGGTTGGTGAGAAGGTCCTCCTGAAGGTTTCGCCCATGAAGTGCATTCTGAGATATGGGAATAAGGGCAAGTTAAGCCCAAGGTTTATTGTCACTTTGAGGTGTTGAGGTGAGTTGGAGAGGTTTCCTATGAGCTCACCTTAAATCCCAATTTATTAGGAGTTCATCCATTCTTCCATATACCGATACTCCGAAAATATCATGTCGACTATTCATTTGTGTTGGATTTTAGTACCATTCGGTTAGATAAGTGTTTGGGCTGCGAGGACGAGCCAGTTTCCATTGTTGATAGGCAGCAACGCCGGTTGAGATCAAAGAGGATTTCTGTTGTGAGAGTCCGGTGGAGGAGCCTACCAGTTGATGAGGTCACCTGGGAGTTCGAGGAGGACATACGGAGCCGATATTCCCACTTATTCAGCAGTCCAGGTACTTTTCTATATCCATTCAAGGACGATCGTTTGTTTAAGAGGTAGAGAGTGTAACAACCCGACTGGTCATTTTGCATTTTCGAACCACGTTCCCTTAAATAATACTTTTCGTGTTTGCTTCAGCTAAATTACGACTTTCAGGAGCGGGTGGTTTGAAAGATAGAAGACTTTCGGGCAAGAATAAGCCTAGTTGGTTTTTAAGTTTCTTTAAAAAGACTAAGTTTGACTTCGGTCAACGTTTTGGAAAAACGGACTAGGAATCGCGATCCGGCAATTTCAGAGGGTCCTTTGGAAAATATGTTACCTGGGTGTATGCCCGGAATTGAATTCCGAGGTCCCTAGCCCGAGTAATGAATTTTTATGTAAAATTATTAAGCAGGTATCGGATTTGGATTTTGATTTCGAAACATGGTACAAGTCCGAAATATCGTTAAGACCTACGTGCAAAATTTGGTGTCAATCTGAGTAGTTTAAGGGCATTTTGACCCGTTGGTAGAAAGTTAAGAACTTGAAGTTCATTAAATTGGATCAATTGATTTTGGGGTCCGATTCCTTGATTTAATAATGTTTTGGATGTTCCGAGGGTTTGACTAGGTCCGCCTTGTGATTTCAGACTTGTTGGTATGTTCGGGGGGGTTCGGGAGCCCCGAGCGTCAAATGGTCGAGGTTTGAGCAAAGTCAGATTTTGAAAGGAAGCAAGGTTGCTGCTTCTGTCAAAACCACTTTTGCGGCTCTTTGACTGCAGAAACGGTGACCGAAATCGCAGAAATGGAAGGGCCAGGAAAGGTTGAGACCGCATAAGTGGCCCTGGGACCATAGAAGCGGTCTCACATGTGCGAAAAAAAATACCGCAGAAACAGTCCGGTCCACTAAGCCCCCAAACCGCAAAAGCAATTATTTTCCGCAGAAGAGAACACCACATATGCGGTAATTCGTCCGCGTATGGAAAAACCGCTAGGGCAGTAAAGCTTCATTAAATACGAATCCAAGCTCATTTTCTCTCAATTTCACAACACTTGGGCGATTTTGAAGGTTCTAAAGAGTGAATTTCTTCCTAATATCACAAGGTAAGTAATCCCCACTCATTCTTAGCATAAATACATAAACAATAGATGGAATTAACACTAAAATTAGGGAAAATTCAAGAGATTAAAGCTACCTGGGGTTTAACCAAATCAAAGATTAACCCTATAATTTGCTATAAAATGAACCAGAAATCATATATTTGTGATCCTTAGGTGATAGAGAACAACTTCCGTCGAAAAATATTGGAATCCGGGTGTGTGGGCCCGGGGTCAAAATTTAGGAAACTAATGTTAAAGGCTAGGAAATTCCTTAAATAGCTACAATTTGATATTGTAAGACTTTATTTACTAGTTCTTGCTTCATTTGATTAGTTTGGGATTATCCGTCTTCGAATTAATGACTTGAGCTCTTTCTTGGATATTGGGAGTGCATTTTGGAGCGAGGTGAGTCTCTTTTCAAACCTTGTAAGAGGAAAAGAAGTGAGTTTAACCAAAGTGGGAGAGTGGCAGAGTTGCATATGGGCTTTGCAGTGGGATGACCACGTACCTTGAGGAGGGTTTGGAGCGATTTGAGAATATTAGCACTAGGTTATTGGTGTCTATGAATCTAATTTGAAGTAGGGATTCTTATACGGCAAGAGATTTAATATGACGGAAAGGAGCCGCTTAAATGAAGAACGATGCAGCATAACTTTGAATTGGAAGGTTGTTGCCGCACAATTAAATGATGTCCACAGGGTAAAGGAACCTGTGCAGCTGGAGAGCGAGCTCAGCCTCAGGGGGTGTTATTGATGGCTTAATAATTGTACCATGTGCGGTAGCATTGGAAGATGCCAGGGAGAGCTTTTATTGGTGTGTTACCCAAGTGAGCAGGTTAGGGGTCACGTGGTTAGCGAGGCTTTTGCGAAGAATTCTACCAATTATATAGCAAACTGATTGGTTGTCCAAATATGATTGACGAGTCAAAATATAAGAAGGGGTTTTACAAAAACATTTTGAGAACATTGGTGGTTGATTGCGCAAGGTCATCTCAATAAGAGATAAAGAGGACGAGTGAACTCCTCGTTGGTGAACTAATGGCTTCATTCTAAGTGGGAGAGTGTCACCACTTATGATTGGGTTGCATGGTTAAATACTTGCGAGATTTTTGGCTATTAGCATATCGATGGGCCATTTCAGCTACAGAAAGGACCATAAATGGTAATTTAAAAAAAAGTATTAACGGTGCACTACCATTGGACCTATTGGCTCATGCTCAGACTAGGGGAAAGATACAGGATTTCACATTGTATAGATGTGGGTTCCCAGGGAAGTGATTCAGCGGGTTCTTCGCCAAGAAGGTATTCATGTGATGGAAGACTCATAGAGTTGATTATATTTGGGGCCAAGTTAGAGTAGGTAGCTTTCAGCAATGACCCTAGTAGATTCAAAGATGTCAAGTGTGGTGCCTAATAGTTTTGAGCCTATAGGTACGGTTAAGAATCAAGCTTGGTGGTAGTCTATGAGAAGAGGCACAAAATGTTCTTTGATATTTTGACTTGCGATGTGGCGATTGGGAGGTACGAAATGGTTCATGGGATTTGAGACATCATGGTCTCATGATTCAAGGCCACTTAAGATGAGTGCAGATGGAGTATGTTATGTGTTGGATGGAGTTGGTATTATTTCTAAAGCAATCCAGGATAAATTGGAAAAAGGTAGATAGATTGGCCATAGTAGAAATTGGCATAATTATTTTAGTGACTAGTTTCCTTCAGCGTGATCAAGTTATGCAAGTGATTGTGATGGTACATATCAGACTTATCATCCACCGTAATTGATGTTATTTAGAACCATTTTACTATTATGGCTTGTTATGAGAAAGCACTATCCGGAAGGGTTATGGTGGCTTAGACCACTACCTAGAGATTTGCATATTCTACGGTTATTAGAATTCGCCTATATGATACGATGTATCTCCTAAAGTGAGTTAAGTGAATAGTTTTCATATGATGAAGTGTTAACCTATTAATGGTTCCGGAGTTATAATGAAAATCATGTCCTATCCTATATTGGCACATTGGGTACAGTGAGTAGTATGGAATTTGAGGTGAAGACCAAAGTTGCAATTCAGTGTTGACAAGGATGTTGTGAGCTTGGATAACAGGAAAGGAGTTTTTGATGATTGAAGATTTAAACAAAGTATGAAGGTTTGCGATGATGTCATTAAGTTGAGGATATATTCCTGAAGGTCACTCAGTTACTAGGTTGTGGACTGTGGATGAGTACTCCGATTAAGACGGTTATTCTTGTGTGTTATGAGAAGAGGGAAATTAGTATGGACGTTTGAAAGGTTACTAGCTTAGTTTGATATATCATGATCAACTTGAGGTCGGTGGATGGATTTAAATGTGAATATGGGCTCTATGTCAGGACAGTTATGTTCATTTCAGTAATGCGCTCCTTATAGAGTATTTAGGGTGTTATTTCGTTGTTAGATATTTCATGTTGTGATGCGTTGCGCTGTATGAGTTGTGAGATGGCTTGAGAAATTGTTTATGTGTTGAGGATCCGCGTGGAAATGATGTATTATGAGCAAAATGGCTCTTGAGATCCAGATTGTATATCGCACCTATGTGTTTTTGAGTTTTGTAGCTTATAACTCTATATGTCCCCTTAGGGATGGTATTATGCACTTAGCGTGCTTGTGACCAAATTCGATGTCTTGTTGTAATGAGCAATTTAGCTCGATGTAGATCTCCTTATGTGAGTTCTACATGTGGATCGGTTGGCACGCCTCCATGGGTATGTTATTTGGATCGGGTTGCACGCCACCATAGTTATGTTGTTTGGATCGGGTTGTACGCCGCAATAGTGTAATTTTTAGTATAGTTCCCCATATCCGTTTATTGTGTTCTATTTCCTATTTTTTGAAGGAAGCTTATATTAGTTTTGCGCCTGCGTCGCATGTATGATTCACAAGCCGGGTAATTAAAATTCCTCTTAGAGTTCATTTCCCCTTTTTGTATCGCATTCTAATTGGTAGCCTATTGGCACATTGTGGTATCATATGAGACGTTTTGGAATGTCTAGGTGGCTTATTGCCTGAGACATTCATACTGGGTGAGACGAGGTTGTTGGATGTAGGATCTGTGCAATCTGATTACGTGAAATATATTAAGGAGCATAGATCATTATTTGGCTTTGAATGTGTTAATGTTACTTGTCAGAAGTATAGGCTCAATGATTGGTTGGCTCGACAGTTGATTATGAATTTTTGCAAATCTCTTCCATCGTGGTGTTATTGTAAGAATTAGAGCAAGACCTATGTAGGTCATGAGATGCAATGAGAGCCTCAGATTGGTGGAATTTTGATTAATTGATCAGAGAAAGTTATTGTGGTCCTATGAGTAAAGTGATGCAAGTTGTGAATTCAGCAAAGTTATGCAGTCACGTCTAGGTACATCGTGTAGTTATTGATATAATGAGCGCATGTGGGAAACAGGCCTAACATTGAGTTTGGATGTTGGAATTAGACTTTAAGGCGTATCTGCTTGAATAAAAGAGAATATATTCATAATTCAATGAGCTAATGTGCTCAACTGAGTTTTGGTAGCCTAGGAAGGCACATGAGAAATTAAACAGCAATTTCAAACCACTCTAGTGCAGTTCTCAGCACATTCGAGGATGACCGAATGTTCAAGTGGGAAAGAATGTGTCACGACCCCAAACCCGGTCGTGATGGCGCCCAACACACTGCTAGGCCAGCCCGACCAATCAACAGCACTCACGGAGCTATGAGCTCACTTTAACCATTTTAGGCATAAATAGAGATAAATCAACATTAATAGAAATACCAAGTATGGGGATCACGTCCCAAAACAGTAACAACTCCCAAAGACCGTGGGGTCAAGAGTCAAGATCCTCTAAAGAGTATACAAGTGCAATAGTGTCTACATCAATACTCAGTGCGGAAATAGATAACAATACGAAATAAAAGGACAACTGGACGGGGAGTTAGGTCCTGCAGACGCGGTAGCTACCTTGACTATCCTGCAAAGTATCTCTGAACAACTACTGGATCAGGTGTGCTGAGACGTACCTGGATCTGCACACAAGGTGCAGGGATTAAAGTGAGTACTTCCAAACTAAGTGGTAATGAACGGGGGTAAGACAGTGTAGATAATAAATCACAATATAACACTATGTAAAGCTGTAATCAAATACCCATGCAACAGTCTCAATATCAACAGTAACTATACCAACGAGTACCAACAAAACAGTGTAACAACTATCAGATGTAGCTAAATGCAATGCAATGCATGAAATGACCGCTATGGTGCGTAGCCCGATCCAATTTGGGTACTCGTGCTCATTGTGGGGGTTCAGACTCCGGAGGGGCTCCTACAGCTCAAGCACAATATCATGAATACGCTGCGGCGCGCAGCCCGATCCACTACCAGTCAGCTAATATGCAAATGCAGCCTCACAGGCTCAAAAGTAGTTTTTGAAAACTCTTTTTATCATTTTTCAGTAAAAAACAGTATATCAGTAGTTCCAAAGTTTGGAAAATCATAATGACAGTAATATCTACGTACTGGTAGTAAAACTAGCATGTCAATATCATAGAAATAATGATAACGATCCTCGCAGGATCCTAATAACTGGCTCACAGCCCATAAATGTACACAACCATCCGAGAAGGAGGTTCATCGGCTCAAAAATAGCCAATATTACAGTATAATTATCAACAGATCGGACTAAGCCATTGTCCCCAATCACAATCGACCCCGCACTCACAGGAAAGTACGTGTCTCACCGCAATACAACGTCACAAAGTGGTATACTGGGGTTTCGAACCCGCTGGTCATCACCCACATCCATTACTCACCTCGACTCGGCTCGACGACTAATCCGCGATGCCCTTTCCACCAGAATCAACCTCCACGGGTGTAGAATCTGATCAAATTCAGTAAAAATACATCAAAATAGGCCAACGAGATATTACCCAGTCAAAACAATTCAATTTACACCAAAAACTGCAAAGTTGCCAAAACCTGACTTTCGTTACACTTCACGAAAAATTACGAAAGTCACATATTCGGAACCCTCGTCTCAACACGAGTCTATGCATATAAAATTTGCCAAAATCGGACTCGGTTTGCCCATTCAAATCAATGATTTTCCATAATTTAGGCCTAGGGCTAAAATCCCCCATTAATCTTCCATTAATAGTGAAATACTCAAAGATTCCATGATAAAATAACGTAATTAGGCCATAAAACTTACCTCCAATGAATACCAAATGAATTCCTAGCAATTTCCCGTGAGTTTGTCTCTCTAAGACTCAAAAATGGTAATTTTACGACTTAAAACCGCGACTGCACTGCTTCTGGAATTTAATTCACTGCCTGACAATTTAACTCTATGCGTTCACGTTATAGCTCAAACATCTGCGATGCACAACCCTCTTTCCTCTACGCGAACGTAACACCTCCCACGCGTTCGCGATGAACAACTCTTCAACCGTCCAGATTTTCTTCTACGCGAACGCGACACCTAGGACGCGAACACGATACTACCCTTTTTCCTCAAACGTGAACGCGACACCTGGGACACGAACGCGATGCTTAGTCCTGCCTTGCCTACGCGAATGCGGCCAGTGACATGCGAACGCGAAGGCTTAAAGTCTGCTGCACTGAATCTGCAATTTTCTGTAGATTGTCTAAGTTCCAAATGGCCGGATTATGGTCTGAATTCACCCCGAGACCCCCGGGACCCCAACGAAAACCACCAACATACTCCAAAACATGATACAAACTTGTTCCAATCATAAAAACACACCCTTAAACATAGAAATCATCGAATTATAGTGGATTCAAGCCTAGGATTCAACTAATACTTCCGAAACTAACATTCAATAAAAAACCCAACCAAACGACGTCCGAATGACCTGAAAATTTGCAGACATATCCAAGATCACATAACGAAGCTACAGAAATTGTCGGAAATCCATTACGACCCCCGGATCAAAATCTCACCTACCATTCGGATCTTGCCAACATTCAACCTTAGCCAATTCAAGCCTATTTCTACACCGGACCTCCAAATTCAATTCCGATTGCTCCCCTAAGTCACAATTCACCTCCAGGAACTAACCAAACCATCAGAATCCGATTCCGAGCACTCTAACTAAATAGTCAACTCCAGGTTGACTTTCAATGTTCAAGCTTCCTTCTAAAAGGCTATTTGCCTCATTTTCAACCTGAATCACTCCTAACTCACCTGATAGACTCTAACACCGATATAAAAGCATGAATCATATAAAATGCAAGGTAACGAGGTGGAAATTCCCGTAACGACGGGCTTGGTCGTCACATTCTCCCCCACTTAAGCAAACGCTCGGCTCGATCGGGTCAAGAAACATACCTGAAGACTCAAATAAGTGACGATATATGCGCCGCATCTCCCGCTCGATATCCCAAGTGGCCTTCTCTGCGGGCCGACCTCTCCACTGAACCTTAACTGATGCAATGTCCTTGGACCTCAATCTTCTCACCTGACGACCCAATATAGCTATAGGCTCCACATCATAGGTCAAATCATCATCAAGTTGAATAGTGCTAAAGTCCAACACATGCGATGGGTCGCCAACCTTCTTCTGGAGCATGGACACGTGAAACACTGGATGAACTCCTGATAGACTGGGTGGCAAAGCAAGCATATACGCCACCTCTCCAATCCTCCTGAGGATCTCAAAAGGGCCAATAAATCTCGGACTGAGCTTTCCTTTCTTCCCAAATCTCATGATGACTTTCATCGGCGAAACCTTTAGTAAGACTTTCTCACCCACAGAGTAAGACACATCCCAAACCTTCCGGTCCGCATAACTCTTCTGGCGCGACTGAGCTATGCGAAGTCTCTCCTGAATAACCTTCACCCTATCCAAAGCATCCTGGACTTACTCTGTCCCTAATAACCTTGCCTCACCGGGCTCAAACAAAAAAATGGAAATCTACATCGTCTCCCATATAAAGCCTCATACGACGCCATGTGAATACTGGATTGGTAGCGGTTGTTATAGGCAAATTCTGCGAGACGCAAGTAATCAACCCATGAACCACCGAAGTCAATAAAACAAGCTCTCAACATATCCTCCAAGATCTGAATAGTACGCTCGGAATGTCCGTCCGTCTGAGGATGGAATGTAGTACTCCACTCAACCTGGGAGACCAACTCACGCTGAAAAGTCCTCCAAAACTGTGAAGTAAACTGAGTACCTCAGTCTGATATGATAGAAACTAGAACTCCATGCAATCTAACAATCTCCCGAATAAATATCTCAGCTAACCGCTCCGAGGAGTACATAGTACACACAGGAATGAAATGAGCTGACTTGGTCAGCCTATCCACAATCACCCAAATAGAATCAAACTTCCTTGCTGTCCGAGGGAGTCCAGTAACAAAGTCCATAGTGATCATTTCCCACTTCCACTCGGGAATATCAATGCGCTAAAATACACCACCGGGCCTCTAATGCTCGTACTTAACCTGCTGACAGTTGAGGCACCGTGCTACATGTCTAACTATGTCCATCTTCATCTTTCTCCACCAATAATGTTGTTTCAAGTCTTGGTACATCTTTGCAGCTCCTGGATGGATAGAGTACCACAAGTTATGGGCCTCCTCCAGAATTAACTCACGAAGGCCATCAACATTGGGCACACATATCCGGCCATGCATCCTCAATACACCATCACTATCAATAGTGACATCTCTAGCATCATCATGCTGAACTTTGTCCTTAAGGACAACCAACTGTGGATCATAATACTTGGGCTCACGAATACGATCATATAGAGAAGACCGAGATACAACACAAGCCAACACCCTGCTAGGCTCTGAAGTGTCTAACTCCACTAGCCGATTGGCTAACCCCTGAACATCATAAGCAAATGATCTCTCCTCAGCTGGAATATATGCCAAGCTCCCCATACTGACCGCCTTCCGGCTCAAAGCATCGGCCACCACATTGGCCTTCCCGGATGATATAGAATAGTAATGTCATAATCCTTGAGCAACTCAAGCCATCTCCGCTATCTCACATTAAGATCCTTCTTTTTAAACAAATGCTGGAGACTACGATGATAGGTATACACCACACAGGACATACCGTACAATTAGTGCCTCCAAATCTTCAAGGCATGAACTATGGCAGCTAGCTCCGAATCATGAACATGGTAGTTCTTCTTTTGTGGCTTCAACTGCCAAGAAGCATAAATAATCACTCTACCTTCCTGCATCAATACACAACCTATCCCCACTCTTGAGGCATCACAATATACATTATATGAACCTGAAGCTGATGGCAACACTAATACTGGAGCTGTGGTCAAAACTGTCTTGAGTTTCTGAAAACTCTACTCGCACTCATCCGACCACACGAATAGTGCACCCTTCTGAGTCAAATTAGTCAACGAAGAAGCAATGGATGAAAATCCCCGAACAAACCGGCAATAATATCCCGCCAAGCCAAGAAAGCTCCTGATCTCTGAAGCTGAGGACGGTCTAGGCCAACTCCGCACCGCCTCTATCTTCTTCGGATCAACCTGAATACCTTCACGAGACACAACATGACCCAGAAATGCTACTTACTCTAGCCAAAACTCGCACTTGGAGAATTTAGAATACAATTTCTCGTCCCTCAATCTCTACAACACGATACTCAAATGCTGAGCATGCTCCTCCTGACTACGGGAGTAGACTAGAATGTCATCAATGAACATGATCACAAATGAATCCCTGTTCATCAAATGCATGAATGTTGCTGGGGCATTGGTCAGCCCAAAAGACATCACAAAGAACTCATAGTGGCCATATCTAGTCCTGAATGCAGTCTTCATAATATCAGAGTCCCTGATCTTCAACTGATGATAGCCTGAACGAATATCAATCTTAGAAAACACTCTCGCACCATGTAAGTGATCAAATAAATCATCAATGCTCGGTAGAGGGTACTTGTTCTTCACTGTTACCTTGTTTAATAGACTATAATCAATACATATCCGCATAGAACCATCTTTCTTCTTAATAAATAATACCGGTGCACCCCACGGGGACACACTAGGGCAAATGAATCGTTTATCCAAAAGCTCCTGAAGTTGTACTTTCAATTCCTTCAGCTCAGTTGGTGCCATCTGATAAGGAGGAATGGAAATGGGCTGAGTACCCGGCACCAAGTCAATACCAAAATCAATATACCTGTCCGGCGGCATGCCCGACAGGTCTGAGGGGAATACATCTGGAAAATCCCTCACAACAGGTACATAATCAATTCTA
This sequence comes from Nicotiana noctiflora, assembly GCA_032618575.1. Classification (NCBI taxonomy): domain Eukaryota; kingdom Viridiplantae; phylum Streptophyta; class Magnoliopsida; order Solanales; family Solanaceae; genus Nicotiana; species Nicotiana noctiflora. The sequence goes on from JASVEL010012131.1 coordinate 81,966, forward strand.
GAAGACTCGGCTCCCACATCCCTCACAAATGCTAGATACGACAAACACCCATTTTCAATTATTTTCTGAGCCTTTAAAAATGAAACAACATGGCTAGGGATGAAATCAGTCAAACCCCGCCACTCAATCTGAGGTATACTAGGAATAGCCAGCGTAACTGTCTTAGCATGACAGTCTAATATAGAATGGTACGGAGAAAACCAGTCCATACCCAATATCACATTGAAGTCCACCATCCCTAACAATAACAAATCCGCCTGGATCTCCAGACCACCAATAGAAATAACACAAGATCTATAGACATGATCCACAACAATCGTATCACCCACGGGGGTGGATACATGAACAGGCAAATCAAGACTACTGCGGGTCGCACCCAAATGATATGCAAAATAAGAAGACACATAAGAATATGGTGACCCTAGATCAAATAGAACAGAGGCATCTCTGTGACAGACAGAAATGATACATGTAATCATTGCATCGGAGGCAACTGCATCACGCCTGTCATGAAGTGCATAGAATTGTGCCTGGCCTCCACTGGATCGCTCATCGCCCCTGGGGCGACTGCGAGAAGACTGACCTCCACCTCTACTAGCCTGAGATGGTTCTGAAGAGGAGGGATGATCCCTCTGCTAAGCCCTGTCCCTATGAAGTCGGGGGTACTGTCTCCTCATGTGGCCAAACTCACCACACTCAAAACAGCTACCTGGTGCTGGAGAAGGGGACTGAAGGGAATCCCTCGCCGCAGATGAACCCTAGGCCGAAGAAGTAGTAGGTGATGCACTCTGGGCTGGGAGGGCACTAAGTGAAGACTGACCCTGCTGGATTCCCTATCGACCACGACCAGAAGAAGCTCTGCTCTGCTCAGGGCGGCCTGAATGCGAAGGTCTAGATGAGCGACCTCTGCCCTGCTGAAAATGCCCTCAAAATGGAGTACCACTGAAGCTACCAGAACCACGAGGCCTCCTGGCCTCCCTCTCGTCCCGCTCCCGGCGATGATCCGCCTCAATGGAGCATTCCATATCCACAACTTGCTCAAAAGATAATGATAGAAATCTCTCTCCAGTCATAAGAATGCGAATGGTGTATTTGAGGCCATCAATGAACCTCCTAATCCTCTCCCTATCAATCAGGATCATCCATGTGGCATGCCTAGCCAACTATATATATATCTCAGCTCATATTGGGTCACTGACATATTGCCCAGTACCAACCACTCAAACTGGCAACGAAGCTCCTCACGACGGGACTGAGGTACATACTTCTCTAGGAAAAGAGTAGAAAACTGCTGCCAGGTAAAAGGTGCCGCTCCCGCAGGCCTACGCCTCTCAAACTCCTCCCCCAATCGAACGCAGGACCAGTAAACTAAAAAGTAGTGAATGAAACTCCGCTGGACTCAAATATACCAGCTATACGTAGCATCCTCTGGCACTTATCTAAGAAACCCTGGGCATCTTCGCCCTCAATACCACTAAAATGGGGTGGATGGAGTCTACCAATTCTCTCTAGACGATGATGCTCGCCCTCGGGCATAACCTGAACCATATGCTCTGGAGCTGGTGCAGCTGGAGGAATAACCGGTGCAACCACCTGAGCGGGGATCGCCTCCGGCATCTGAAGTCCCTAAACCACCTGCTCAGGTATGCGAGCTACAGGGTTCTGCTGACCACCCCCTGCCTGGGATGTCGCTGCAGTAGCGGTAGCCGATACTACCTGAGCCAATCCAGAACACACCGATAATATCTGGGCCAGAGTCTCCTGAAGACCAGGAATAGCAATAGATACTATCTGGGCCTGAACTGGGGCTACTGGAGCATCAATCACTGGGGGTTGCCCCTCAATAGGTACAACGGGCGGGTCAGCTGGCACTGCCTCAGCTGCCCTACCTCTACCTCTACCACGACCGCGCCCATGGCCTCTAGCAGGTGGCAATGGAGGTCATCCACCCCGTTCTGAAGCTCGAGTTCTCGCCATCTGCGAGAGAATAGAATAAAGAAGTTCAGTTCTCAGAATAACAAGATCGCACGACAGAGTTCAAGAAATGTGAAATGTTTCCTAAAGGTTCGCAGCCTCCCGAGGATAAGTACAGGTGTCCCCGAACCGATCCACAAGACTCTACCAACCGTCTCAAGACTCATGAGGCCTAGTAACCTACGCTGTGATACAAACTTGTCACGACCCCAAACCCGGTCGTGATGGCGCACAACACACTGCTAGGCCAGCCCGACCAATCAACAACACTCACGAAGCTATGAGCTCACTTTAACCAATTTAGTCATAAATAGAGATAAATCAACATTAATAGAAATACCAAGTACGGGGATCATGTCCCAAAACAGTAATAACTCCCAAAGACCATGGGGTCAAGAGTAAAGAGCCTCTAAAGAGTATACAAGTGCAATAGTGTCTACATCAATACTCAGTGCGGAAATAGATAACAATACATCAACACTCAGTGCAGCTACCTTGACTATCCCGCAAAGTATCTCTGAACAGCTACTGGATCAGGTCTGCTGAGATGTACCTGGATCTACACACAAGGTGCAGGGAGTAAAGTGAGTACTTCCAGACTCAGTGGTAATGAACAGGGGTAAGACAGCATAGATAAGAAATCACAATATAGCACTATATAAAGCTGTAATCAAATACCCTGCAACAGTCTCAATATCAACAGTAATTGTACCAACGAGTACCAACAAAATAGTGTAATAGCTATCAGATGTAGCTAAATGTGATGCAATGCATGAAATGACTGCTACGACGTGTAGCCCGATCCAATTTGCGTACCTGTGCTCACTGTGGGGGTTCAGACTCCGGAAGGGCTCCTACATCCCAAGCACAATATCATGAATACGCTGCGGCATGTAGCCCGATCCACTACCAGTCAGCTAATATGCAAATGCAGCCTCACAGGCTCAAAAGTAGTTTTTGAAAATACTTTTTATCCTTTTTCATTAGAAAACAGTATATCAGTAGTTCCAGAGTTTGGAAAATCATAATGACAGTAATAGCTCCGGATTGGTAGTAAAACTATCATGTAAATATCATAGAAATAATGATAACGATCCTTGCAAGATCACAATAACTGGCTCACAACCCATAAATGTACACAACCATCCGAGAAGGAGGTTCACCGGCTTAGGAATAGCCAATATCACAGTATAATTATCAACATATCGGACTAAGCCATAGTCCCCAATCACAATCGACCTTGCACTCACAGGAGAGTACGTGTCTCGTCGCTATACAGCGTCACAAAGTGTATACCGGGGTTTCGAACCCGCTGGTCATCACCCACATCCATTACTCACCTCGACTCGGATCGACGACTAATTTGCGATGCCCTTGCCACGAGAATCAACCTCCACAGGGATTGAATCTGATCAAATTCAATAAAAATACATCAAAATAGGCCAACGAGATATTACCCAGTCAAAATAATTCAATTTACACCAAAAACTACAAATTTGCCAAAACCCGACTTTCGGTACGCTTCTCGAAAAATTACGAAAGTCACATATTCGAAACACTCATCTCAACATGAGTCTATGCATATAAAATTTACCAAAATCGAACTCCGTTTGCCTATTCAAATAAATGATTTTCAATAATTTAGGCCTAGTGCTAAAATCCCCCATTAATCTTCCATTAACAGTGAGATACTCAAAGATTCCATGATAAAATAATGTAACTAGGCCATAAAACTTACCTTCGATGAATACCAAATGAATTCCCAGCAATTTCCCGTGAGTTTCTCTCTCTAAGACTCAGAAATGGTAATTTTATGACTGAAAATCGCGACTGCACTGCTTCTGGAATTTAATTCACTCCCTCACAATTTAACTCTATGCGTTCGCGTTTCATCTCACATGTCCATTATGCACATCTCTCCTTCCTCTACGCGAACAAGACACCTCCCACGCGTTCGCGATGAACAACTCTTCAACCGTCCAGATTTTCTTTTACACAAATGCGATACCTAGGACGCGAACGTGATGCTTCCCTTTTTCCTCCTACGCGAAAGCGACACCTGGGACACGAACGCGATGCTTAGTCCTACCTTGCCTACATGAACGCTGACAGTGCCACGCGAACGCGAAGGCTTAAAGTCTGCTGCACTGAATCTGCAATTTTCTTCAGATTTTCTAAATTCCAAATGCCCGGATGATAGTCTGAATTTACCCCGAGACCCCCGGGACCCTAACGAAAACTACCAACATACTCCAAAACACTATACGAACTTGTTCCAATCATAAAAACACGCCCTTAAACACAGAAATCATCGAATTATAACGGATTCAATCCTAGAATTCAACTCAAACTTCCGAAACTAACATTCAATCAAAAACCCGACCAAACGACGTCCAATGACCTAAATATTTGCAGACATATCCAAAATCACATAACGAAGCTACAGAAGTTTTTGGAATTTTGTTCCGACCCCCGGATCAAAATCTCACCTACCATTCGGATTTTGCCAAAATTCAACCTTAGCCAATTCAAGCCTATTTCTACATCGGACCTCCAAATTCAATTCCGATTGCTCCCCTAAGTCACAATTTACCTCCCAGAACTAACCAAACCATCAGAATCCGATTCTGAGCAATCGAACTAAATAGACTATTCCAGTTAAACAGGCTCCAAAAGATTCCAATCCAAAAGCTAAGCAACCAAACAACCCTCCTCCTGCAACACCAATTGTTACCCATTCTTATGTTACTAAACTTAGAGCCAGGCATGAATCTGCCATTGACCCCATTGCTTTCACACCTCCCAGAATCACAACTAAGCAGGGCCAACCTGCTGTCATATTTACCAAGGAAGATTACATGGTTAATCTGGCAGCTAGATGCAAGTACACTATAGTTGGAAAATTTGCTAACGCTATGCCTAAGATGGAATCAATTAGGAAAAGCTTCATTACTCAGACTGAGCTCAAAGGCAATGTGAAAATTGCTCATTTCAATGCCAGGACAGTTTACATTGATCTTGACAATGAATATGACCATGTAACAGTCTAGACCAGACAAACCATGTACATTCAGGGGCAACTAATGAAGTTGGAAGCCTGGACACCTACCTTTAACCCATCAGAAGATTCTCCCATTGTCCCTACTTGGGTAGTTATTCCTGAACTCCCTTGACATTTCTACTACATGGAGCTCTTGGCCAGTCTTTTAACTCCTGCAGGAAAGGCACTCCACTTGGACTTGGCCTCTTTTCAGAAATCAAGAGGAAGTGTTGCAAAAGTAAAATTTCAAATTGATCTTACCAAAACTAGACCTCACCATGTGTGGTTGGGCTTTGATGACAATCTTGATGAAAATGGAGATGGCAGATGGCTTGAAGTGCAATATGAGGATACCCCACAATACTATCTCTATTGCAAACACCTGGGCCACAGTAGTTTGACATGTCCTGTAAAATCCAAAGAAGAGGAAACCAAAAAGAAGAGAGAAAATCCTGCACCATTTGCCAACCTTGAAACAGAACAAACTCAGTCTAACCCCACCAACACCCCTTCACACATTCAGCCAAGGCATCAAGACCCACAGTCCTCCAAAGACAACCAAATGAAAGGCATTTCTGAAGCAAAAACTCAAGAAAAGAAGTCCCACCAAAGTATAGAATCCAACCCCCCAAATGATGAATGGCAAACCTAAATGAGGAAACAGTCCAAAAATCAAAATCAGCAAAATAATAGGAAACATCATCCCTAAAACACTCAGAAGCAAACCTCCAATCAGGCAATGCCTACAGCTCAACAAACATATGATACTACCCTCAACAATCCATCAGCTCCTCTAGAAAAGAGTGAAGGACCTGATGTTCACAACACTGCCTCCACCCCCCTCCTTTCTCCAGTTTCTCCCCTCGTTGAAATTCAAGGAAGAATGGTGATTGATCAGGAGCTACTTCTACATAAGAATCAGGATAGGGAGCAGGAGTGTGGAGTTGCACATGGTGACCTTTCTTTGGTTACCACTCAGCCATTTTCTCCAAATGGACTATCTCTGGAAGAAATTGATCCTGGTGTTTCCCCTTCTGCTGAAGACCATAGAATTACAGTTGATAGAGGCAAAAATTCTGTGGTACAGCAATCACCAGTCCCTATACCCAAATCAAAAGCAAACCCAAGTCAAAAGAAAAGGAGACAGTTAAGAAAACAACAGGAAGTTGATGCAGCCAAGGGTTCAACCTCTGAAAGTGCTTCCCCTGCTCTGACTGTTACATTGGAAAATGAAGCAGAACCATATATTACTTCCTCACCCATAGAGGAGGTAATTAATATAAGTTCTACAGGGACTTCATCACCATCTAAAAGAACTGAAATCCAGCAGAATCCCTCAGCTCTTGAAAAGGATGTAGGACTTGTAACACATGTAGCACCTTCATCTCAGATTCAGAATGAGAAAGAAAATACTGTGGCCTCAATTACTCCTGAGGCAACAGGTATTGGAATACAGTCATCCCTCTCTCCAGAAGATGAATACATGCATGTTCAATCTGAAGATGAGAAGGCCTCTGTAGAACAAGCTAATGATGAACCTAGTGAAGATTTGGAAGGAGATGACACATGTAGTCAGCTCCTTACTGCTTTCAATGGTAGCACTGATGCTACTGAAATCATCAACTCCCAAGGTCTCTCTCCCAGAAACAAAATGCCACATTACCTTACCAGAAGCAAAGCAACTATCACTAAAATCCCACCAAAGCACAATCTCCCCAAAAAACTTTAATGATTAGCACAATCATTTGGAATATAAGAGGTATCAGAACCTCTGGAGCTCTTGAAAGACTCAAAACTCTCAAACAAATCCATAAACTCTCATTCATTGCAGTCCTAGAACCTTTTCTTGATAACACTCATATCAATTACTACAGAATTCAGCTATCCATGCAGCATGCAACCTCTAATAGTAACAATAAAATCTGGCTTTTTTGGGATCGAGATTTTAATGGTACTGTTATGGATCAAGATGAACAACAAATAACAATTCAGTTGAAACATGTGGAAGCAGCTGATCCTTTTTTGATCACTGTGGTTTATGCTAAATGCAAGATTCTTCTCAGAAGGCCACTATGGGATACTCTTCGACAGAAGTCCTTGTCGTGTGATATACCTTGGTGCATCATTGGTGATTTCAATGTGATCACATCCATTGAAGAGAAAATAGGGGGATTACCATATCAGATTAACAAAAGTATGGATTTCTTAAGTATGATTGAAGACAGTGGATTGGTGGACTTAGGCTTCTATGGCCCTAAGTACACTTGGTCCAATGGAAGAGGACCAGGCTCTATAGTTTGGAAGAGATTGGACAGGGCATTGGCAAATGATAACTGGCTGATCTCTTTCCCAGCCACAACCATTTCTCACTTATCCTCAACAGGCTCTGATCATAATCCAATTCAAATGGACTTGAATATCAGACAGGATACTACCAAGCGGTATTTCAAATTTCTCAATTGCTGGGTGCAAAATGAAAATTTCCTCCCTCTAGTCCAAGAGACTTGGGCACAGGAATTTTCTGGGAATGCTATGTAGATCCTTCATCAGAAGCTTAGATCAGTCTCTACTACTCTCAGCAAATGGTCTAAACAAGAATTTGGAGACATCTTTCAAAAGGTTAAGGAATTTGAAGAAAAAGTGAAACAAGCTGAAGTTAACTGGGCTCATACCAATGATGCAACTGACAGAATGGTGTATCAAGAAGCCAATGCTCAATATGTAAGATACATGAAGTTAGAAGAGTCCATTTTGAAGCAAAAAACACAACTTCATTGGTTCAAGGAAGGAGATGCTAATTCAAAATACTTTCATAGTCTTATGAGGGGAAGAAGGAGAAAACTCTTTATTCATAAAATCAAGGACATGGATGGTAATTGGATTCAAGGAGATGCAGCCATAGGAGAAACAGCCTGTGATTATTTCCAAGAGCTCTTCACAGAAACTGGAGGAACAATCAGACAAGATCTCTTATATTGCATCCCATCTCTCATCATATAGGAGGATAACCAATGCCTCACCAAAGATCCAACAATGAAAGAACTTAAGTCTGTTGTCTTCTCTATGGATCCCAATAGTGCTGCTGGTCCAGATGGCATGAATGGAAGATTTTTCCAATCATGTTGGGATATTATCAAAACAGACCTCCTGAATGTTGTACTGGCTTTCTTTGGAGGAGCTGAAATGCCAAAGTATATGACTAGTGCTTGTCTAGTTCTCTTGCCAAAGGTTGAATTTCCTAACTCTTTCAATGAGTATAGACCTATCAGCCTCAGTAATTTTATCAACAAGGTTATCTCCAAAATCATATGTTCCAGGCTTGCCCCAATCTTGCCTAAGGTCATTTCCAACAACCAGTCTGGTTTTGTTCAAGGCAGGAGCATCTCAGAGAATATTATGCTTGCTCAGGAGATAGTCCAAGGAATTAAAAAGCCAAACAGGGGATCCATTGTAGTCATCAAACTTGATATGGCCAAAGCATATGACAGAGTTTCTTGGAATTTCACATGTCAAATGCTGAGAAGAATGGGATTCAATGAGATGATTATAGATATGATCTGGAGGACTATGTCAAACAACTGGTACTCAGGTATCATTAATGGAACAAGACATGGATTTTTTCACTCTACTATGGGTCTAAAGCAGGGAGACCCATTGGCTCCAGCTCTATTCATTCTGGGAGCAGAACTACTTTCATCAATGCTTAATAGGTTGACTCACGACCAATTCTTCAATGGATTCTATATGGAGAAGAAGGGTCCTCAAGTCAACCATTTAAGCTTTGCAGATGACATCATTATATTCACATCTGGAGGAAGAATTTCTCTAAAGAAGGTCATGGAGATCCTTAAATGCTATGAGAACATATCTGGCCAGCAAATCAACAAGCAGAAGAGCCACTTTATGCTCTCTCCTTGTGCCTTCCCTGCAGTAAGCAGAAGAGTCCAGCACATCACTGGCTTCACCAAGAAAGAAGCCCCCATCACTTACCCGGGATGCCCCTTATATACAGGAAGAATGAGAATTGTCTACTTCAATAACCTAGTTGCCAAGGTTACTAACAGAATCAAGGGTTGGCAAAGTAGAATTCTCTCATATGGAGGTAGGGCTACCCTGATTAAGTATGTTCTTCAGTTTATGCCCACACACTTGTTATCTGCTCTCTCACCCCCTAAGACAGTCTTAAGACAAGTAGAGAAGCTAGCTGCCAATTTTTTTTGGGGCATGGAGAAAGACAAAAGCAAGTATCATTGGGCTTCTTGGCAAAAACTAAGTTTCCCAACCTCTGAAGGAGGAGTTGGTTTCAGATCCATGGAAGAAATTTGTCAAACAATGGAATACAAGAAATGGTGGATTTTCAGGACTAAAGACTCCCTTTGGAGCCAATTCCTTCAAGCCAAGTATTGTCATAGGTCAAATCCAATTTCCAAAAAATGGAACTCTGGACAGTCCCAAATATGGAAAAAAATGATGACAATAAAAAAGGAAGCTGAAAATCACATTCTTTGGAGACTGAACTCTGGCAATTGTAGTTTCTGGTGGGATAATTGGCTAGGAACAGGTGCCTTAGCTCATCAAAGGTCTGAAGGTGGAAGACCTGGCAACATTTCAGTGGCATACTTCTTGGATCATGGCCACTGGAACATGCAGAGGCTAAATGAATTTGCTCCAGTTCATACAATTCAAGCTATCTCCCAGATTCAAATCCATAGCCCCAACTCCCAAGATCAAGCCATATGGATTCCTAATGTTAAAGGCAAATTCACCTGTTCCTCAGCATGGGAGACCCTCAGGAAGAAGAAGCGGAGAAGCTTCACCAATAAAATGATCTGGCATAACAAAATACCTTTTAAATGGTCCTTCTGCATCTGGAGAGCACTTAGGAACAAGCTTCATACTGATGACAGGGTATTACCTTTCTGTAATCCCACTGCTACCAGGTGTGTATGTTGTCGCAGGCCTGGAGCAGAAAGTGTGGAGCATATATTTTGTCAAGGTCAATTTGCAGCATCAATTTGGAAAAAATTTGGAGGTCCAGTTGGTCTTAATACCTCTGAACTCCCCCTTCAGCTTCTCCTTCTGAAATGGTGGCTTCTAGACAGAAAAAATGGAGTGCAAAAACTTCTCATAGACGCAGTGCCAATAATCATATGCTGGAATCTCTGGAAGAATAGATGCAGCTCAAAATATGGTTCCAAATCTTCCTCTATATCCAGAGTGATGTACTCCATTCACTCAGATATTCATATGATGTTGCAAGCAACATATCCCCAGATATCTTGGCCTTTAAAATGGCCAGACTTGTATTTGACTACTGAAACCATCACCCATTACACTGAAACTAAGCAGGTTACATGGTTGAAACCTTCTCAAGGATTCGTAAAGGTTAACCCTGATGGTAGTGCTCTTATCAACCCGGGTAGTATTGGAGTAGGAGCAATCATAAGAGATAACAATGGAGCTTTCATTCATGCTCTGGCTGCCCCATTGGGTGAGGGCACAAACAATCTGGCAGAAATAGAAGCAACACACTTGGGAGTTAAATGGTGCATTGACAACTCATACAAAAGAATTCATTTAGAAGCAGATTCAGCTCTTTTGATACTATGGTTAACTACCAGCACTGATCCACCCTGGAGTCTCCAACCACAGATAGATAAACTCAAGAACATGTGTGACAATTGTGAAGAAATACAAGTCACACATGTTTACAGAGAAGCCAACAATCCAGCGGACTCACTATCCAAGCTTAGCCACAGTCTGACAGCCTTGACACACTACCACTCTACATTTTTACTCCCAAGCCACATCAGAGGTCAAATACATCAAGATCTTATTGGCACTCCTGCCTTCAGACACAAAAAAACCAACAGAATCACCCTCTCATCTCATACCCCTTCTCCTTCTCCCACCAACTCTTCCCATGGATATGGCTGACAGTATTTCAGAAGTGACAGCTACCCTTAGTATCCAAAATACCATGACCAGTAGTCACCTCACCCTAGCCAGCAACCAAAGTAATGGCCTTGGTAAGGAGAATAGGATGAGAACTTTTCTTCTAACCTATGCTATCTTTTTTGCAGGTATTTTGAACAAATCCACTACCTTGGAGGTCATCATAACTGTTGTATAGGCATCCAGTATGTTTTTTCAGCAGTGCACACCCCAATACTGCTGGAAAAACACAAATGCTAGCCAAATCCATCACACAAAGAACCAAAAACCCTCCTCTCACACCAACTCAACTAAAAGTTCTCCACAAATGCAATCTCACCTAAGCATTGCAACTGTAGAGCTGATGGTACCTCTCCTGTACTTGTACCTCCATCCTGCCAATCACAAGAGTCATGCTACTTGTAATGTAACAACCAGCACCTTCCTGGCCTATCACCTGAGCATCTGTCCTTTTGATAGCAGATCACACAAGAAGCTGCTACAAAAATGGCAGAACAGGGATCATTCTTGCTCCCATCTCCCCAGACTTAGCTCCAGTCTACACAAGAACCTGGAGACTAAGCTCCCCTTTTACTAACCAGTTTCTTCATCTTGCAGGTACTTGGAACCCCTTGACGCAAAGAATGCATATCTATCCAGTGGTATTAGTACTTCAAGTACTCATTCTGGGAGAAATGCCTTTCTTTTCCCAAGGACTCCAAACACAAAGGAGCACTAATTTCCAGATAACCTACTGTAAAGATTCAACTTACACCAAAGGCAACAACAAGGGAGTTCAAGTACCTCCAGTACCACATACCAGTACAGGAATGTGGACTTTAAATACCTTTGAAGCAAGAGCAACACAAGAGCAGCACTTTGCTCTCTCTCTCTTCTGTCACTGCTGCATGTAGATGCCAGACTACATAGTTTTTTGGAGATTTTTTTGAAGACTATCTAATCTTGTGCTTTACATCCACAGTATAAAGAAAAGGATAAGATAGATCATTTTCATACCATGACTCATCCTCATTCAAAGTTCAGACTTTTCTGCACCTTTGTTAGATGTAGATTATGTTGTATAGGAATGAAGGTCCCAATCTTTTAGAATTTCACATATCTAGGTTATTGGCTTTGTACATGTGACCTAGACTCTAACTATAGAATTTTGTAATGTCTAATGCCTATCAATACTGGATAGACAATAGACCACTCTCTATAGGTTTATCTCTCCATAGCAGTAAATGTTATTTGGTTGTCACTTGGACAACCAAATGCATTTTCATCACTGTGGAGGTAAGGTATTATGTCCCCCTCAATTGTTGTATTTGAATTTAATCTATAAAATCCAACCCTAGGCTCAGTGCCTAGTGGCTTATTTAAAAAAAAAAACTCTAGATTGACTTTCCATATTTAAGCTTCCTTCTAAAAGGCTATTTGCTTCATTTTCAACCAGAATCACTCCTAACTTACCCGATAAATTCTAACACCGATATAAAAGCATGAAACATATAAATTCAAGGTAACAGGGCGGAAATTCCCGTGACGACGGGCTGGGTCATCACAGAATGTAATGACCTGACCAGTCATTTTGAGTTGTAGCACCTCATTCAGTAGTCTGGGGCCATAAGCAGCTTCCTTTCAGTTATTGTGACTTGTAGGTGTGGTCAGAATTGAATTTCATGAAGTCCAGAGTTGATTTGGAAGGATAATTCTTGTTTCGAAAGCTTAAAGTAGAAAGAATGAACTAGGATTGGAATTTTGAGTAAATATCCTCGGAATCAGGATCTCAAGGTTCCAGCATGTTCGTATGATCGGTTTTGGATAACCCGAGAGTGTTTTGGCACCTATTGAGGAATTTAGAATTTTAGAAGAAATTTCATAAGTTTAGCTTGAAGTGCATTTCAGTGTCATCGATGTTTCTTTGATTTTCTGAGACTGTGAATAACTCTATATGTCTATTCTGGAGTTGGGAGTGTGGTCGGAAGTGAATTCGGAGGTCCGTAGATCATTTTGGAGCCATTTGGGTAAAGATAGAAATTTGAAGGCTTTTGAGAATTTTGACCGAAGGTGGACTTTTTTATATCAGGTCAAAATCTAATTTCCAAAGTTGGAGTAGGTCCCTAATGTCAAATATGACTTGTGCGCAACATTTGAGGTCAATTGGACATGATTCGATAGGTTTAAACATCGAAAATAGAAGTTTGAAATTTTGAAGTTCATAAAGCTTGAATCGAGCTGTAATTTATAGTTTTAGCGTTGTTTGATATGATTTGAGTCCTCGAGCAAGTCCGTAATGTGTTTTGCGTTTGGTTGAGGCCTCGGAGGCCTCAGGTGGATTCCGAGTGGTTAACAGATCAAAAATGGAATTTTGAAGAAATCTGAAGAGTCTGGTTGCTATCATAACCGCATTTGCGAAAATGAGGCCGCAAGTGCGGTACCGTAGAAGCAGCTAGGAAGGCACAAGTGTGAAATTGTGGTCAAGGGCTTCAAGACCGCTGATGCGGTCAAGGTTCGACAGAAGGGGGACCGTATCTGGGGAAAAGTGGTTGTCGAAGAGGTTTGGTCGGCTTAGAATAGACCACATATGCGGTCGGATTTCCGTAGAAGCAGGACCGCATCTACGGAGGGGGCATGAAAATTATGGGGAAGTTGGGATTCTTGGAAGAAAACCTAGAACACTTGATAAATTGGGTTTCACCACGAATTCTGAGTATGGAATTAGGAGTAAATTATATATTTGAGTACCTAAGGTCATAGGTACTCTTTATCTTCGAAAAATGGGAGGGTGATTGAGGGGCCAGACTTCGAGCTCTTCTCTATGGTGGGAGCTTTCGTATCAAGAGTGTGTTGGGGAGGCCAGGGAAGAAGGATTGGATCGATAGGCGATGCTTGTGCCTATTTCGCATTTCGGGTACGTGGGCTTGAGGGAATTTTTGTCAAATTTTCGATCGTAGTTAGGAATTTCTAAAAATTAGATTGTAATGAATAATTGAGCATATATTAATGGATTTGCGCAACCGTTGGCTCGTTTTGGAGCTCGGTGCATCTATTTGAGTCTTCGAAAGGGCATGGAATGCCGGTTATAGATCAAAGCGAGGTGAGTCTCCTTTCTAACCTTGTAAGAGGGAATTGTCGCCATAGGTGAAATAATTAATTATGTGCTCCTATTTGCGGCGCTACGTACGCAGAAGGTAATGAGAGTCCGTGCGTAGCTACTATTATGCTATTATTTGGGTAGTTAGGACCCAAAAGCATGTTAAACCTGGATTATTTATGAAACCATTAATAGCTTGAATTGCTTAAATCACATTGAATTAGTAAGTGAATTTCTAAAAGGATTAAACTTCATTTCTTACTATAGGAGAATTTGTTTTATTTGGATAAGTATTTCCCGATAAGTTCTTAATTGACTGATAGAGCATGTATCCTTATGTGTACTTGCATCACATGCATGATTCACGAGCAGGGTATGTGTTTATTTATGGAATGAGCCAAACGCCTCGTCAGATTAAATAGATGCATCTATGGTTTAGGCTGTTCGACCCCCGGTAGTGGACATTTTACATCTTTGTTGGAACGGGCCAATCGGAATAGAGGATTCATATCTTTTGTTTTTTTCTTTTAAAAAAAAGAAGTTTTTATGTTATTTCGTATTGTATATTGTTTTTCGAGAATTTTAAATGTGGATTTTGCTTTTCATGGCTTGGTATAAATAGATAAAGTAATAAAAGTAAACTTTGAAATCCATTATTATTTGTTGAAGGTGTTTACTTGTTTTCTCGCTTTGTGAGTTAGAATTGCTATACAAATCCATGAGTTCCTCATACTTTTAGTATATTATTATTGGACCTCTAGCAAGTATTGAAGTCGACCATCTCATCTCTACTTCTTCGAGATTAGGCGGATACTCATTGAGTACACGTTGTTTACGTACTCATACTACACCTTCTATGCATTTTGGTTGCACATGTATATGTAGCTATTGTGGCCTATTGGGCATAGCAGCACGGATGATTCTGGGACTAGGTCAGCTGCATCATCCGAGACGGTCACAGCTTGTGCAATCCCTCCTAGTGTACTGCATTTACTTCCTATCAATTGTATTCCGGATGGATGTTGTATTTTATTTTCTTGTCAGTAGATGCTCATGCACTTGTGACACCGGGTTCTTGGATGGTTTGAAGTAATGTATTAACTGCTAATCATTTAAATTTGGTTTGAGACTATATTCTTTGAAATTGCTAAATTTGAAGGAAAATACTAGACTTCTAAAGTATTAAAATGAGATTTTTATGAAGTAAATTGGTTGGCTTGCCTGACAGCGATGTCCGGCGCCACCAGGACCCTTAGTAAATTTTGGGACGTGAGAAAGAAGGAGTAGAGTGAATCATCATTATAAAGAAGCAAGTGCTGCAGAAGAGCACCACGACATAACACTTTATAAGACCTCATGATAGAGGCTCAGATACATGAAAATAATAAGATCTCGATAAGTTATATCTTCATTGATTGATGATGGAACCGATGTTAAATGATCGTCGACGATGCTGTTAATATAATGTAGCACAAAATATTATCATATTGACGACGATCTTTAGCTCATATATACGAATGTGTGGCTTTTCCTTGAAGAAAAGATTTCAATAATAGTAAAGACGATGATATTTATTTATCTTAATTGAAAGAACGATATATCGAAGGAGACAATATAAAGCATATTTCACCAAAGTTCTATTTCAGACATGATCTTTGTTCAACAAATTTATTCAAGTGATACTTTGATAAACTTCTTCACAAGGCGTTGGTGATCTCAATACTAGAGAAGTTATTATACAAGCTTGGAATTCGTCGTCTTCGAGAAACAAAAGTGATGTTTTCATCAGGGGTAGGTAAATACGCACTGTACTCTTTTTTTCTTAGCTAAGGTTTTATCCCATAATGTTTTTAATGAGGCAGCAAGTAATGCATAGTACAAGATATGTGTACTCTTTTTTCTTCACTAAGATTTTTTCCTACATGATTTTTTCTTAGTAAGGTTTAACTAGGCACATTATCTACAGACATTCAAGCGGGAGTATTATAATTATATTAGTGGATATCTAAAACTCCTAAAGAAGTTACTCCCACTACTCTTTTCCATTATATAGATAATTACTACTACGTCTCACCATTATAGTTGTAACTCCCACACCTCCATAACTTCTCCATGGTCTTCCTCCATGATCTCAAATGTTTAGTGCCATGTTTATGACATTCTTTTGTATACCTTTACGTAATCCTATAAATAAAGGGTTTTTGCACCACATTGTACACACTTGGAAAATACTTTGAAGAAATATTAATCTATCCTCTCTTTCTCTCTACATTCTTGTGTATTTTCTCATTTCGTATTAATACTTTGAGCTAAGTTTCTTAACATTGATCGCTGATGAATATTAAATATTCATATATTATATACTTAAAATATACTATTCTAAATATAGTATTTATATAATATTTCAATTCTCTATATTTTATAACAGTATTTTGAAGAAGATAAGAATGCTATTAATTAAACAAAAAATGAAAGAAACAAGAAAGTCGTAGCATATTCCCTCCACAAGGCAAGAAATCCTTGACGAATCTTCTTCAAGGCATATCTTCCTCGAGATACATCTTCCTCAAGATGCATCTTCCTCAAGACGCATCTTTCTCAATACATATTCTCCTCGAGATACATCTTCCTCACTTGAGATCACAACCCTTCAAGAAGAAATGCACTTCTATAAATAGAAGGCAACTCTCTGTGTATGAAACATCGAGGAAAAAGGAACAAAAGACCACTTTATTTTCTAAATCTTTGGTCACTTTGTCACGACCCAACCCCGGTCATGATGGCGCCCAACACACTGCTAGGTAAGCCTGACCAATTAAAAACCTTAACCCAATTCTCATACAATTCACTATTGACTAACGGAGATAAATTACCGAGTTATAATACTAGTAGTCTGAAATAAGAGTTAAACATGTGGAATTTCAAATATTAATTCTTCTACATATCCCAAAAGATCCGGTGTCACAAGTTTGAGCCTCTAATACAGGTTTACCAATCTAATACATGTCACTTTAGGAAAATTCAGAACTAAAACAAAAGATAGAATGGAGAGATTAGGGTTGTGGACGCCATTGCAGTTACCTCGTTGCTCCCGGATATGTGCTACTCAAAAGAAACTCCTTACACAGCTTCAAATGCACCTAGATCTGCACGCAAGGTGCACTGAGTAATGCGAGTACTCCGACCCAGTGAGTAATAAGCATAAATAAAGACTAAGAAAAAGAAATCATGGAATACACAAAGTAAACTATTATGCGGCAGCTAAACACAAGTATAATGAAATCAATAAAACAATGAAATCGAAATGCGATAATACTACAACAAATAAGCAGGTAAGTAACAGGCATAGAAAGGAAAATCAACTACAAAATACGGTACCCTCTAGTACCCGCTGCGGTGTGTAGGCCGATCCATTTATTTATCATCAACAATGCTCACTAGGGTATGCAGACTTCGGGAGGCGCCCCTTACGGCCCATGCGCAATATCAAGCCATCTTGGGGCATCAACTAGGCCCTTGGCCTCATATCAATATCAATATAATAATGCTGTGACGCGCAACCCGATCCATACTTAGTCCAAAAATCATAATAGCCCTTTGGGCAATAGTAAAATAGTAGTTCTCAGCCCAAACCATCATTAGAAATGTCATTTAAGTTGCAAATCTGAGTAAAAGTAGCTGAGTTTGTAAACCGGTGTTAAACAATAGGACTAAGTTCAAGCAATATGTCCAAATAGTGAGAAAATAGTTATAGCAATCCCCGAAGGGTTGAAATAGCTGACATGAAGCCCAAGTATGACAATTGGTCCAAATAATAATGGTATCAAATAAGCTTCAATCAATTACGCGGTAAAAAACTCACTCGAGATGAACCAAGCCCCAATCCCTAATAGTAAACGACCGCGCGCTCATCATCAAGCACGTGCCTTACCTCAATATAGAACTATGATATGAAAATTCGGGGTTGCAAACCATCATTACATCATTTACATTCATTACTCACCTCAAGCCAGCCAAAACTCTATCACATAATGTCCTTGCCCCTCAAATCGGCCTCCTCGCGCGTCAAGTCTGATCAAAACCACAACGAATGCGTTATAATATGCTAAGGGTACAAAACCCAATTGAAAACAATCGAAAAATATCAAAAATCCCGAAATTAGCAAAACTCGAGCATGATGCCCACTTCTTGAAACTTAGAAACTTTCACATCATTAGACATCTTATCTCCCCACGAGTTTATCCATTCCAAGAACACAAGAATCGGAGTTCAATTGACACTTCAAATCCTCAATTTTTTCTCTCTTAAGTTCAAGCCCTAAATCACCATTTTTACTCCATTAGTTCCTTAACTTTAAGTCATAATTCATGAAATAACACCATAGAATCGTGTTTTAGATCCAAAATCCTTACCCTATCAAAGCTCCTTGAAATCCCTCTTCAAAATCGCCCACAATTCTTCAAGTCCGAAGTTAGAAATGAAAAACCCTCAAAAAATCGCGAAGAAGAACCTTTTTATACTTCTTCCCAGTCATAACTACATATGCGGTCAAATTACCGCTCCTCTGGTACCGCTTCTGTGAACAAAGCCCTACATCTGCGAAAATCATCAAATTCCCAGGAGTCGCTACTGTGATAAAAATTCCGCATCTGCGACTTTGCAGATGCGGCTCCTCGCACACTTCTGTAGAAACTGTTGCCCAGACCAAAACTAGCACCTGTGGCCTCCTCTTCGCACCTGCGGTCCCCATTCTGCAGGTGCAGAAATACCAAAAGTAACAATTTTTCTGATTTTCTTAAGTCCAAAAATCTTTCTGTTAGCCATTCGATATAAGCCGAGGCCCCCAGAACCTCAACCTAAAACACCAACACATCATGTTCCATTCATCAAAACACTTCAAACAACACTAAAACCATCAAATTACATCGAATTCAAGCTTGTTCCTAAGTGGTCAAAAACCCAACCAAATCACCTCCGAATAACCTGAAATTTTGCACACACATCCCAAATAACGAAGCTACAACAACTCTAAGAATTCCATACCGACCCTCGGATACAAATCTCACCTATCAACCAAAATTCTCCAAGATACTAACTTCGCCAATAAAAGCCTAATTCTACACTGGACCTCCAAAACCACTTTCGATCACACTCCCAAGTGACAAATTATCCTACGAAGCTAACCGAATCATCAGAAATCACATCCGAGCCATATAACACATAAGTCAACATCCAATTGACTTTTCTAAATTAAGCCTTCTTTAAAGAGACTAACTATCTCATTTCCTACCAAAAACTCTCCAAACCAACTCGATCACACAAGACACGAATAATGAAGCATAAAGAAGTAGAAAATAGGGAAAACGGAGTGGTATCTTATGAGACGATGGATTAGGTCATCATATCCTCCTCAACATAAACAAATGCTCATCCTCAAGGGACTCAAGAAATATACCTAAAGCCTCGAATAGTTAAGGATATCTGCCCCAAATCTCCCGCTCGGTCTCCCAAGTAGCCTCCTCTACGGGACGACCTCTCCACTACACCTTCACTGAAGCTACTTCATTTGATCTTAATTTTCAAACTCGATGCTCCAAAATGGCTGCTAGCTCTATATCACAAGTCAAATCACCCTCCAAATAAATCGTATTCAAATAAAAAACATGGGACGGGTCTCCAATATACTTTCGGAGCATAGAAACATGAAAAGATGGATACACGCTCGACAAGCTGGGTGGAAAGGCAAGCTTATAAGCCACCTCCCCAATCCTCTAAAGTACTGATAACCGTGAATTGTGCATGTTTTATACCCATTCTTACCTAAGCTTTATGCCTAAATTGGTCTTGATTAGTCCTGAATTGCTTATAAGTTGCGTTTGATTGCAGATTTGAGTGAATAGATGATGAATTTTACAAATCAGCTCAAAAGGGAGTGAAACCTGCCATGCGCCAGAAGATACATGAATCTTGGGAAAAAGAGACCTGTGTGGACCGCACTGTTTTGTCATGCGGCCACAAAGGAAGGTTCAGAGAATAGACAAGTGCCAGCCCAAGCTACACTGTCCGCACTATTTTGTCTTGCGGCCGTGTAGAAAACTTTAGAGAGACAGTTACAAAGAAGATCCACACGGACCGTAGTCCATTTCTACGCAGTCCACAATGAAGATGATCGGATGCTAAAATTTCTAAGGAAAAATTCCATGCGGCCGCACACCAAATAAGTGCGGTCCTCGTGGATGAAAGATCACAGAGTAATTGCAAGAATGAATTACACAATGCAGCTAGAATTCTTTATTACTTTGTATGCGGTCCGCATTACTTGCCTTATGCGGCCGCGTGACATTTGTACGCGGTCTGCATCCTCAAGTCCAAAAGCCAAAAATTGAAGACCAATTACCCTACGTGGCCGCATATCATTTCTATGCGGTCCGCAATGGACCCTCACGGGTATTTTTGTCTAGTTTTTCTTGTGTAGTATAAATAGAACATTTAAATTTTTTAAGTTAAGTTTGAGAATCTATCTGAGCAGTTGAGCACGGGACAACTTGTATTAGCTTATTTTAGGCAATTTTCTTATACATTTAGCGTGGATTCAAGTGGTTTAACATTGTAGTTTATTATTATGTTAATTTCTTCTACTATTTCTTCTATTTCTACTACTTCCATGTCTAGCTAAACCCATTAGCTAGGGTTGTGGATCAACCCTAGTCTGGGTAATTAATGGATATTTTTTATTAATATTTGGATGATTGTGGGTGTTTGGTATTTGGGTTAATTGTATGTTTTCACTTGGATTTGGTGGTTGCAAACAGTACGTCTAGCTTAGTAGGTCTTGACTCTACTTGAGAAAGAGAGTCTATGACCTCATAATTAACCCAACAAGGATATGTGATAGACCCATGAGAATGGCAGTCCCAAGTAACGGGTTAAACCTCAAGAGAGTAATTACCCTACTTGAACCATTAGTTGCTTGGGAAAATTAGCCTACCCAATTGGCCTCGAGAGAGTCCATTGGGAAAAATCACTCTCTCTACCAAGAGGTATGAGAGTGAGTGCTAAGTGCAACGGTTATCCATATATCCTATATTGTCATCCTTACATATGAAATCTATACCCGTTAATTAGTCACCTAGGTGAATGCTTTGACCTTAGTGCTTTCTCTATTATTGCATACAACTAGAATCATTATCTAGTATACTTTAGCTTACAATTGTAGTTGATAAATTTAGTTTAAAAACAATAGAAAAAACCAAAAATGATAGAAGCAAAATTAGGAGCTAAATCACTTTCCTAGACTTCGCAAATACTCGACTCCCATAACTAGATCCCTAAGGAAATTGACACCAAATCCACTATCGGGTAAAAGTTGTTAGCGCCCACTCTTCCCAAGGGTTGAGTCCACACCGATCACTTTTTTGGCACCGTTGCCAAGGAGCTTACGGTTTCCGACTATTTATGTAGCTAGCTTTGTGTTTAGCTTCTTTTTCCTTCTTTTTACTAACTTTATTAGTGTCAAACCAATAGGTACAAATGGCTTTGAACGGGAATATCCCTCTTGAAAATGTGGTCGCGGGGGAGGAGGTTGATGATGTAGAACAAGAGGAACTCCAAGTACCACAAATACCAAGTAGATGTAGAAACGCAAATGTTAATCCTAATGATGCAATTCCAGACCCTCCTCCGCCTCCACCAAGAGTTGCTCCAAGCATTCTTCCCAACCAAGGTTATGCAAGTGCAATAGTTCCTCCCTGAACTTCCAAATTACAAATGTGATGTTGACACTTCTTGAACAACGAGGGTATTTCGTGGGCGCCTCCGATCAAAATATATACAAGAACTTGAAGGATTTCGTGGATACTTGTTGGGGAAGTAAGGAAACCAATGTTTCTAAAGATGCGTTAAGGTTGAGGCTCTTCCCGTTCTCTCTTCGGGGTAAAGCACTTGATTGGTTGGAGAGGTTACCAAATCATTCAATTACTACATGGGACGAATTGGCAAACAAATTCATTGCCAAGTTTTTTTCTCCGAGTCATATGGCGGCGCTCTGTGATGAGATTTTAGCCTTCAAACAAGAACCGATGGAGCCATTGTATAAAATATGGGAGTGGTTTAGAACCATGGTAAAAGAGTGTCCGAACAACGACATGAATGATGTGATGATCCAACAGACGTTCTATAGCGGTATCAACACAACAAACCAATGGAGTATGAACAAATTTGCGGGTGGCAACTTTATGAAGCTCATGTACAATGAAGCATGTGGAGTTCTAAATGAGATGGCATATACGTCATCGGCATGGCAAAGTCAGGCGAATGTTCCTCAAGGCGATCATAATGTTATACACTTGCACAAAGAGTTACATGACCATGGCCAAGCCATTTCGGAACTTACAACAACCATGAATCAATTAGCAAAGGTACAATTGCAACAAGTGCAAAATCCACGACAAGTCAATGATATGGAAGGGTGTAAACATGATGAAGAGAATACAAAGGGGGCCAGAACAACAAGGAGCTTGTGAAAATTATGATGATGGTAGTGGGTATTCAAATGAATGTTATGATGAGAAAAACAAAGATTGCTAACGTGTGAACAAATTTCAAGGGAATAGAGGAAATCAAGGCAACCAACACTGGCTATCTCAAGGAAATTGGAATAATCAACAAGGTGGTGGCAATTGGAACAATAATAAACAAGCCCAAGGCGACAAAAATTTGAATGGGGGTAATCAAAGAAATTGCGGGAATCAAGGCAATAATAGTGGCAATTGGAGTGGAAACAATAATAATCAGAACAACAACAATTGGAACAATAACAATGGAGGCCAACGTAATCGGGGGCAAGGCTTTCAGAGGCCCCCGATGTTTCAACATCCAATTATCAATCGTAAGGGACGAGTTCTTCGGGAAATGAATTCGGAAGGATCGACGTAATGTTTGAACAAATCATGAAAAGGAATCAAGACTCGGATGCACAATTAGGTTCACATAATACTTCCATCTGCAACTTGGAAGTACAACTTGACAAATTTTACAATCCCTAAATACTTGCCCAAAGGGTGCGCTACCTAGTGACACGGTGGTAAATCCTAAGGGTGGGCAAAACAACCACGTAATGGCGGTGACCACAAGGAGTGGACGAGACGGTGATGTGCATGCCTCAAGAGAGAATCAAGCCATAGTGTAGAGGAAGATGAGTTGCCTAGTTTTGACATGCCTAAAGGGGTTGATGATGTTGTGGAGACAAGTGCAAGAGATAAGGTGAGAATTGACATTCAAGAGATTGAGGAGGAGACTCAAGAGAACGTGAACCCGTCTAGGGAACATGTTATAGATATGCTCCAACCAGAAGTGCAAAAGTTCAAGGCACCATTGCCTAGGCCTCCTCTACCTTACCCCCAACGCTTGGCAAAACAAAAGAGTGATAACCAGTTTAAAAAATTCATTGACATGATGAAGAGCTTGACCATAAATGTGCCCTTGGTGGAGGTGCTCGATCAAAGGCCCGGGTATGCAAAATTCATGAAGGATTTGATCACGAAGAAGAGATTGATGGAGTGTGAAACGATCAAAATGAAACATCTAGTGAGCGCGATAGTACACTTAATGGCTCCAAATCTTGAGGATCCCGGAGCATTCACCATCCCATTCACTATTAGAAGCACCAATTTTGCAAAAGCCCTATGTGATTTGGGGGCAAGCATCAATCTAATGCCATATTCAGTGTTCAAAACCATAGGGATTGGGCAACCTCGCCCGACATCAATACAGCTACAAATGGCGGATAGGTCTATGAAGCGGCCTTTGGGTATCATTGACGATGTGCTTGTTCGAGTTGATAAGTTCATTTTGCTGGCTGACTTCGTGATTCTTGATTGTGAGGTGGACTTTGAAGTCCCAATTATTCTTGGAAGGCCTTTCTTAGAAATTAAGAAAGGTTTGGTTGATGTTGAGGCGGGAGAATTGACTTTCCGGGTTGGTGATGAAAAGGTAGTTTTCCATGTGTGCAAATCGATGAGGCAACCAAATAGTACCAAAGTTTGTTCATTTGTCAACATTGTCACGGCGGTGATAGTGTATGACACAAGCGCAATGATCAATGTTGAAGATCCACTTGAAGCGGTGCTTTTGAACATGTAGGCTAATGATGATGCCGGGAGAAGAATTGAATGGGTAAATTCTTTGCATGATATAGGCTCGTACTCGTATGAGTCGATAAAGTTGTCATTAAACCTTGAGAATCACAAGACTCTTCCAACAAAGCCATCTATCGATGAGCCGTCGGTGTTGGAGTTGAAACCGCTTCCTCCTTACCTCAGGTATGAGTACTTCGGTCCCAATTTCACTTTGCATGTTATTCTTTCGTCTTGCTTAACTAACTTGCAGGAGGACGCCACTTTGGCAATTTTACAAAAGTGCAAGCGGGCGATTGGATGGACCTTGGCGGATATTCGCGGCATAAGCCCCGCTTTTTGCATGCACAAGATTATTTTGGAGGATGATGCAAGGTCGTCACTTGAACACCAAAGAGGATTAAATAAAGCTATGCAAGAGGTGGTCAAGAAGGAGGTTATCAAGTGGTTTGATGCCGGTGTAGTCTACCCAATATCAGATAGTTCATGGACCTTCCTGGTCCAATGTGTTCCAAAGAAGGGTGGCATCACAATAGTCACAAATGCAAATAATGAATTGATTCCGACCCGCACAGTCATATGTTGAAGAGTGTGCATGCATTTCAGAAAGATCAACAAGGCCACTAGGAAGGATTTTCCCTCTACCATTTTTCGACCAATTGCTTTATTGTTTAGCGAGTCAGGATTATTATTGCTTCCTTGATGGATATTCGGGGTATAATCAAATTCTCATTGCCCTGGAGGATCAAGAAAAGAAAACATTTACTTGTCCATATGGCACATTCACTTTCTCAAGGATGTTGTTTGGACTATGTAATGCTCCGACAACCTTCCAAAGATGCATGTGGCAATCTTCACCGACATGGTGGAGGACATTCTGGAGGTATTCATGGACGATTTTAGTGTGGTGGGGGACTCATTTGATGAATGCTTAGGGAACTTGGATAGAGTGTTGAAAAGATGTAAGGAGACCAATCTTGTACAAAACTAGGAGAAATGTAACTTCATAGTACAAAAGGGAATTGTTTTGGAGCACAAGATTTTAATGAATGTCATTGAAGTTTACAAAGCTAAGATATAGGTTATCTCGAGGCTTCCTCCCCCCACCTCTGTCAAGGGGGTGAGGAGTTTCTTAGGCCACGCCGGATTCTACCGGCGTTTCATCAAGAATTTTTCAAAGGTTGTGAACCCATTGTGCAAGCTATTGGAGACAGATGTCAAGTTTGTGTTTGATGAGAAGTGTATGGAATTGTTTTAATTGTTGAAACATAATTTTACTACCACTCCCATTATCATCGCACCAAATTGGGATTTTCCTTTTGAGTTAATATGTGATGCTAGTGATGTAGAAGTTGGTGCGGTGCTTGGACAAAGAATTAACAAGATGTTCGATCCGGTGTACTACGCAAGCAAGACGATGAATGAGTCTTAAAAGAACTATACAGTCACCGAGAAGGAGTTGCTAGCTATCGTTTTTGCCATGGAGAAGTTTCGCCTATACCTTATGGGGGCCAAGGTATTATTCATACCGATTATGCAGCCCTTAGGTACTTGATTACAAATAAAGACTCAAAGGCGATATTGATGAGATGGGTATTACTCTTGCAAGAATTTGATCTTGAGATTATTGATAGAAAAGGAAGCGAAAATCAAGTCGCGGATCATTTGTCCCGCCTAGAAAAGGAAGGAAGACCAAGCAATGGTGTTGAGATTAATGATACTTCTCCGGATGAAAAACTCCTTGCGGTGTCTATGCATGATATGTTGTGGTTTGTCTATGTAACCAATTATCTTGTGACTGGTATCATCCCGTATGAGCTCTCTTCTAGCCAACGAAAGAAGCTCAAGCGGGATAGTATGGATTACTATTGGGAAGAGCCCTATTTATTAAAAATTTGCATCGATGGTGTCATTCGTCATTGTGTCCCGGAAGAAGAACAATTGAGAATATTGGGAGCTTGCCACTCATCTCGTTATGGTGATCATCATGAGGGGTGGGGGTGAGAACGACATCAAAGATTCTATGTTCTGGGTTATATTGTCCGGCTTTATTTCAGGATGCAAGTGGTTTGGTTAAAAGGTGTGATGCATGTCAACGAGCCGGCGAGATTTCTAAAAGGGATGAGCCTCTTAACACCATTTTAGAGGTTGATATTTTTGATGTGTGGGGAATTGACTTTATGGGCCCGTTTGTTAGTTCTTGTGGGAACACATACATTCTTGTGGTGGTAGATTACGTCTCCAAGTGGGTTAAAGCCCTGGATCTTCCCAATTATGAAGCCCGGAGTGTCATGTCATTCTTGAAGAAGTAGATTTTCACTAGGTTTGGAACCTCTCATGCTATCATTAGTGATGGGGGTCCCATTTTTATAACAAGGCATTTGACTCTTTGCTTACCAAATATGGAGTTAACAACAAGGTGACTACCCCATACCATCCGCAAACAAGTGACAAAGTGGAGGTTTCAAATAGAGAAATTAAGTGTATTTTGTCCAAAATAGTGAATGCGAATAGGACCTATTGGAAAAAGAAGTTGGACGATGCTCTTTGGGATTATAGGACGGCATACAAGACTCCGATTGGTATGTCTCCATATCGATTGGTGTTTGGTAAGGCTTGTCATCTTCCAGTGGAACTAGAGCACAAGGCGATGTGGGCTTTTAAAAGGTTAAATTTGCAATGGGATGTTGCGGCGAACCTCCGAGTGGAACAATTGAATGAGCTTGATGAATTTAATTTTCATGTTTACTCTAGATCGTCCTTGTAAATAGAAAAGATGAAGTACCTACGTGATAAGTATGCTCGGGGTAAAGAATTCAAGGTTGTTGATATGGTCCTTCTTTTCAACTCAAGGATACGGTTATTTTTGGGGAAGCTCAAATCCAAATGGAGTAGTCCCTTTGAAGTGGTTTATGTAACTCCTTTTGATGCCCTTGATCTTAAAAACAAAAATGGTGAATTATTTTAGGTTAATGGGCATCGTGTCAAGCATTATTTGGGAAAGGTTGATGATAGCCACGTGGTGGCGCTTATTCACTTGAAGTAAAATGATGGTCACCCGCGTCGTGCCGTGATGTTAAATCAGACGCTTCTTGGGAGGCAACCCATGTCTTTTGAATTTCTTTATTTTCCCTTTGTAGAGTAGGATTTTATAGTTGATGGTTTGTGCAGTGTTGCAGGGATAATGTTGAATCAGTGCAGGGCAAAAGTGAAAAATGAACAGTCTCTGAACAGTGCCCATATGGCCACACAGCAAAACAATACGGTCCGCGTGGGATTGAAATGTTGAAGGATTGAAAGTCAAAAGACCACCGCGGTCGCATGGCATTCTCATGCGGTCCGCTCTGAAAAATGCAAAATATGATAAGTCTCTGAAGTTCTCCAAGCGGCCGCACACCAAAACAATGCGGTCCGCGTAGAATTTGCCAAGTGAGATGGGTCTCTGAAGTTTCCCACGTGATCGCACACCAAAATAGTGCGGTCCGCGTGGGCTGTGCCAATATTCAAAGGTTGAAAAACCCTGTGCGGTCCGCGTGACATTTTTGTGCGGCAGCATAGGCAGGTAAGCCACGTGCCCACAGTTTTCTATAAATAGGAGACTTGGGCCTCCTTTTAACCTTTTCGCAAACTGTTCATCTGAGAGCCCTTTTTACTATTAACTCGTGTATTGTGTTCAAGATTTTTATCATCATTAATCCATGGTAACAATTCATCTATATTTAAACTCTCAGTTTAATTTTTGTTTAGTGTAATTGATTTCCAGTAGATTAACGTCTTAATTTTTTTTCTTTTCTTCTTCCTTGTTCATATTAGTTAGTACTTAGAATAGGTTTTTGAACATTTATGAAAGTGGGAATTTGTTCTTAATTGAAATAACTGAGTACGGACCTTTAGGATGATTAAACAATTGGACTAAAAATAAGAAAATTTCCTGGCCAGTTAATTTTTCCCTACGCGGCCGCACATCATTTGTGTGCGGTCCGCGTGAATTTTTTGATAATAAAGAATTCTTTAGCGCGGTCTGCGTGACCATTTCTTGTGTGGTCCACATGAACCAACACGGCCGTAGTCCAAAACAATACGGATCGCATGGCAAAGATTCACAGAGTTTAAATTTAAGTGTTTGAGATGTGCAGGCCGCATGACATTTTTGTGCGGTCCGCATTGGACCTACGTGGCCGCAATCCATAACAGTGCGATCCGCATAGGTCATCTTCAGAGAATTGAAAATTTTGTTGTCTAGCTTGTGCGGACCGCATGACATAATTGTGAGTTGGAACTACGTGGCTGAAATCCAAAACAGTATAGTCCGCATAGGTCAGGTTCAGAGGGATGTTAATTCTACTCGTTTGCCTGTCTAGAATGCATGATTTTTCTATAACATCTGCATCCCTCATGTCTGCAATACTGTCTACAATCATGCTTTGAATTTTAAACTGTCCACTGCTCATGTGCTTCCACTAACAATTCTAGACCTGTATCTCTTGCGGAAAAACATGAAACAACGTAGAGGCGGACAATCACAACATGGGGGCAAAGATAAGCAATATGGGAGGGGTGGTTCTTCCCAAGGGAAGACAGTTAGAAGAGTGTAATCTCACTACCAAGGACATGTAAACTATCAACAAAAATAGGAAGATTATTCGTGCAGCCGATAGGGCTGCTTCCCAGTCTACTGGTAGTGAATATACCCCCTCCCAAAGTGTGACTTCGGAGTCTACCCCCACACATATGTCCATAGAGGTGCGGGCACATGAATTATCTTCTCCTGAACAAACAAATGAGGCCACCTCCAAGAGGCCAATAAATGTGGTGTCTTCGGATTCGTCTGATGGGTCCGGATCTGAAAAGGGTAGTGATGATAGATACTCCACTTCACCCACAGCTTCAGTATCAGGGGAGAGTGGAGAACAAGAGGAAGGAGGTGAGCCACAAGTAGGGGGATAGAGCGGAATAGGAAACCGGAGGTTCGGGAAGATAGATTCGTTAGTCAGGTTGCTTTCCACCGGTTTAGGGAGTGGTGGCCCAAGAGAAAGCTCATCTCGGAGAGGATATTTATTGATGTTGACTTAGTTCCTCACAACCCTCATGTGCAAGCACAGTTCCATACGATAGAGGGTTGGAGCTTTTTCAAAGAAATAGTAGGTATGGCAAATGAACACATGGTGAAGGAATTCTATAGCAATGTTCACCATGTAGTTCGGGGCTCTACAGCTACAAAGGTGATGGATAAGATCGTGGTTTTTGATGCGAAGTGTCTTAATGATTTATTGGGGATTTTGGAGGAGCAAGACTCTCAATACATGGAGAAGTTGGCTTTTAAAGAAGAAGCTTGGCCGTGGTTGGCTAAGAATTTAGCGGCTCCAGGAACAGTCCCGGTGTGGTTCAAGGCACAAGAAAAGATACTCTACAACACCTTAAATTTTGAAGCAAAAGGGTGGTTGACTTTCATGTGCAATCAGCTTGATCCGACCACACATGACCACTCCATCCCCATTGATCGTGCTGTATTGGTTGCTTCAATCATGGCTAGCTTCTCATTGAATGTGGGAAAAATTATGTAGAGGGTGATTTCCATGGTGGGGAATGAAACAAAGACGAACTGCCCCTTCCCCAACACATTGACACTGTATTTCAAAGAGATGGGGGTGAAAAAGAAGGGATATAATGTTATGGTACTCGCAGTGAGCCCATGTTCGTGGTATGAACAAAAAGGCCCCAACAACCCGAAAAATGGCAAGACAAGCCAAGCCTTCACTTCTTTTGCAGCTGGCTAGTCTGAAGAGCCATGTGCCGTTGAGCAGCCTACTGATTCTACTACAGTGCCCCCAGGACCATCCACATCACCCCCTTCCACCTCAGCTGATCTGGAGATTCCAGTATCGAAGACTCACATATTCACCACCAACCAGCTCACGCACTCATTAGCCAGTCTGAACAATTGGATGTCGACAGTGACATCCAAGTTTTCCACTTTGACCGCAATTGTACAAGCTCATCGAGCACCGGTGACTATTGAGGTACCTGCTTCTACTGAGGAGACCTTGAAGAAAATCCTAGCCAACCAAGAGCAGATGATGAAAAAGTAGGATTCCTTGGCCAAGGCAATCGGCGAGCACAGCCAGGCACTCAAGAGCTTGGCCAAGGAGCACATGAAGCTGAGGAAGACTAAGGCATCAAAGGAGGAGGTGACATCTTTGAAGGAGTAGGTGGATAAGCTAGTGGATCAGCTGCCACTAGACTTGTTATTTGAGGAGCCAGTTTTAGACCCACCGCTTGAGCAGCCACAAGAGGAGGAGCACATGCCAAAGAAGAAGAGAAAGCTCCCCAACACTGAGGGAGTTGTGATATCAGTCGCTCCTGAACCTGAGGGTCCTTCAATTGATGAGCCAGAGTCTGAGTAGGCACCCATCCCAGCAGCACAGCAGTACCAGGGTGGAGACCAGTCTAAGGTCCCTATCAGTATAGAGGACACGGGTGCCACTGACCCACATAGAGCAGT
This sequence comes from Nicotiana noctiflora, assembly GCA_032618575.1. NCBI lineage: Eukaryota > Viridiplantae > Streptophyta > Magnoliopsida > Solanales > Solanaceae > Nicotiana > Nicotiana noctiflora. Next base: position 112,647 of record JASVEL010012131.1, read on the forward strand.
TGATGAGGCTTGAAGGGCCACTTCTATATCCTTTACATGACTTTTTAATGTTTTATTTGGTAGTTAGCATTGGGGACAATGCTAGCTCTTATTCGTGGGGGTGTGTCCCTACTTTTTTGTTGTGGATAACTGTATATACTTTACATTATTACTACATTCATATCCATAGATGGTTTGTATATAATCTTTCATTTTTGAACTCCTTTAGTTGTACATTCGACTTCTCATGTGTACATATTCATTTGGCTATCATTTGAGTTTTCTCTCTCTTTTTGTTATTTTCATTAAAAAAGTTCGTTTTAGTACAAAGTTAGGCTCGTAGCCTCTTTTTGATTTAACTTTCATATTGCAATAAGCCCTTGGTTTTTTTAATGTCACGGTTCTTTCGAAGGGTAGAGTGTTGTGTGAACCGGGTGGTGTGAGCACGTGATTTTTGCCCCAAGCAATAAATTCAAAAATAAAAATATAAAAAATGATTTTTGATTGCAGTTGTTTTGATTAGTGTATAGAAAATACCTGTGTCTGTTTCAATTGAAAGAAATTTAAAATGAAATACAAAAATGAAATTAATTAGAAAATATCACAAAAATTATAGAGTAAATACTAGGAAATTAGAAAATCACGCAAAAATACAAAAACATCGAAAAATCAAGGGAAAATACAAAAAAATGGAAAATAAAAGAAAATACATCAGTGTAAAATAAATACAAAGGAAAATAAGTATAAAATACAAAGGAAAATACAGAAATTAAAATAAATATAATTCAAAAATAACAAAAAATACAATGTGGAATATCAAATTGGGCCAAATACATATAATGTGCTCAGCCCAAATACACAACACATACCAGGCCCAAGCTATTTTAGCCGGTCTGCCCAGTTGCAAGCCCAAACGATGCCATATAAAATATTAAATATGGGCCGTTGATGCAATTGATCAACGGACCAAGTAAAGCGGTGCCTTTATTAATAAAATGACGACATTGAGAGAATTAATCACAACCGTCCATCACACTTAATCAAAAAGACTAGACTGGTGTATCACTTAACCAAACAATTTCGCTTAAATAACTAAATCATGACCGTTCAAATATTTAATCTAACGGACCAAAGGAAAGGCCTCATTAAACCGAACGGTGTCGTTTTAAGGGCCAAATGATCCTGGTCGTTCATCTCAGCCAATCCAATGGCTAATAATCAATAATACAATTTCAGTATATATCTCCCAAACCCCCCGTTCAATCTTCATTACATACACACACACCTCTCATTGTACAAAACCTTAGTCGCCCTTAGATTCTTCTCCCCCCCCCCCCTTCTCGCAGAGACCACCGGAACCCTACCGGTGGTCAATCTCCTACCATCTTCCCCGGCTCTGGCCAAGCCCCAATCACTCCTCTCCAACTTCTAACACCTGTAATACCATTAACCCTACACCAGAAACCTACCAGTTCCCCATTTCTTGAAATTCTGATCGCTGGAACCCTAGCCGCCGACCAGCAATGTATGAACCAGACCCCCACATTAACACCATATGACCGTCTTGAGACGATATATCACCCCACCCTAACCATATACCTCAAATATTATCCCAACCCTTCGAATATTAGAAAACGTCTCGCCGGAACCCTACTCCGTCGAGCACCCAAAACCAAAATCCTTCATAACCTTATCCTAAGTCTCCAAAAACCCCTGTCATACTCAAATCAAACTCCCAAGAAGCCTGTTTGGGAGATATGATAGTTAAGAGACCACAAATCTTTGAAACATTGAATAATCAAGAAAGAATGAAAGAAATAAGAAAGAAAAAAGAAAGAAAGAACGAAGCCCTAAAAATCTAAGTACCCTGGAACCTGCTTCTGTTCATGTATCTTTGTGTGTTATTGTCTGTTTAATACCTAGATATGTTTAGAAAATCCCTATGCATGTTAAAAACCCTGAATCCACCTCTGTTCTATATCTTGCTCTTCGGTGGCCATATTAGCCCCGAACTTATTGCATGTATGCCTGAAATTGATTTAGTATCCTTAAGTTCTGATATTAGCTACCTGCAAATCATGTGCTATTAGCTATCCTCATGTGATTTTTCAAAAGATCCTGTCTCGACTAGGGTTATACTTAGATGGAATTCAACCATTATCAATTTGTCTCCCTGAGTTGTGATTAATTCGAAAGTTAGTCGTAATTAGGTCTACTTATGAATATGGCTACATTTGCACTATGATTTGTATGTCAGTTTCTTCTGAACTTCTAAGTGCTTATGTCTATTTAGGTTATATGTGTAAATGTCTTTTGTGGTTATGTTTGCAACATCGTAGGAGTTTTGGTTAGTGGCTATCTTTGTAAATGTAGTTAACATTGAAAGGGTTATATGCTCTGAAACTGGCTAATTTTTAAAGCAATTCTTAGGGGGTTATATGTTAAATACAGTCAAGTATTGACAGACCTAATGTAGGTCGGGTAAATATGATTAAATATAAAGGGTAAAATGGGAAAGGCAAGTGGTATTTCTGTAGATTACATAGAGCTTATGGGGGTATAAACGACTTTAATGCTTAGTTTTTCTAAAAATACTTGAATAATAAAGGGTAGACTAGGCATAAATAAAAGGTAATTGTGTAATAAACCTTAGCGAGTGAGGGCAACTAGGTAAAATATGCCCAATAGAACAATAAGGAACAACCTAGAACCTTCTAGCAGGGGTTCAAGTGCATTCCGTTAAAATTCTGTTATACCTTAATGGATTTAATTGAAAAAAGTTAGGGAGGAAAACAGAAATAATTAATTCAAAATTTCCCCCCATATTTACTCTATAAATAGGTTGTTAAAAGCCTGAAAAATGGGGGGGGGGGGGTTCTCAATTTTGGTGTTCGAAAATTCACATATTGAGTTAGATTTTTGGGGATTCAACTCTTCGATTCCAGTCTTAGCAATTCGAAATTAAGTCTGATCTTTGGTTCTAAGCTCTGAATTTCAAAGTTTGAGGGTTCAATCTAGAGTTCTAATCTTCAGAACTCTGCTGCTCTTTTACTTAGCTCTCAATTCTAGCATTATTCTTAGAATCCGTGCTGGTTGTTCCTCTGCTGTGTTCATCTCAACTTAGCTTGGATTTCTGTTATTTCTCGAGTTAATTGCTGATTGTCTACTCATCGGTTTACTTTCATTTGATCAGGTATACCACTACTTCTTGAAGATGTAATTGATAACATGGTGAAGGAATGAAGTTATAAATTGATATTCGCTAAAGTTATATTTCTGTTTCTTTTCTTATATTTGTAGTTATAACTCGTAGATCCTTAGTAATTCATTAGGAACGGGTTGTAATAAATAATAGAATATATGAACTCGATTAGTTTAAAGTAGTAGTAGATAATATTATAGTAAACATATCTAGTAGTTTAGATATAGTTATCACCTAATTCTAAAACTAAAACAGGCTAATACACAGCTAATACACTTAGATATATAAGTATGTTCCGAAATTAGACATATAAAATTGGTACTTAGCTATTTCGTTAGTTGAATTCTGAATCAGAACCATTTAATTCACAAGTATAAGTAGTTTCGAAGTTCAAATTGTATTACTGTATATTTCTATTAAATATGATTTATCTACAAATTTACTTTCATACTTTGTTTTTTGATTGTAGTTCAAGAATGCTTAGTTAAATCAGAATATTGTTTTTCTTCAGTTAAATAAAATAAAATAAAAGTCATGCACGCTAGTATCATGATAATGACTCGAATATCAGGATTTGCAAAAACGAATATTAACACCTATACAAATTATTGTGTTAGAATGTTTAATTAGATGTTAAATGTTGAAACTAGTGTTGACTAAGTGCAAGTTGGCGTTTAAATCTGCAAATTATTACACTCACGAATGTTGCCTGAAATGATAATTAGTCTTGGTTATTCTTTAGATGTGAACGATTTGGGCCTCAAGGAGAACCAGGCCTGGATCGAATTAATGTGGCATTCGTGCTCTCGAGTAGGAACAATGGTCTACGCTGGGCTCCAGATTTCCAGTAATATTCTGATTATGGACTGCTAGGCAGTCTGAAGTCCAGGCCAAAAAATGAATAATGTCCTGGACTCCCACAATAATAAGTCTGAAATTAACACAAAAATTGTTATATTAGGAAGAAAAAACAAAAATAAAAAATATAGTGCATGAATAGGATTGGACTTTGAAATTAAGGGATGAGCCTCGTTACAAAAATAAAAACACACGGGGCCCTCAAATAAATTTCAACATAAAATTCTAGATTCGGAAGGACCGTTTAGCGAATTTCACGGTCTTTCCCAAAGTTAATAAAGACGTAGACATTTTAGGCGCGATTAATAATATTACATTCCGAATACAGGTGCACATTTATGTGACCCAAATCTCAAATCCCGACGAAGCTGAAATGCACTAAAGTCACAGGCGTACTGGTACGGTGTGACTCGAAATACGTTTTTGCAACGTCGTAATTCTTAAAAATGACAAAGCGGGACATTAATAATACATGAAAATTGAACCATATAAAAAAATCAGATAAAAATAAATACGGCAATTGAGCGACAGTGCTAAAACCACATAATTTGGGAGTGCCTAAGATCTTCTCTCGGGTTAACAGAATTCCTTATCCGGATTTTTGATTTTGCAGACTGTTAAACAGAGCCATAATTTTCTCTGTTCGAGATTAAACCGGTGACTTGGGACACCATTATTTTCCCAAGTGGCGACTCTGAAATTTAATAAATAAATCTCATTCTGAATGTCCTTTAATTGGAAAAACTCCTTCCTTATTATTATTATATCCCTTCCGGGGAGTGTAGTAGTAATTTGTGGCACATACTTTTGGGTAAGTGAAAAAAGGAGGTGTGACAGCTCTGGCGACTCTGTTGTGGATAAGAAACCCTGAACTTCGGTTTAGGGTTTAACAATTCAAGCTCACTTAAATTGTTATTTTTGTTTATGTCGGATTTCCTTATATGCTTTGATTAATGTGCTATATGTTTACCGTTTTGATATTACGTGAACTGTATATATAAAAATTTTGCCGAAAACCTTTATCTTTTTACCTTCGGGGATGTGCTTACTGGTTGAGACTCCCTTTTCTGTTAAGTCATACCCAGTAAGAAACAGAGGCCGGAAAAGTTACAAAGTCGGACGATCCCGCGGGTCCACGGTACATAGCCCCCTCCTCGATCCAAGTTGTCCGCTCGGGTACACAGTCTAGTACCATGGAAAATCAGGATATTAAGCCTAGATTTAGGACGATTATTTGCATCATATCTGACTTAGGGGACTCAACACAAGGGTTGGGTCCATCTAGGACAGGTGATCCGCATATCAAAGACAGAACATGATTATATGTTGCATTTATTTGTCCTGGACTATTATGTTGACCGGCTAAAATACCTGAAAACAAAAAGAGACGTTAAATGGATCGGGCTACACGCCGTAGCGGTTATGTGCTTTGCATTGTATCTCTGTCTGTGAATTATCTCTGATAGTGGTAATGTACTGTTGTTGTTGATAGTTCGTAGGAGGAATCGGACTGTAGTTTAGCTTCATTATATGGTATTCTGTGGATTTATTACTTTTAGCTACTTATATATATTTATTACTCACTGAGTACTTAGTACTCACCTCTACTCCCTGCACCTTTGTGTGCAGATTCAGGTACACAAGAGGGATAGACGAGCACTCCAGCTTTTATCGGTATTTATCCAAGTTACTGAGGTAGCTGCTGGCATTCGCAGGACCTGGCTTCTCTTCTTATTGCAGTTTTCCTTTGTATATACATTATTCAGACTTGAGTATTTGGTTTAGATAATGTTATCCGATCATGTTTAGAGGCTCTAGACTCGTGACCCTAGATCTTTGGGTGGTTATTCAGTTTAGCTTTATTGTTGATAATAATATCCAGGTAATTGATATGAGCTTCATGCTCGGGATTAGAGTGTAATTGGTCGGGCTTGCCTAGCAGTTGAGTTGGGCGCCATCACGATCGGGATTGGGGTCGTGACAATTAGTTACACATCTTTTAGTAAATTTTTGGAAACTTAATTCCCTTTTGTAAAGTTCCAAATGAATTAGTAACAACTGTTGGTTGTGCTGCAGATGAGCTTTGCTTAGCTGATTGTTGCGCCATGTGTTCATCAGTTTCATACCAAAAAAATATGAAAATAAGAGAAATACTTGGGCAAAAACTGAAATAACAAGGATATTAGATCAAGAATTAAATGTCCTCTGAAAGTAATCATCAAGGTGTACCGTCACGAATCAACAAGTCATGTGTATGCCTTTATCCTTGATAACATAATCTCTTACCAATGTCATATTTATATGACACCACATATTATTTATGGTGATAAAGGGCTATAGAATGAATAGACACCAAGGATTTTTGCAGGAAAAGTGAGGAGCTTTGCCTCTATTGCTTTCATACTCTAAAAATGGAAAAATTTAATGTTACTTATGAATTCTTGCGTGTGATGGATTACAGTAAATTGTACATTAACAACATGATTATTATTTTTTATCATTTAAAGTTCTTTCTCCTATGAATTTTCAGCTTTAATGTTCTGTTTTTTTACTATGCTTTTCCATTTGTCGTAATTATCTTCATTTTTGCTTTTATCTTCCCTTTTCTTTTTTTGGGAGAACAAACAACATTGTGAGAATAAACTGCGTAGACTAGAAAACAACTTCACATGACTGTATTATTTCATTTTGCTGGTATTTGAATGTGGAGTCAAACATATCTCCTTGCAATTTTCCACTCACATGATAATATTTTTATTTGCTAAATTATCTATTTATATCTGCATGCAATCACTTTATTTAAATTTTACAGCTGCAAGAATAAGTATATGAGCAACCATTATTTCACTTTTAATTGGTTGCTTGTAAGTATGACATAGTAGTTTGAATGAGTATAATAGTAAAGATATAACTAAAACTATTTGAAAAGAAAAATTATATTGTCATGATGTTGATTTCATTTTAATTTCATTGCATATAATCAGAATGTACATATTTGTTTACAATAAAGCTTACACATGAGAATGTACCAGTAAAAAAATTGTTAGCAAATTTTATATCTCCAGAATTTCGTAAAGTCCATGTACTCTTAATCAATTAAATTAGGATCAAAGAAATATTTTTCCCTTTAACCATCATGTATTACTTTTCTTTAATAGGGAGTATTTGGTGCCACATGTATACACATAATACATGTAAAAGTTTTACTTTGTATTCTGCTATTGCATAAGAGAGTTAGAAATAATGAACAGCCATATCCATAAATTGTAAGTAGATTACACTCTTTCATGAATTTATAAATATAAAGTGTTTAGCAATATAGCTATTTGATACATAATTATTCTTCAAATGATCTAAAAATAGAGAAAGGCTTCTTGCAATCAATTTTTGCGAGTATTTTTTTTATGAAGGGACTACAACAATTAGAAGAACTATTATTTTCTTTTCACTTGGTGCATTTATCCAAGGTTATGCTATGCGGCGTGTTACCGTACGGTATTCCACATACACTTTTACCAGTCAATGGTATACTCTTCCTCATCAAGTTCTTTGGGGCTGATATGATTGTTTTATTTATTCTTGACCTCATGTGTGGTTTCATTATCATGCAGTGGGGATGTTTTCCTAGGAATGCTTATGTAGAATGTTCACTTAGATCCAAAATTTTATGGAGGTATGTATGACTCGCATAAAGAAAAGAAGTGACTAAATGTTCATGAATATATATGCACGCGATGATGATGTGTTACTGCTCTTTCGGCGTAAAGTTTCAAATCAATATCTACTTTTTTGTTATGAGTCATATGTCTAGAATGCATCTCATTTTTCACATCCGAAAGTCTATTCTCTTTTATATTTATATTCATTCCTGTTTGGGCTCAATTCGTTAACGTATTTTCAATATGATGGTAATATGACTGCTAGCAATTCAATGAAATTACAACTATTTCTCAGGTCCTTTTTTATTTGTGGAATAATCTGTTGAATGTTGCTTAACTTTGGTACACTGATATTTTTATATTTTTTTAGATATTTATCTGATGGAAAAACTTATCATCATTGTGCTTAATTGAGAAACATGTTGCTATTTTCTCAAGATGTGTGAAACAGTACAAAAGAGAGTTGCTTTCTTCCTCTTTATTTTCTTTCTTTTTTCTTGTGATCTGTAGAAGCCGTATAGAAATATTTATATATAATAGTCATTAGATTCTCCTAACAAACCTTTTTAAGGCAAAGTTTCATCATTCTGTATCCTCCTCTTTATCTTGGTAGAAACATATCCAAAGATATCTTGGTTTGCAAAGTCACTTTACTACAATCCAACATGATATTTTATTACAGCTACTTCGCAAATACTTATGTATGGTCCAATCCTTGATTTGTATAGGTACTAAATGTATTAATTATTATTCTAAAATTATGCTACTTTTAGGTGTTCTTTGTGAATCTCTTTTCTGTTTTGGCTTGCATCATTACTATTACTAAGTGAAACAATACAAAAGAGGGCTTCCCTTTTTTTCTTTTTTATATGTAGAGGCAGTACAAAGAAATTATAGACATATTTCTCCTAATTAACTTTTTGAAGCAAAGTTGTTGTGTTTTAACTCGTCTTTGATAATGGTTTTGCTTAGCTTAGCTTTTCATCTTGCAAATTAAGGACTGATAATAGAAATGAAATTTGTACAGGGATTAAGATTGTATTGCTACTATTAAGAAATGTCTAGCCGTAAGAAAGGTGCAAAGTTCAAAGGTTTGAAGCTACATGAAAATATCATTATCAAACATTAAATACTTATAGCAGTTGTTTGTCTTAGAATCTTCAATTGTTTTACGACTCTTAATTTATATTTGTTCTAACATAAGTAATAAATAAATTATAGTGAATGATTTTGAAATAAAGTATTCGATCAGTAAGATATAAGAATATAACTTCCTGCTAAAAACTTGTGTTTACTTTTTTTTTGATTTTTTTTTTTTTCTGCGAGAGGAATTGCTTATTAAGATATATGTATTTGTTCATGTAGATTGTAACTATACATTCCTGATATAATATGTTGTGGTTGTAGTAGAAAGTGTTGGCTTCTATTAAAGGAATTCATTTGCTTCATGTTTTTAGTATTCCAAGTAGACGAGGGTGATGTAAATCTTATATTCTAGACTGGATTACAAATGTAGTCTTATAGTATTTGTCCTTTAATCACCTTTTTTTTTTTGCTTTCTACAAATTGTAGAGTATTTGTTGCAAATAAGTACTATTCATTCAGCGTTAGTTGATATCCTTGATGAAGAAAGGATCGCAAATACAATTGTAAATATTGTATAATTTACTAGAGATTCTTCTTCTCCAGTAAATTAAATCTATTCTTTGTTATCGGATAGCCTCCATATGACACTAGCAGTTTTTTGAAGTTACAAAGATTCAGAGCGGACTATTATCACGATCCAAACCCCGATCGTGATGGCACCCAACATATTTCTAGGCAAGCTCCACCATTACCCATTTACCATACCATTTATTATCTCGAATATTCCAAATTAAGTAAAAAACTCATGTATCCACAATAATAATATGAGTGCGGAAAACAAAATAATCAAAATAACAGCCCATCAGGATCTGGTGTCACAAGTTTGAGCCTCTACATATAACAAAATAATATCCTATACAAGCCAAGTCTAAAGCAAGAGTAAAAGAGATAACGAAAAGGAGATATCGGGTCCTGCGGACGCCGACAGCTACCTCGATAACTCCGCAATCAACTGAAACAGCAGCTAGATATCAACTGCCCTCCTGGATCCCTGTATCTCACACAAGGTGCAGGGAGTAGAGTGAATACTCCAATTTAGTGAGTAATAGCAATAAATAATAACTGAAACAGAGAAAACCTATAAGAACACTAAGCAATTATATAAATAACAGTACAGGTAGGAACATTTCTAAAGAGGAAAGTCCAATATCAGTCTACTACAGTCCAATAGTTATCCAACACTGTGCAGGTAAGAACATCTCTAAGGAGGAAAGTCTAGTATCAGTCTACTACTGTCCCATAATTTTCCAACACTGCTGCGACACGTAGCCCGATCCTTACTAATACTGTTGCGGCGTGCAACCCAATCCAATATAATATATATAGTGGTGTGGCGTGCAGCCCGATCCAATATAATATATATAATGTTGCGGCGTGCAGCCCGATCCAATATAATAGTAACTCCGGTCACTGAGGGTATGTGCAGACTCCGAAGGCGCACCTTCAGCCCAAGCGCTAATAATATTGCGGCGTGCAGTCCGATCCATATATATATATATATATATCACTGTGGCATGCAGTCTGATCTATATATATATCATATATATAATACTGCGGCATGCAGTCCGATCCAATACATGTATATGTATATACTACTGCAGCATGCAGCCCAATCCGGTATATCAAATACCTCACTATGGGTCCCTGACCTCTCTCAATCAATATGGACTTGGCGTCTTGGGCCCACTCAGCTAGATCAGGGTATTCACCCCTAGGTATTCTCATTTAGACTACATTGAGTTAATACCGGCTCATGTTATATTTTACAGCTAAGAGTACGACTGAGAGTATGTGTTCAACAGGTACAGTGGTCATTTAGCTCCACAGGCTACCCTAAGGTTCTACAGATCGGCACAAGGCCCCAAACATGGAAACTAGCCCACATGTACGTATATAAGCTCAATCTCAATCAATAAGTACGGTAAGCCATCAATCGAGATGGACCAAGTCCGAATTCCCAGTCACAATATCACCACGCCCATCACACGACGTGTGTTTCATCTCAACATAGCACCGTATAGTGCAAATACAGGGTTTCAAAATGTGACGACCCAACCCGTTGTTATGTGAGTTACCGTCCCGTTTTCACCGTTATATATTGTTCATGACTCAATATATGTATTTGGTGAATTTGAGTTAATTCGGATCAGGGTTGGTAGGAAATGGGGTAAATAGTTTCTTTGATGAAGGAATAGTTTGGAAATGTCAACCTGAAGTTAACTATGTGGTTAGAGGGCTCGGATGTAAATTCCATTGGTTCGATTATCTTCGGAAGGTGATTTGTGACTTAGGACAGCGATCGGAATTGAATTTGGAAGTCCGGTGTAGAAATAGGCTTGAATTGGCGAAGTTGGAATTTTGGCGGAATCCGGTTGATGGGTGAGATTTTAATCCGGGGATCAGAATGGAATTCCAACAGTTGCAGTAGCTTCGTTAGGTGATTTTGGATATGTCCGCAAATTATCAAGTCATTTGACATCTTTTGGTTAGGTTTTTGATCGAATGTTGGTTTCTGAAATTATAGTTGAAACTTAGGCTTGAATCTGCCTTGATTTGATGATTTTTGTGTTTAAGGGTGTGTTTTTATAATTGGAACAAGTTAGTGTGGTGATTTAGAGTGGGTTCGTATTTTTGGTTGAGGTTTCGAGGGCCTCGGGATGGTTTCGGATGGTTAATCAATCATTTAGAGGTGTTGCATCAGGTCTATCTGGAGACCTTCTGTTGTTTCCGCATTTGTGGTGGGAGAGCCGCTTAAGTGGTCGGTCCCACAGATGCGGCTATGTGATCGCAGAAGCGGCCCTTGTGGCCTGGGGGACATTCCGCAGAAGCGGACTTGGTTCCGCAGGAGCGGTTTTCACAAAAGCGAATTTTGACTGCATAAGCGGTTTTAGAGTTGAATTGAAAGACCGCATAAGTGGTCCATTTTGCGTAGAAGCGATACCGCAGGTGCGATCAGTTGACCGCGGAAGCGAAAATGCTTGAGGGTTTAATGAAGTCAGTGTATTCAAATTTCAGAAGTGTAAAATCAATTGGGGCTTCGAACAAAGAGCGATTTTGGGTGATTTTGAAGAGGAATTCGTGGGGTATCATCAGGTAAGGACTCTTGGACCTATATTATGTCATTATATTGATAAAACATAGATTTAATCTCTGAAAATGGAGGAATTAAGGTGTAAAAATGGAGGATTTTGCTTGAAGCCTAAGAAATAGAAAAATTGATGATTTGAATGGGCAAATGAACTCCAATTTTGATAAATTTTATATGTACAGACTCGTGGCGAGACGAGGATTCTAAAAATATGGATTTCATAATTTTTCGAGAAGCGGGCCCGGGGCTCGAGTTTTGCTAGTTTCGAGTTTTTTCATGTATTTCGATTGTTTTCGATTGGGTGTTCTTCTGTTAGCCTATTCTGATATATTTGTACTGATTTTCGCTAGTTTTGATGCACGTAGAGGCCGGTTTGAGGAGCTAAGGCATCGCGGGCTATAGTTTTTGCCGGATCGAGGTGGCTAATACTTGTAAATGATGGTCTGAGGGTTTGTAATCCTCGGACTTGCACATCATAGTGCTGTATTTAGGTGACTTGCATGCCGGATAACAGGCGTGGGGTAGAGCACCATTGGGGGATTATGACTTGATCCGTCCTGGTTAATAAATAATACTACCTAAATGCTTGAAACTGAATTGACACCCTAATAAAGATATTAATTATCATGAACTGGACTGATTATCATGTTTTGGGCTTCGTGCTGAATATTTGAATCCTTCAGGGATTGGTATCACTGTTTTGGAAATATTGTGCATATTTTCATCTTAGTCTAAGGTTTTAAAATGGTATTTTGCTACTCAGCATTTTTATAAGATTTGAAAAACTTAAAAGAGGCTTTGATGACATTTTAGCTGTGAGCTGTTATGATACTATTACCAAAGGGGCTTATATGCATTCATGACTATGCATGGATCGGGTTGCATGCCACAGCAAGAGTGATATTGGTATTGTGCTTGGGCTGTAGGAGCCCCTCCAGAGTCTGAACCCCCACAGTGAGCGCGGGCGCCTTTGCATCGATCAGGATGTATGCCACAGCGTCATATGCATTGCATTGCATCCATACATTGGCTTTACTTGTACTACATGGCATGACATTTAGCACTCATACATTACTGGCATACATATGTTATCTGCCTTATTGACCAGATACCTTGGTAAAAATTGTTAAGGAATGTTGAGCCCAAGGGGCTGATTTGAGTGCAGACTTGCACTATTTGAGGTTATACCCAGATATTGATCTGTTAATAATGAAAGGAAGAGAGATTAAAAAGAGATTTCTAAATAATCTACTCATATATGTTAAAAAGGAATACCCTGAAAGTGTGCTTCAGTTTAAAAGATGATTTTGTATGATTATAGCATGAGATAGTGCTTTGTGTGGTTTTTTTTTCCTTAGCAATATTTATTTTTATCCCCGCTGAGTTGGAATTACTCACTCGACTTCTTACACCATGTGTGCAGATTCAGGTACTTGGAGGCTTAGCTGATCTTGGTGGTGGTCTAGAACTAGTTCCGATCGTCGAGGTAGCTGTCTGGCGTCTGCAGGACCCAACAATTTCCCCTTGCCACCCTGTTATTTTTTTGTTTATTCCACGTACTCTTAGACTTGTAGAGTTATTCACATTATTGACTGATATTGTGATAGAGGCTATTGGCTCGTGACCCCAGATCTTTGGGAAGTTACGTGGTTTTCGTTAGATTTTCGGGATATTGTTATAGCTATCATCTTATTTCGATTTTCTTCACTGTTGTCACACCTCCTTTTTACGCATCCGCGAGGGCACAAGGGAGTTTTTCCAGTTAAAGGACAATCGAGACGGGATTAATTTATTTAATTCAGAGTCGCCACTTGGGAAAATAATGGTGTCCCAAGTCACCGGTTTAATCCCGACCCGAGGAAATTTATGACTCTGTAATACAGTCTGCGAAACTAGAAACCTGGGTAAGGAATTTTGTTAACCCGGGAGAAGGTGTTAGGCACTCCCGGATTCCGTGGTTTTAGCACGGTCGCTCAATTGCAATTTTTGTTTCTGTCTGATTCTTTTATATATTTTAACTATGCGCTTTTAATGCTCCGCTCTTATTTTTAGAAGAATTGCGACGTCACGAAAACACATTTCGAGTCACACCGCAACCAGTACGCCTGTGACTTTAATGTATTTCAGTTTCGCCGAGAGTAAGATTGGGTCACATAAATGCGCACCCGTGTTTAGGAAAGTAATTTGCTTACAAATCGCGCCTAAAGAGTCTATCGTCCTTATTAACTTCGGGAAAAGACCGTGAAATTCACTAAACGGTCTTTCCAAGGCTAAGTTTTCATGACAACTGATTAGAGGGCCCCGCGATTGTGTATTTGCGTTTGGCGAGGCTCATCTCATTATTATTAAGGCCAATCCTAAGATGAACTATATTCTCTACTTGTTTTGTCTCTAACAACAAAGAAAATGTTAGGTGTTTACCATTACCTACTAGTTTTATATTTTTTGTTTTTATCATTGGAGCCATTCAATAGAGCCTTGACTCAAAATTAACCGCCAGAAGACAATTTCCTTTTTTACTTTGCTCTTAAATTACTTAAATTTCAATTTGTATTTAAATTAGTTAAGCTAATTAGTTACCCGAAAAATTTGTTTTATTTAAGAAAAGAATATTGAACATGCTTCGGATTTTAATCCAATCTAACTGATAACCAGTTTTCGTGTAAATGATCTAGATCATAGTAGATATACACGAACTAAAGTGTACTGATAATCTAATAGCAACGAAGTGATATATCAATTGTCCAGATTCCCTTTTTTAAGCAAACTATTAATAGAACGGGATTTACATACTTAATTAACTAATTGAACATTGAACACGATACTACCTATTCATCACCCTCGATCAAGCTACCATCATCATGACTCTATTTACTTTCACACTGATTGTTAGTTATCATGCACTCTTAACCTGATCAAATTAACACCACTAACATAATTGAAATTTTTTTTTCTTTTTAACATGTATTTCACTGATTCGTGCACCCATTACATAGTACGTTTCCAGTAGACCACTTCTACTATGATAGCCTATGGAAATATAAAGTTCGCATAGTTACAATCCATATAGTCTATTACATGCTCAAGTTCTCCTTAATGAGTATACATGTATCTAACTAAATTTCGATATGGATTAGCATGACATGATGATCAATAAGCTAAGCTTTATTTCTTCAATTCATGTTTACAGCTTCAGGCAGTAGTGAAATACCTGGAAATCAACACAGCAAGAGAATGGAGATCAGTTAAGCCGATGAAGCCAAGTGACGACAGACCAACAGCAATAACCAACAGCAACAAACAACCAAACACTCAACAACCCAGGCAGTGGCAGTCACAGTCACAACAGCATAGCAACAACAACAACACAAGAACAACAGCAACCAAATGACCACTACAACCAATAGCAAAGCACAACCAAGTAGTAGCAAAAGAATGGCAACAGGACTGCAGCAACCAACAATGATCCCAAAACAGACTCGAAAAGAGAAACCAACGACCAAAGCTCAAGTACTTCAAAGAAACCAATAACAGAGAGTTCTAAATCAAAAGAGACCTCTATCCTTCTGAACTACCCCCAAGAGATTCGTGCACCCAACTGATCGAACCACAATTAACCTCAAACAAACGATCCCAAATACCCAGAAATTTCTGCCTATCACCTATACCCGAGTATGTAACAGGAACAAAGAATCCCAGCTACCTTTTAGTTTCAGGATCAACTGGAAATATTCAACTCAAACTGGATACTCTCCTCTATATTTCTGTCTAAGGTCTTTGTATGTGTTCCCTTCCTCTCATCTCCCTATCATTCTATATTTATAGTTAAATCCCTTCTACCCTGGATGGCCAGAACCACCCCACTAAAACTCTTGCCCATCCTTACTTCTGTCTAAACCATCAGACTCCCTGCATTCTCCACTATCCAGTGTCCAATGTATGGACTATAATCATTAAATATACTGGTGGCAGGACACTAGTGGGATACCCTGCTGTACAGCAGGTTCCACTAGTCCCTCGTATGGGTATGTGATTAAATAACTATCCTTAATCAAATTCTGACAACTGCATCTAATTAACTCCTAATCCAGAATCAAGCAAACGACAAACCCTAGACTTGTGAATTACATACGGGCAGACCAGAGCATGAACAAACATACAAACAAAGTAATTTGTTGACGACGTTAAATAAACTAACCATACGAAGCTTTTGCAGCATTGAATTTAAACAAGAATTGGCAAAAGAATGGGAATCGACCAAATAAAAGGTCTGTTGAGAAGAGTAGAAGAATACTAAAAATTTCTGAAACTAAACACCAATGCACACACGGAGGGCAACCAGAAATTGTAAGGGACACGAATTACCTCAAAAGAAAACTGCCGACCCAAGCTTTGAACTTGGTTTGGAACTATTGAAGCCAAATGGGCTTTAATCGAGATGTTCTCGATTGAGAACACCTAAACTAAAGTCCCTTGGACTTCAATTACGACTAATTCGGCTCGAATTGGGCTTCTTCAAAAATTAGGGTTCTTGAGACTCGATTTGGGGTTTGGGTAGTTCGAGCTTGATTCGAACCAAGCCAGGGTTAGTAGGGGTGTGAGGGTGGTCTGGAGGGGCTAGGGTATGAGTTTGGTGAGGTTTGGCATAGAACTTCAAATTCCGGCGAGTTTCAAACGAATATTCGAGACGTTTGAGTAACATTCGAGGCTAACGGTTAGGGGATTCGTGTAAAGGGAGGTGAGGGGAGTCTATGGTGTTAATTTGGTGGCCATTGGCCTACCGGAACCGCCGTGAGGCGATTTCCGGCGGGCGGTGTGCGGCGGAGGCACGGCGGGGATTAATCGTCTCTGTGAGAGAGACGATGAAGGAGAGAAAGGGGGGTCTGGCTTGGGGGGGCGGGGTGTGAAAGTGAGTTTATATATGACTCGGGAGGTTACATCCTGATCGTTGGATCATTTACGATCAACGACCAGGATCTCCTCCCCTAAACCAAACGGTGTCGTTTGGTTAAGTCACGACCTGGGTGTATATTTGAATTTAAACAATTAATCTGGGATCTCCTCCCCTAAACCAAACGGTGTCGTTTGGTTAAGTCACGGCCTGGGTGTATATTTGAATTAAAAGATTAATCTGGGCCGTTGGATAATAAAATCCAACGGTCTAGATCAAACGTTACATTAAACTGATGCTTGGGTGAGTATTGGGCTGGACGGATGAGGGGTTTGGGCCAGTTTTTTTGGACTAAAACATGGCCCAAGTCTGCTCTTCATACTACATTCCATGATGTATTATATGTATATGTGTATATATATATATATATATATATAACCTATAACACAACTATTTTTTACTACAATTATCCCACATAATTACATATCACTTAAATGTAAACCGTATAATTTTGATATTAAACACTGAAAAAAATGCAACACATAATGTATATATTTTTGTATTTTACTAATTTAAACAAATAAACACGCACACACAAAAATGCAAATGTAATATAAAAATAACACCAACATCACAAAAATCATGCCCAACCCGGAACTATTTTATTTTGAATTTTTCTGGGGGTACTTCTCGGGTAAGGCAAAAATCACGTGCTCACAGCTGCCCCTCTTTGCGCGTAAACATGAAGAGTTTTCTGCAAAGATAAGTGAGCGGATACGAGCGATTTTTGCCTGTTCGAGCACCCCGTGTGAAGAATTTTTTTTTTTTTTTGGAAAAGTTTGACCGAACCTTCGCTTCAAAGGTCTCCTACATATCCTGGGCTGAACAGGAATCAGGTCAATGTAGTTCGGGAAGTTTTGGGACTACCACGACTGTTGCGATCTCGCTGTTACTGCTGTTACTGTTGTTACTGCTGTTACTGCTGCTACCACCGCTTAGCCGATCTCCTTGTTACACCGTACTAAGCAACAAAAACAAAAAGCTAGACTAAGTTACAGTACTACAAGTTCTTGTCTATCTTTTTTAACTTGATCTTGTCGCGCTCCTTGCCATCCTGTCTGACTTGGTGTTCCTTCTGATGCTTCTTCTCTTCTGCCAATTGTTATTTCGACCTATCTTGATTGCCGAACTCCGACCATTGTTTCCTTCTTTATGATCTTTGAACTATTCTCCTTCGCAATCTGAATCTATCTGTTCTGATCCTTGTTGCCTCCCTCTGCTTACGAACTTGGATTCATGCCGGAGATTTCTGTCACGTTCAACCGCTTTCCTCAACCAAAAATAGATCGCCACTCCATTCTCCAGGCGGGCTCCCTGACTTCAACCACTACTTCAAAATAAAATCGCCAATCCGTTCTCCAGGCGGGCTCCCTGACTTCAACTACTACTCAAAATAAAATCGCCACTCCATTCTCCAGGCGGGCTCCCTGACTTCAATTACGGCTTCAAAATTAAATCGCCACTCCATTCTCCAGGCGGGCTTCCTGACTTCAATTAGAACTGGGGTTCATACCGGGGATTTCTGTTACATTCAACCGCTTTCCTCAACCAAATTAAAAATAAATCGCCACTCCATTCTCTAGGCGGGCTCCCTGACTTCAACTATAACTTCAAAATAAAATCGCCACTCCATTCTCCGGGCGGGCTCCCTGACTTCAACTACTACTTCAAAATAAAATCGCCACTCCATTCTCCAGGCGGGCTCCCTGACTTCAACTACTACTTCAAAATTAAATCGCCACTCCATTCTCCAGGCGGGCTCCCCGACTTCAACTACTACTTCAAAATTAAATCGCCACTCCATTCTCCAGGCGGGCTCCCTGACTTCAACTACTACTCACTGGTTTCATCTTATCTTGATGACCTTCCTTTGCCTTTTGTACCATTTCCTTCTTCCTGCATTGCCTCTCGGACCACCTTCTCTTCTGAATTATCCTGTCTTGGAATTGCCTTCCCCTGGGTCGTATTACCTTTCTTCTGGCTGCTGGGGATATTTTTGGAACCGTTTACTCGCCTGCTGGGGATGATGCTGCTGAGGAAGTATTCTTCGTTCCCTTCACCCCTCATTTTCTTCCTTCTTCCCATACCTCCTCTGGGACTCACGCTTTTGCCTCCTCGAGCAACTTACGGAATGTAATACTGCCGGGGGAATCTCGAAGCCATTGTTTTATTTTTCCAACAACTGCTGGGGGGTGATACCAAGCTCGAAGATTACCCCATCGTGTCGTCTGGCCTTTCTCAAAACCATTCTGCTCGGAGCTGGTATTTCCCTAAATCTTGTGTTGCTTCTACCCTTATCTTCTGAGTCTTTGCTTTCAAGAAAATTTTCGCAATAGGAGAAAATTTTCTGCCCCAGTTTGATAAGCTTTTGGACGGTATGCTTTTCTGCCAACGAACCCTCTTTTCCTGCTTTTAAATCAAAGAAAAATTGTTAGTTTCAAAACGCGGTGAGTGGTCGTGCCACTCTAGTTGGAGCCATTTTCTTTTCTCTTTCAGCTGCTTGGCCTCTCTCGAACTTTGAGGGCGACGTTGACGCTTGCTGGGTACGATGCTCTTTCCACGAACGACCTCTCATCTTTCCTTTTATTCCAATCTTTGGTTTGATCCGACTCTTTTTAGCCGGTGATCCGTTGCGTGAAATCATCTTTCGGACGTGCCACATGTGTCCATCATACTCCATAATTCCTGCGAACCCTCCAATCAGCCTGTCATCCCAATCTTACTATCGTAACGACTTCTGTCTTATTGCCTCGTTCCATGCCTATTCACTTTCAATATACCGCTTTGGGAGACTTGGTAGTAAGCTTTGAAAAATCAATTTTCGAAAATGAAAGAAAAGAAAAGAATACTGACCGCAAATGACAAAAGAAGAGAAAAACTTTTCTGAACTCAAAAAATAGGAAAACTTATCTGAATGTGTGCCTGATCCAATGTTATGCCGCGCCTTTGAGATTAAACTACCCAGTCTATTCATGTCAATCACTTTCTGATGCCGCGTTCTGCTAGAGGTAAACGGATGTCCAAACCTTGTCTCATGCGGACATCTTGTAACCATCTCGTCCTGTCACCTCACAGTGCCCTTCAAAGGGTTTTCACTAATGAGATTCTCTCATTTCTCTCTATCTCCCATCGCCTTAAGGTGCCCGTAAAGGTTTTCACCGAAAGACTCTCTCATTTTATTTCTCTCAACTTCCTTCGCCTTAAGGTGCCCTCGAGGGTTTTCACCGTTAAGACTCTCTCATTTACGCCTTCTTTCCCTGCGGCGGGGTATCACCCCTGAGATTCCCTCTAGAGCGTTATCCCCTTTCGGCTTGTGCATCCTGGATTCAATCGAGGGTCGGGATGTCACTCTTGGCTTTCATTCACATGACTTGGCACTTCTCAAATACCTGATCGAGAGGTCTTTCTGGTTCTTAATATGGTTTCTGCGCGTGAGGCCGAAGAAAGGGGTTTAGCCTCAACGGTTAGCTTATTACAACTTTCGGAATCCACACTATCTTTCCAACGAAACAATGACTTCTGCCCCAGTTTTGTTGCTTGGGGGATTTTTGATTTTTATTTTATTATGACCGAGCCGTGTGGCGCCTACGTATCCTTCTCGAGGAATCAGGTCGAACGTAGTTCACTTTTTCTTGTATTTTTTTCTTTGTTTCTTTTTCTATTTCGTTACACATCTTCCTTGATGATTCCGAAAGAGGGTATATGAAAGAATAATTAAGGCTCAAATGGGGAAACAAAGGTTAAAGTGTTTGGGTAGTAGAAAAATTGCCTCTGTCATTTCATTCTCCGAAAAATGCCAAATACACACAAACGAAACCAAACGTTGACAAATGCATTAAATAATTACACATAATATCTCTTAACTGCATCAGAATTGATAGCCATATCGGTGCATCTTCCCTCAACATCAGTCAGACATAGAGCGCCGTTGGATAATACTCTAGTCACCACAAATGGTCCCTGCCAATTTGGAGCGAACTTGCCTTTCGCTTCGGCTTGATGTGGTAGAACTCTCCTCAGCACATGCTGTCCCACTTCAAATTTCCTGGGACGTACCTTCTTGTTATATGCTCTCGCCATTCTCTTTTGATACAATTGGCCGTGACATACCGCTGTCAACCTCTTTTCGTCGATCAAGCTCAATTGCTCTAATCGGGTTTTGACCCACTCGTCGTCATCAATCTCAGCTTCAGCGACAATTCGGAGGGACGGAATCTCAACTTCTGCGGGTATTACCGCTTCAGTCCCGTATACCAACAAGTAAGGAGTTGCACCTACCGAAGTCCGGACGGTAGTGCGATAACCCAACAGCGCAAATGGTAACTTTTCATGCCACCGCCTAGACCCTTCTACCATCTTCCTCAATATCTTCTTTATATTCTTGTTTGCTGCCTCAACCGCACCATTTGCTTTGGGACGATACGGTGTGGAATTTCGGTGTGTGATCTTGAACCGTTGGCAGACCTCCTTCATCAATCCGCTGTTAAGATTGGCACCGTTATCCGTGATGATTATCTTTGGAATTCCAAACCTGCAGATGATGTGGGAATGTACGAAATCCACCACCGCCTTCTTGGTCACCGATTTGAATGTTTTGGCCTCCACCCACTTGGTAAAATAATCAATCGTTACCAGAATGAACCTATGACCATTGGAAGCCGCAGGCTCAATAGGTCCAATAACATCCATACCCCATGCAACAAACGGCCATGGTGCTGACATTGTATGCAATTCAGTTGGTGGAGAATGAATCAAATCTCCGTGTATCTGACACTGATGGCACCTTCGCACGAAACTTATACAATCACGCTCCATCGTGAGCCAGTAATATCCTGCTCGAAGAATCTTCTTTGCCAATACGTATCCGCTCATGTGTGGTCCACAAACTCCCGAGTGTATATCTGTCATCACTGTTGTGGCTTGATTTGCATCTATACATCTCAACAATCCCAAGTCCGGGGTTCTTTTGTACAGCACCCCTCCACTAAGGAAAAATCCGTTCGCCAACCGCCGAATAGCTCGCTTTTGATCTCCGGTTGCTTGCTCTGGGTATACTCCTAACCCGAGGTATTCCTTGACATCATGAAACCACGGCTCACCATCCACCTCTTCCTCTATCACATTGCAATAAGCATGTCGATTTCGGACCTGGATATGTAACGGATCGACACGAACCTTGTCCGGGTGATGTAGCATTGATGCTAAAGTAGCCAACGCGTCGGCAACCTCATTATGCATCCTTGGGATGTGCTTGAATTCTACCGATCGAAAGCGTTTGGTCAAATCATGCAAACACTGACGATATGGGATAAGCTTTAGATCTCTGGTTTCCCATTCTCCCTGAATCTGATGTACCAGAAGGTCCGAGTCCCCCAAGACCAAGACGTCCTGTACATCGATGTCCACCGCTAATCGCAACCCCAAAATACATGCCTCGTACTCAGCCATATTATTGGTACAGTGAAAACGCAGTTGAGCAGTAACAGGATAATGATGTCCTGTTTCGGATATGAGCACAGCCCCTACTCCGACTCCTTTTGCGTTCGCCGCTCCGTCGAAGAAGAGCTTCCATCCTGGATCCTTGGTTAGTTCTAACCCCTCAATTTGCAATACTTCTTCGTCCGGAAAATACGTCCTCAAAGGTTCGTATTCGTCATCAACAGGATTTTCAGCTAAGTGATCGGCCAATGCTTGTGCTTTCATAGCCGTCCTTGTCACGTATATGATGTCGAACTCCGTAAGTAATATTTGCCATTTTGCTAACCTCCCTGTAGGCATAGGTTTCTGGAAAATATACTTCAACGGATCCAAACGCGAAATGAGGTAAGTGGTGTAAGAAGACAAATAATGTTTCAACTTTTGGGCTACCCAAGTCAAAGCGCAACATGTCTTTTCTAAATGAGTGTACTTGACCTCGTGGATTGTGAATTTCTTACTGAGGTAGTAAATGGCCCGTTCCTTCCTGCCAGTAAGATCATGCTGCCCCAGTACGCAGCCGAACGAATTCTCCAGAACCGTCAGATAAAGAATCAGGGGTCTGCCCGGTTCAGGCGGAACTAGTACAGGTGGATTTGACAGATACCCTTTGATTTGGTCAAACGCTTCCTGACATTCTGTCGTCCATTCTATCGCGGCGTCTTTCTTCAATAGGCGGAATATGGGTTCACAGGTTGCCGTAAGCTGGGCAACAAACCTACTGATGTAATTCAACCTTCCCAACAGACTCATTACCTCTGTTTTATTCTTTGGCGGGGGTAACTCCTGAATGGACTTGATTTTGGATGGGTCTAACTCAATGCCCCGTCGGCTGACGATGAATTCTAGCAACTTTCCTGACGGAACTCCGAATGCGCATTTGGCCGGATTGAGCTTGATGTCGTATCTTCGAAGTCTTTGAAAGAACTTCCCGAGGTCAGCAACATGGTCTTCTTGACGTCTGGATTTTACGATCACATCATCCACGTACACTTCAATTTCCTTGTGTATCATGTCATGGAATACCGTAGTCATCGCCCTCATATAGGTTGCCCCCGCATTCTTCAAACCGAACGGCATCACTCGGTAGCAATAAGTCCCCCACGGTGTGATAAAAGCCGTCTTTTCTGCGTCCTCTTCATCCATCAAAATCTGATGATATCCCGCGTAACAGTCCACAAAGGATCCGATTTCGCATCCGGCGCAATTATCAATCAGGATATGGATATTGGGAAGTGGGAAATTATCCTTAGGACTCGCCTTGTTGAGGTTGCGATAGTCCACACATACTCTGATCTTTCCGTCTTTCTTTGGCACCGGTACTATATTAGCCAACCATTCGGGGTATCGGGTGACGCGAATGACTTTCGCCTGCAACTGCTTGGTTACTTCCTCTTTGATTTTTACACTCATCTCCGTCTTGAATTTTCGCAGTTTTTGCTTGACGGGAGGATATGCCGGATCAGTGGGTAATTTATGAACCACTAGATCAGTGCTGAGTCCTGGCATGTCGTCGTACGACCATGCGAAAATGTCTTTAAACTCCATGAGTGTTTTGATCAACTCTTCCCTCAGATTGGGTTCAATATGGACACTTATTCGGGTTTCTTTGACGTCATCCGCATTCCCTAGATTAACGGCCTCGGTATCATTTAAATTCGGTTTGGGTTTTTCCTCGAAGTGACTTAATTCTTCACCGATTTCTTCTACGGCTTCATCATCGCCGTACTCTGACTCACTCTCGTCACTTCTTATTTCATGCGTTATTATTTCACTCCGGGGACAACCCCCAACACAGAATTTCGAAAGAAAACAATCCAAAACAAACTACCAAGACTCCTTCCGGACAGGGAGAGGAGTAGCCTTCCAATTATTCAGTTTTGCCTTTGGTCCCACAAACTGTATCTCGGCATGGCTGGATCCTTCACCATCCTCGAGCATGCATACATCTGCGAATAGGTCCTCGAACTTTCTTAAGAACTCTTCGTCTGGCCTAACCATAGGACTGGGGACCTTTGTCGTCGGATGTCCTCTTACTCCGGACCTGACAAAAGATCGGGAAAGGCGTGGAACCGGCTTCGGGAGCACCCATGTCTTCTGCTTATTCTTCTTGGCTTGCTGGATGTCCTCTGATGTCGGCTTGAATCCCAAGCCGAAGGTTCCCAAGTTTTCGACCACTGATACCGGTTGTATGATTCCTTGCAGAGATGCACCTAGACCTTTACCGGGTATGAAACCATGTCGCAACATTTCGTGAGCCACCATGACATCTGCAGTAATTGTCCTGTCATCGGGAATGCATTCTCCTTCCGGAACTCGGTTGGCGGACACCACATCGCAGACCTGATATACCCAGGGCCCAACATCTTCTTCTGTTTCAACAAAGGGGACGATGGTGCCTGGTTGTAGATCATTCTCTCCATGGACGACGATCTCTTGTTGGTCCCACTCAAACTTGACGAGTTGGTGTAAGCTGGATGGAACTGCTCTTGCGGCATGGATCCATGGTCGCCCTATCAGGAGGTTATGTGACACCACCATGTCCAGCACCTGGAATTCCATAGTGAACTCCACCGGCCCAATTGTCAAGATTAGCACTATGTCACCAACCGACGCTTTGCCTCCTCCGTCAAACCCTCGAACACATATGCTGTTCTTGCGTATCCTGCCGATGTCCACTTTCAACTTGTCCAGTGTAGAGAGAGGACAAATGTTAGCACTGGACCCATTATCGACAAGGACTTTGGTAACCACCGCCTCCTCACACTTCACCGTAAGATATAAAGCCTTGTTGTGCTCGGTGCCTTCCTCGGGCAACTCATCATCGGTGAAGGTGATCCGATTTGCTTCGAAGATCCTATTGGTGATCTTCTCCAAGATGACTCACTGAGATTTTATCCGGTACATGTGCCTCATTCAGGACTTTCATTAAAGCTTGCCGGTGTTCTTCAGAATGTATCAGCAAGGATAGCAATGATATTTGCGCAGGAGTCTTCTTCAACTGCTCTAAGACAGAGTAGTCATGCAGCTTCATCTTTTTGAGGAATTCTTCTGCCTCTTCATCAGTTACCGGCTTTTTCAAGGTTGTCGGAGTGATCTTCCTCAATTCCGCAGGGGCAAAACATCTCCCCGAGCGGGTCAACCCTTGGGCTTCACAAACTTCCTCTTTCACTTCCTTTCCTTTGTAGGTCGTTGTAATCCGAGCATAATTCCATGGAACGGCCCGGCTATCAGTTATTGGCAACTGTGTTGCTGGCTGGATGATGAAAGGATCCATTCGAACGCCTGCTACTGTCAAGATGGGCTTGATTGCTGCCCCTGGTACAACTATCTTGGCTTCCCCCGGCCTCACCGGTACTTCGTTCACACTTCTTTTTCCTGCTTCTGACCCTCCTGGTACGTCCTTCTTGCAAATGGATGGCTCATCAAAGCTCGGCCCCTTTCTCGTTCCTACCCCGCCAGATTTGATCATCATTACCATCTGAGAGGCTTTCTCCTTTCCTTCTTCCACCCGAACCAACTCGATCATGTTGGTCTCATGATGAGTTGGAAGCGGGTTCTGGTTGATGTTGGGCTCTGTTGGCGTCTGGACCTCGATCCTGCGAGTGTCGATGAGCTCCTGGATGGCTGTCTTCAACCTCCAACACTTTTCTGTATCGTGTCCCGGACATCCTGAGCAGTAGGCACAATTTACTGAATGGTCCGGGTTCTTCGGAAGAGGGTTTGGTAGCTTAGCTTCAACCGGATTTAGCAACCCTACTTGCTTCAACCGGTGGAACAGACTGGTGTAAGACTCCCCCAGGGGAGTGAAAGTCTTTGGCCTTGGCGCCCTGTCGCCTTTGAATGCCTGGTTCGGACGAAAACTCGCGCCCGAGGGGTTTCTATAAGCTCTTGGGGGTGGATAATTGTTTTGCGGGTTTGGTGCACGCCATGGTGCATGGACGGGAGGTGCAGAATAGGATTGTGCGTGGTGAACAGTAAAATGGGGATCAGGTGCGGGATAATAATGTTGCGGGTGGCTATATGGGTTGTGAGAGTAGTTTTGGTGGTGAGGTTGGGGTGGGCTATATTGGGGTGCGGGGCCTCTATTTCCGAACCATGCCCCGGACTCGACGGCCGCAACTTCCTCTCTCCTCTTTTTCCCCAGTACTCCTCCAGTACCACTTTGGATAGCCTGAGTGGTGGCTTTCAGTGCTGAGTAACTCATGATCTTGTTGGCCTTCAAACCTTCCTCGATCATACCCCCATTTTTATCACCTCGGTGAATGATTTACCTACGGACGTTACCAGATGTCCGAAGTAGGTGGGCTCTAATGTCTGCAAGAAGTAATCCACCATCTCGCTCTCTCTCATCGGCGGATCTACCCTGGCTGCCTGTTCCCTCCAGCGGAAACCAAATTCCCTGAAGCTTTCAGCGGGCTTCTTCTCTAATTTTAGCAATGATAGGCGGTCGGGGATTATTTCAAGATTGTACTGGAACTGGCCGATAAAAGCTTGAGCCAAATCATCCCACGTAAACCATCTACTGGGGTCCTGTCTAGTGTACCACTCCAGCGCAGATCCTCCCAGACTCTGACCGAAGTAAGCTATCCGAATCTCGTCCCGTCCTCCGGCTCCTCTCATTTTACTACAAAACCCTCGGAGGTGGGCTACTGGGTCGCCATGCCCCTCGTATAGGTCGAATTTGGGCATTTTAAACCCTCCTGGCAACTGGACGTCCGGAAATGGACACAAGTCCTTATAGGCGACGCTGACCTGGTTGCCCAAACCGTGCATGTTCCTGAAGGACTGCTCCAGGCTTTTAACTTTTCTGACAACTTCCTCGTGTTCCGAACTTTGGAAGTGCTTTTCCGGTTCTGCCGGATTATCCCAGTGAGGTGTATGTGATTGTGGTTCAGGGGCCCTGAAAGTAGGCTTTGGAGGATAGTAAGAGTTGTCATGGATCTGAACATACGGCTCGCTGGCCGGCCTTTGCAGAGGAGCGGGTGGAGGTGCCACAAAAACAGGGGTGGCCGGAGGAGGATTTGGTTTGGCTGGTGGAATGTGGGTGGCATATGGGTTTTCCCCCTGAAAGTATGGATAGATCGGGGCGCTTGTCGAAGGATCGATGGGCGGATGTTCCGGAGCTGAGGCGAGAGTAGGGCGGTTTGGTGAAGACTGTTCCCTGGCCCAGGCCAGGTGCATCTCTGTTATCTGCTGTTTCAACCAGTCTACCTCTTCTTTCATGATTTGTAACTCTGATTTTTCTTCCTCGAGGCTCTTACCAGAACTAGACATGCTTATCGTAATCGGTCCTTTGGATCTAGTACGGTAATGATGGCTGGCCAGTATATTCTGTCAAACCAACTGCTAAACTTTTCTGGAAATGCAACAAACTTGTTAGTTCACCGAGTTTGACAGATATGTTATAGCACGTTGGATGCAATGCACCTAACCAAATAACCCTTTCTACATGTACTCTTAACATGCGTCATTCCGGCCCTTTTTCTTTTTCTTTTTCTTTTTCTTCTCTTTTTTTTTCTTTTTCGACTATCTTTGCAAGCCTTATTGTTATTTAACCTTTGGATTCTTTTCCTTTCTTTTTAGTGGTGGTCGAATCTTATGTGGATTGCCTACGTATCACGTTCTCGCGTGAATCAGACCGAGCGTAGTTCTGGTAACAAGATTGTGGCAAAATTCAGTAACTTTTATATCAGATAAAACCTCAAAGTTACAAAACATGGCTTACAATAATCGGCAAAATAGAGGAATGCTTGACTCGAAAAATGAAAAATGCCAACCAACTTGACTCGATATTTCGAAATACATTTTTTAAATCAGAAGTCTAATGCTCTAAAATTCCTGGGAGCCCGCGAGGCATCATTCGGCCTTGCCGCGGGTCTCGGTGTGAGGTCCTTGTGCAGTCCCCTTAAATCCCTCATGATCTGATGAACATAGCCCATAACCGAAGCAAAGAGGGCATGGCGGGGCATCCGTTCGCAATCTAAACACTTCATAGTGACATAGTGCCCTATTTCTCCAATTCTATCCTTGATCATGTCCCTTTCCCTGAGGAACTGCTCTATCTGCTGGTTTTTCGCCCCCACTCTTCGAGCATTGTTGGTGACTTGGTCTAGGAGCCTATCTACTTGTTCTTGTAGTCGGGCCATCAGATCGTGACAACGGTCGAGATCTGTCCTGGCATCTCGGGCTTGCTTGAAAACCCGCTCCCTGAGGATAACATTTGCTTCCCTTAGACTAGTGATGATCTCAGTGTAATCTTCTTCTATCCGTTGCAGGTGAAGTGCATGTTGATGTGCCTCCTTTCTCCAGCTAGCACGGACCCTCATTGTTTGGGCCTTCGATTCTTCCAATTCTCTTTGGACATCGGCAACTTGGCTTCTCAAACCCTTTATCAATTTTTCGTCTGCTCGACTCCTCAATTGTCTGTCAGCATCCCTTTTCATTTGCTGAATTTGGGCCCTCAAAAAGTCATTTTCCTGTGCCAACTTCTTTTTATCTCCTTCGTCGGCGGCGGCTTGCATATCCTTTTCAAATTGGAGATTTTGGACCTGTTGCTCTATCTTGCCGATCCTTGTTCTGTAAACCTCTTCCTTAGCCAACCAGTCCCATTGGTCTTGGGACGCTTCGGCAAATTCCCTGAGGTGAGGTCTTTTGGCTGGTCTTTCCCCCGATGTTTCTCCTTTGTACCAAGTAAGATATCTGGGTGCAACCTCTCCTCTAGCTCGATCATGCACACAAGTGTTTGCCTCTAGATATTGGCATTTGCTCCAGATCTGGCGGACCCTCGCTTCCGGGAATTGACCGTCGGGACCAATTTCAATAACATGGGTACTCAGGTCTTCTTCTTTGGGTACTATCTGGCACCTCCCGAGCTGTCTCAACACTCGATGGGGCGCATAAGGTTGAATGCTTTTAAGTCCCATCAAGAGAAAGGGGGACCTAGCCGCTGGCATGTACACGATTCTGTCTATCTGCAACCAACCCAACGTCCATTGTATTTGACTCGCGTTGAGAGCTTGAAAGTATGCCCTCCATGCCAATGTTCCTTCAGGCAGGACGGCCCTATCAATCCTTGTATAGAATTCGCTTATGCAAGTTTTCTCAACCAACCCATATCTCAAGAATTGGGTGCGGCGACACGGGTGCTCGATCATCCACATTTGTAGCAGTAAATTACAGCCTTCGAAAAAATCTCCTCCGGCTTTGCAGATTGTGAGGGCTCGATATATGTCTGATAGTATCATAGGAGCAAGAGTACTTTCGCTTTGGTCAAGCAAAGTACTGACGACTCCGGCTACCTTTATATCAATGTTCCCGTCTTTCCTCGGGAATACCACGAGTCCTAAAAAGGCTATCATGAAAGCAACTCGTCTGTGCTCCTCCCATTTCTGGCGATTACCCTTGCTGCATAATTTGTTTTCTGGCTCGTTGAAACCTCCCGCATGACCGTACCTTTGATAGATGAAGTTTAAAGTACAAAACCCTTGTGCTAGATCCGGGTTACGTACCGTTCTGGCTGTCTTCAGGGAGTCTAAAAACCGGTGTATGGCGACAACCTTGGGGGCGATTAGATATTGATGCCCCAATGGTATATCAGTGTTTCCAATGTATCTGGTCATCTCCTCCACAATTGGGGTGAGCTCGAAGTCCGAGAAGTGAAAGACATTGTGCGCGGAGTCCCAATATGTGACTAAGGCTCTTATGATGTCCCCACGAGGTTTTATTTCAAGCAGACCTGTGAGACCTTTCAAATATTTTTTAACCTCATCCTGCCCTTCTTGGCCTAGATCATCCCACCATAGCCGTATTTGTACCGGGATTTTAGTCATGAGTGCAAAGGGTTCGTTTTGAATCGTGCTCATCCTGCACATTTATTTAAAGAAAACGATCATTTTAGCTGGCCATGATTTTTCAAAATTTACAGATTTTGGTATATTTTTTTTTTGAAAAATGGCAAGTTGGACCCGACGGGGGTTGCCTACGTATCTCACATCCGGTGAGAATCAAACTCGCGTAGTTCGGTCCGCCAAGACGAACTGTTTTCTTTTATTGACCGACAAAGAAAACACATTTTGTTTAAGAAACACATTTTCTTTTATTGACCGACAAAGAAAATACATTTTGTTAAGAAACCCATTGTCGGCAAAGTCATCCTTCTGTTGTCTCTTATTAGCAAACTATTGATTTTGTTGGTAAGACACATTTTTTGTATTTTTCTGAAAATATCTATTTACTCATACTGTTTCCTTTTGTTTTTCATTTCTCCTCAATATTTAAAAGCCGGTCCGCATGCAAGTTCGAATAAATGCTTAAAACAAACATGGCATAGCAGGATGGTCTTTTATTTCAGGTTGCCTGTCCTAGACGGACCCAACCCCTGTGTTGAGTCCCCTAAGTCAAATGCAACGTGAGGCAAATAAGCGTTTCCTACTAGGGATCCGGTATGTAGTTATGTCATTCTAAGTTGAAAACCTCGGTACATGATCTAGACTGTGTACCCAAGCGGACGAACTCGGGCTGAGGAAGGAGCTCCTTTCCGGGAACCAAAAGGCCAACCGGCTTAGAAACTTTCCGAACCTCTTCATTATTTCGGGGTATGACACTAACAGAATAAGGAGTCTCAACCAGTGAGCACATCCCCGGGGGTGAGAAGTGAATGGTTTTCGGCACAATTTTATATACAGTTCACGCAATATCAAAGCGGTAAACATATAGCAGTTTGTATATACAGTGCAACTAGTATCAAAGCGGTAAACATGTAGCACATTAATCAAAACATATAAGGAAATCAGATATAAGCAAAAACAGCAATTTTAACTGAGCTCGAATTCTTAAACCCCGAACCGAAGTTCGGGTTACTTATCCCCAGCAGAGTCGCCAGAGCTGTCACACATCCCTTTTTTACCACCCGCGAGGGCACAAGGGAGTTTTTCCAGTTAAAGGACAATCGAGACGGGATTAATTTATTTAATTCAGAGTCGCCACTTGGGAAAATAATGGTGTCCCAAGTCACCGGTTTAATCCCGACCCAAGAAAATTTATGACTCTGTAATACAGTCTGCGAAACTAGAAACCTGGGTAAGGAATTTTGTTAACCCGGGAGAAGGTGTTAGGCACTCCCGGATTCCGTGGTTTTAGCACGGTCGCTCAATTGCAATTTTTGTTTCTATCTGATTCTTTTATATATTTTAACTATGCGCTTTTAATGCTCCGCTCTTATTTTTAGAAGAATTGCGACGTCACGAAAACACATTTCGAGTCACACCGCAACCAGTACGCCTGTGACTTTAATGTATTTCAGTTTCGCCGAGAGTAAGATTGGGTCACATAAATGCGCACCCGTGTTTAGGAAAGTAATTTGCTTACAAATCGCGCCTAAAGAGTCTATCGTCCTTATTAACTTCGGGAAAAGACCGTGAAATTCACTAAACGGTCTTTCCAAGGCTAAGTTTTCATGACAACTGATTAGAGGGCCCCGCGATTGTGTATTTGCGTTTGGCGAGGCTCATCTCATTATTATTAAGGCCAATCCTAAGATGAACTATATTCTCTACTTGTTTTGTCTCTAACAACAAAGAAAATGTTAGGTGTTTACCATTACCTACTAGTTTTATATTTTTTGTTTTTATCATTGGAGCCATTCAATAGAGCCTTGACTCAAAATTAACCGCCAGAAGACAATTTCCTTTTTTACTTTGCTCTTAAATTACTTAAATTTCAATTTGTATTCAAATTAGTTAAGCTAATTAGTTACCCGAAAAATTTGTTTTATTTAAGAAAAGAATATTGAACATGCTTCAGATTTTAATCCAATCTAACTGATAATCAGTTTTCGTGTAAATGATCTAGATCATAGTAGATATACACGAACTAAAGTGTACTGATAATCTAATAGCAACGAAGTGATATATCAATTGTCCAGATTCCCTTTTTTAAGCAAACTATTAATAGAACGGGATTTACATACTTAATTAACTAATTGAACATTGAACACGATACTACCTATTCATCACCCTCGATCAAGCTACCATCATCATGACTCTATTTACTTTCACACTGATTGTTAGTTATCATGCACTCTTAACCTGATCAAATTAACACCACTAACATAATTGAAATTTTTTTTTCTTTTTAACATGTATTTCACTGATTCGTGCACCCATTACATAGTACGTTTCCAGTAGACCACTTCTACTATGATAGCCTATGGAAATATAAAGTTCGCATAGTTACAATCCATATAGGCTATTACATGCTCAAGTTCTCCTTAATGAGTATACATGTATCTAACTAAATTTCGATATGGATTAGCATGACATGATGATCAATAAGCTAAGCTTTATTTCTTCAATTCATGTTTACAGCTTCAGGCAGTAGTGAAATACCTGGAAATCAACACAGCAAGAGAATGGAGATCAGTTAAGCCGATGAAGCCAAGTGACGACAGACCAACAGCAATAACCAACAGCAACAAACAACCAAACACTCAACAACCCAGGCAGTGGCAGTCACAGTCACAGCAGCATAGCAACAACAACAACACAAGAACAACAGCAACCAAATGACCACTACAACCAATAGCAAAGCACAACCAAGTAGTAGCAAAAGAATGGCAACAGGACTGCAGCAACCAACAATGATCCCAAAACAGACTCGAAAAGAGAAACCAACGACCAAAGCTCAAGTACTTCAAAGAAACCAATAACAGAGAGTTCTAAATCAAAAGAGACCTCTATCCTTCTGAACTACCCCCAAGAGATTCGTGCACCCAACTGATCGAACCACAATTAACCTCAAACAAACGATCCCAAATACCCAGAAATTTCTGCCTATCACCTATACCCGAGTATGTAACAGGAACAAAGAATCCCAGCTACCTTTTAGTTTCAGGATCAACTGGAAATATTCAACTCAAACTGGATACTCTCCTCTATATTTCTGTCTAAGGTCTTTGTATGTGTTCCCTTCCTCTCATCTCCCTATCATTCTATATTTATAGTTAAATCCCTTCTACCCTGGATGGCCAGAACCACCCCACTAAAACTCTTGCCCATCCTTACTTCTGTCTAAACCATCAGACTCCCTACATTCTCCACTATCCAGTGTCCAATGTATGGACTATAATCATTAAATATACTGGTGGCAGGACACTAGTGGGATACCCTGCTGTACAGCAGGTTCCACTAGTCCCTCGTATGGGTATGTGATTAAATAACTATCCTTAATCAAATTCTGACAACTGCATCTAATTAACTCCTAATCCAGAATCAAGCAAACGACAAACCCTAGACTTGTGAATTACATACGGGCAGACCAGAGCATGAACAAACATACAAACAAAGTAATTTGTTGACGACGTTAAATAAACTAACCATACGAAGCTTTTGCAGCATTGAATTTAAACAAGAATTGGCAAAAGAACGGGAATCGACCAAATAAAAGGTCTGTTGAGAAGAGTAGAAGAATACTAAAAATTTCTGAAACTAAACACCAATGCACACACGGAGGGCAACCAAAAATTGTAAGGGACACGAATTACCTCAAAAGAAAACTGCCGACCCAAGCTTTGAACTTGGTTTGGAACTATTAAAGCCAAATGGGCTTTAATCGAGATGTTCTCGATTGAGAACACCTAGACTAAACTCCCTTGGACTTCAATTACGACTAATTCGGCTCGAATTGGGCTTCTTCAAAAATTAGGGTTCTTGAGACTCGATTTGGGGTTTGGGTAGTTCGGGCTTGATTCGAACCAAGCCAGGGTTAGTAGGGGTGTGAGGGTGGTCTGGAGGGGCTAGGGTATGAGTTTGGTGAGGTTTGGCATAGAACTTCAAATTCCGGCGAGTTTCAAACGAATATTCGAGACGTTTGAGTAACATTCGAGGCTAACGGTTAGGGGATTCGTGTAAAGGGAGGTGAGGGGAGTCTATGGTGTTAATTTGGTGGCCATTGGCCTACCGGAACCGCCGTGAGGCGATTTCCGGCGGGCGGTGTGCGGCGGAGGCACGGCGGGGATTAATCGTCTCTGTGAGAGAGACGATGAAGGAGAGAAAGGGGGGTCTGGCTTGGGGGGGGGGCGGGGTGTGAAAGTGAGTTTATATATGACTCGGGAGGTTACATCCTGATCGTTGGATCATTTACGATCAACGACCAGGATCTTCTCCCCTAAACCAAACGGTGTCGTTTGGTTAAGTCACGGCCTGGGTGTATATTTGAATTAAAAGATTAATCTGGGCCGTTGGATAATAAAATCCAACGGTCCAGATCAAACGTTACATTTACTGATGCTGGGCGAGTATTTTGGGATTTTAATGATTAATCCGGGCCGTTGGATTATAAAATCCAACGGTCCAGATCAAACGTTACTTAAACTGATGCTTGGGTGAGTATTGGGCTGATCCAGTGGTTTGGGCCTGGTTGTTTCGTTTGGGCTTGGACAGGTTTTGTTATGTATTTGTCCTCTCTCTTTTTTTTCCTTTTAATTCCTAATTCAAACCTAAAAATTCTAAGTTAAATTACATAAAAATCTTAAATATATATATATATATATATATATACTAACCTATAACACAACTATTTTTTACTACAATTATCCCACATAATTATATATCACTTAAATGTAAACCGTATAATTTTGATATTAAACACTGAAAAAAATGCAACACATAATGTATATATTTTTGTATTTTACTAATTTAAACAAATAAACACGCACACTCAAAAATGCAAATGTAAGATAAAAATAACACCAACATCACAAAAATCATGCCCAACCCGGAACTATTTTATTTTGAATTTTTCTGGGGGTACTTCTCAGGTAAGGCAAAAATCACGTGCTCACAACTGTTAATGACTTAAAAAGAAATGATTTTGAGCTCTAAGCTCGGGTTAAGAGTGTATTTGGTCGGGCTTGCCTAGTCGTTGGGTTGGGCGCCATCACGGCCGGGTTTGGGGTTGTGACACAAACCCTCAGTATATCATTCATAACTACCATTCACCTCAAACCGGCCAAAATCATAGCTCGCTTTACGCTTTCCTGGCAAATCGACCTCCTCGAGTGAATAATCTAACCAAAACCACAAGGAATAGATTACAATAAGCTAATGGAACATAACATAATCGAAAGAACTCGAAAAATACCCAAAAATACGAAATTGGGAAAACCCGAGCCCCGGGCCTACTTCTCAAAAAACTTAGAAAATTCACATTTTCAGAATTCTCGTCTCGCCACGAGTCCGTACATATAAAAGTTATCAAAATCGGAGTTCAAATGAGCCACCAAATCCCCATTTTACATAGCAAAAATCCAAGCCCTAACTTCCTCAATTTATACCCAAATTCAGAGAATTAATGGAAGATTTTTTGATTAAATGATGTTTTAAGACCACAAGACTTACCTCCAATTACTTCCCGATGAAATCTCATTCAAATTCTATCAATTAGCTCTCAATATGGTGCAAAAATGGTGGAAATAATGAGGGGCTCGCGACTGAAATTTCATTAAAAACCTTTCTGTTCCGCCTAGTTATACTCTATGCGATCACATCAAATCCCATGCGATCGCACTGAACAATATTTTCCCAGCCTCCAAATGACCTATGCAATCACAATGAACACCCCGCGATCGCATTGCTTCAGCAAATCAACACTACGTGATCGCACTTCACATCCCGCTATCGCACAAAACAAACATTCCCCTGGGACCCCTGGTCCATAACACTATGCGGTCGCACTCCCTCATCGGCGATCGCATTATACAAACTCGACCAACTATGCGATCGCATACCCATTCCTGCGATTGAAGAGAACAAAAATGAAGCCTTCTACGTGATCGTAGCAGGCCCCTTGCGATCGCTGAGAAGAAGGACCTGCAACTTATGGCAGCAGAAATCTGATCTACAACTCAACCAAAAATGATTCGTTTGGACCCGCGGAGTCACCCCGAGGCCCCCGGGACATCAACCAAACCACCAACCTACTCCAAAACACAATACGAACTTGTTCCAATCATAAAAACACATCCTTAAACACAAAAATCATCAAATCAAGGCAGATTCAAGTCTAAGTTTCAACTATAACTTTCGAAACCAACATCAATCAAAAACCCGACCAAATGATGTCCGAATGATCAAAACATTTGCAGACATATCCAAATTCACCTAACAAAGCTATTGCAACTGTCGGAATTCCATTCCGACTCCTGGATCAAAATCTCGCCTATCGACCAGAATTTGCCAAAATTCCAACTTCGCCAATTCAAGCCTATTTCTACATAGGACCTCCAAATTCAATTCTGATCACTCTCCTAAGTCACAAATCATCCCCCAAAGCTAACTTAACCATCGGAATTCAATTCCGGTCACTCTAACTCACAAGTGAATGTCTGATTGAGTTTTTCAAACTATTCCTTCATTAAAGAGATTAGTTATCCCATTTCCTACCAAACTCAATACGAATTGACTCAATTTCACCAAGTACATGTATTGAAACATGAACAAGCACATAACGGGGAAAACGGAGCGGTAACTCACATGACGACGGATCGGGTCATCACATTCTCCCAAACTAAAACAAACGCTCGTCCTCGAGTGGGTCAAGAAATATACCTAGAGTCTCAAATAGGTGGGGATATTTACTCTGCATCTCCTGCTCGGTCTCCCAAGTAGCCTCCTCCACGGGCCGACCTCTCTACTGCACCTTTACTGAAGTAATATCCTTGAACCTCAACTTTCGAACCTGTCGACCCACATAGCTACCGGCTCTACATCATAAGATAAATCATCATCCAGTTGAATCGTGCTGAAGTCCAACACATGAGATAGATCCCCGACATACTTCCGGAGCATAGACACATGGAATACCGGATGCATGCTGGACAAGCTGGGTGGCAAAGCTAGCTCATATGCCACCTCTCCAATCCTTCTAAGTATATCAAAAGGGCCAATGAACCTGGGACTCAGCTTCCCTTTCTTCCTGAACCGCATAACACCCTTCATGGGTGAAACCTTCAACAAGAACCTCTCGCCAACCATGAAAGACACATTTCAAACGTTCCGGTTCGCATAACTCTTCAGGCGTGATTGTGCTGTGCGAAGCCTCTCTTGGATCAACTTCACTCGCTCCAAAGCATCCTGAACTAACCCAGTCCCTAACATTTTAGCCTCGTCAGGCTGAAACTATCCAAAAGGAGATCTACGCCGTCTACCATACGCCGCCTCATATGGGACCATCTGAATACTCGATTGATAACGGTTGTTATAGAAAAACTCTACAAGTGGAAAAAACGCATCCCATGAACCTCCAAAATGGATCACACAGGCACGCAACATATCCTCCAAGCTCTGAATAGTGCGCTCAGACTGTCCGTCTGTCTGAGGATGGAATGTTGTGCTCAACTCTACCTGCCTACCCAGCTCCCGCTGAAATGTCCTCCAGAACTGAGAAGTGAACTGAGTACCTCTATCAGAGATAATAGACACTGGAACCCCATGTAACCTGACAATCTCCCGAATAAAGATCCTTGCCAACCGCTCCGATGAATAAGTAGTACATACTGGAATGAAGTGTGCGGATTTGGTCAGCCGATCAACAATCACCAAAACTAAATCAAACTTCCTCGAAGTCCGAGGGTGACCACTCACGAAATCCATAGTAATCCGCTCCCATTTCCACTTAGGAATAACCATACGCTGAATAACACCGCCCGGACTCTGATGATCATACTTGACCTGCTGACAGTTGAGACATCGGGCTACATGACTCATAATATCCTTCTTCATCCTCCTCCACCAGTAATGTTGTCTCAAGTCTTGATACATCTTCGCGGCACCCGGATGAATAGAGCACTGCGAGCTGTGAGCCTCCTCCAGTATCAACTCTCGAAGTCTATCTACATAGGACACACAAATCTGGCCCTACATCCTCAAAACACCATCACTATCAATAGACACATCCCTGGCATCATTGTGCTGCACTCTGTCCTTAAGTACAAGCAAATGTGGATCATCATACTGACGCTCTCTGATTCGATCATATAAATAGGACCGAGAAATAACGCAAGCCAACACCCTACTCGGCTTTGAAATATCCAATCTCACCATATTGGTCAACGCCTGAACATCAACCGCGAAGGGCCTCTCCCCAACTGGAATATAAGCCAAGCTGCCCATACTAACCGCCTTCCGGCTCAAAGCATCGGCCACTACATTGGCCTTCCCTAGATGATACAAAATGGTTATACCATAATCCTTAAGTAACTCAAGCCACCTCCGCTGCCTCAAATTAAGATCTTTCTATTTGAACAGATGTTGAAGGCTGTGATGATCATTATACACCTC
Organism: Nicotiana noctiflora; assembly: GCA_032618575.1. Taxonomy (NCBI): domain Eukaryota; kingdom Viridiplantae; phylum Streptophyta; class Magnoliopsida; order Solanales; family Solanaceae; genus Nicotiana; species Nicotiana noctiflora. Next base: position 151,342 of record JASVEL010012131.1, read on the forward strand.
ACAAGAATCACCATACAAGTAATGTCTCCAAATCTTCAGAGTGTGAACTATGGCTGCTAACTCCAAATCGTGCACGGGGTAGTTCTTCTCATAGGGCTTCAGCTGGCGAGAAGCATAAGCAATAACCCTACCTTCCTGTATCAGCACACATCCAATGCCAACTCCTGAGGCATCATAATACACAGTATATTGTAACGACCCGACCGGTCGTTTTAGAAAATTACGCCACAATCCCTAATTTAACTGTTCCCCTAAGTTATTTCTGCTATTGTGGTATGCCGGGAGAGTCGGTTCTGAAATTTGGAGCATTTTGGGACACTTAGTCCCTAAATGAGAGCTTTAAAGCTAGAAAATGGTCCATAGCCGGAACAGTATTAAGACGATCTCGGAACGGAAATTCGATGGTTCCATTAGCTCCGTTAGGTGATTTCGGGGTTGGGAGCGCGTTCGGAATGTATTTTGGGGGTCCGTAGCTCAATTAGGCTTGAAATGCCGAAGATTGAAATTTTGGCGAATCCGAACGATAGGTGAGATTTTGATCCGGGGGTCGGAATGGAATTCCGACAATTTCTGTAGCTTCGTTATGTGATTTTGGATATGTCCGCAAATTTTCAGGTCATTTGGACGTCGTTTGGTTGGGTTTTGGATCGAATGTTAGTTTTGAAAGTTTTGAAGAAACTTAGGCTTGAATCCGTGTGTAATTGGTGATTTTGATGTTTAGGATGGTGTTTTTATGATTGGAACAAGTTCGTATCGTGTTTTGGAATATGTTGGAGGTTTTCGTTGGGGTCCCGGGGGCCTCGGGAGGATTTTGGACCATCGATCGGGCATTTGAACTTGGAAAAGGCCTGCTGTAAAATTGCAGGTTTCTGCCCAGGCATTAAGCCTTCGCGTTCGCGAGGCATGGGCCGCGTTCGCGAAGGCTTGGCAGAGTAAAGCATCGCATTCGTGATAAGGGGTGTCGCGTTCGCGTAGGAAAGGTAAGGTGAAGCTTCGCATTCGCGTGACTTGGGGTCGCGATCGCATAGAAGAAAAGGGTAGAGCTTCGTGTTCGCGTGGGAGTGTACGCGTTCGCGTAGAGGAAGGACCCGGTGGCTGGGAGATTGTTCATCGCGAACGCGTGGTGGAGCGTCGTTCGCGAAGGGTAACTGGAGCTGAGTATCGCGAACGCGTGGGATGGCGTCGCGTTCGCGAAGAGGAAGTTGGGCTGTTCATCGCGAACGCGTGAACAGTAACGCGAACGCGATGAGCAATGGGGTCTGGCAGTGAGCTTAAGTTCAGAACATAACACCCGCGACCCCCATACACAAAAATGCCATTTTTGAGCTCCAAGAGAGGATTTTGAAGGGGAAACGCTGGGATATCATCGGGATATCATCGGGAAATCATCGGGGATAAGTTTCTTGACCTTAATTCGTTGGTTTATCATGAAATCCGCGATTATTTCACTGAAATTGGAAGATTAAAGGTGGGTTTGAGCCCTAGGCCTAAATGTTAGAAAATCTCGGATTTGAGTGGGCAAATGGAGTCCGATTTTGGAAAATTTTATATGCCTAGACTCGTATTGAGATAAGGAACCCGAATATATAATTTTCGTGATTTTTCGATAAGCGTATCGAAAGTCGGGTTTTGGCAACTTGTGGGTTTTGGTGTATTTTGAGTTGTTTTGATTGGGTAATGCCCAATTGGCCTATTTTGATGTGATTCTATTGATTTTTATCGGATACTACACTTGTGGAGGCCGACATTCGCGGCAAGAGGGTTATTTCTTAGCGGTTTTGTACCAAAATTGAGGTAAGTGGCTTGTCTAACTTCGTGTGGGGGACTTTCGCCCCTAGGATATTATTGTGATACTTTAAATGCTTTGTACGCGAGGTGACGGGCGTGTACATGCGCTGGTTGTTGAACACATACTTTACTAAAAATGTTCAATGAGTGATATTCCTGTTTTTAGCTGTTAAATTCGATATTCCTACCCGGTAGTAGTTAGAAAAGCATGATTAGATAGTATCTAACTGTCTAGTTGCTTAATTGACTTACTTGAGTTTTCTTGGTAATCGCTGGCGCTGTTCATCGGCGAAGTTATCGTTAAGCATATTATACTTCTCTCTGTGTATTCCTTTACTTGTTGTGGTTGTGGACTACGGGTTCGATTCCCGAGATCCTGAGATTATTGAAATGTGGACTACGGGTTCGATTCCCGAGATCCCGAGATTATTGAAATGTGGACTACGGGTTCGATTCCCGAGATCCCGAGATTATTGAAATGTGGACTACGGGTTCGATTCCCGAGATCCTGAGATTATTGAAATGTGGACTACGGGTTCGATTCCCAAGATGCTGAATTACTGGTAAGGACTGCGGGTTCGATTTCCGGAGATCCCGAGTTATTGAGATATTATTGAGACATGGGCTGCGGGTTCGATTCCCGGAGACCCAGAGGTACTGAGAATGGGACTGTGGGTTCAATTCCCACAGGTCCTGGATTTGTTTTATTGAGTTGGTTATTTGTTGTTAGCTTAATTGTAGACAGTTGCAGTAATCATCTTATTGTTGTTATTTCGGAAATTATTATCATTTAAACTGTTTATTTTTGTTATCATTATTATATTATTGTTTCTCAGTAGGGCCCTGACCTTCCTCGTCACTACTCCATCGAGGTTAGGCTTGGCACTTACTGAGTACCGTCGTGGTGTACTCATGCTACTCTTCTGCACACTTTTGTTGTGCAGATCCAGGTACATCAGAGCAGGCTCGTACTAGGTGATTCCGCAGCTTTCTGGGAGACTTCGAGGTATGATCCGCTACGTCCGCGGATCCGGAGGCTTCCCTTCTATTCTAGTAGTACTAGTTGACATTTTTCTTCATGTCGTTGTTAGATACTCTTTACACATAGAGCCACAGTTGTATTTCTCTTTTAGTCTGTGTTACCATGGGGTTTCGGATCTTGGTAGTGTTTTATTCATTGTGTGACGGATGTATGTGCCAAGGGGCACGGATTACATATCTTTTATGCTATTTTTCCGTTGTTCCTTATTTAAGTGTTTATAACTTGTATATTCCGCAACGTGTTAGGCTTACCTAGTCGTGGGGACTGGGTGCCATCACGACATGTTCACAATTGGTGAACTAGGGTCGTGACAAGTTGGTATCAGAGCTCTAGGTTCATAGGAGTCACGGGACACAGACCGGTTACTTAGAGTCTCGCTGATCGATACGGAGACGTCTGTATTTATCTATGACGAGCTATGTAACTATTTCGGAAACTCTTCATTTCTTTTGGATTCCTTGTCGTGCGACATTTTTGACATCAAAAATCTAAACTACTGCTTTCTATTCTCTCACAGATGGTGAGGACACGATCTACTCGCGATGATCAGGTACCCGCGCCCCTGTTGCCGCCGTCAGAGGCCGGGGCCGAGGTAGAGGACGAGGACGCGCCCGACGTGCAGCCACAGCAACCGCGCGCACTGCCGCTGAGGTGCCACCGGTAGACCAGGTTGGAGCGCAGGCATCTGGTACACCGACTACGGCTGCTACTACTCCAGCACTACAGGAGACCCTGGCTCAGTTCATGAGCATGTATACCACTTTAGCCCAGGCAGGACTGCTTCCTCTCGTTGCAGCTACATCTCAGGCCGGGGGAGGGGCCCAGACTCCCGCAGCCGTTACACCGGAGCAGCGTGTGCCAGTGGGACAGGTTCCAGATGTTTTGGTTATGCCTCCTGCCGCCCCAGCACAGCCCGGAGGTGGACCAGCTGCCTCTGAGGACGAGCAACGTAGATTGGAGAGGTTCAAGAAATATGACCCTCCAGTGTTTAGTGGTTTGGCTTCGGATGATGCATTGGGTTTTCTAGAGGAGTGTCATCGTATTCTTCGTACTATGGGGATTGTGGAGACCAGCGGGGTTTCCTTCACTGCTTTTCAGTTTCGTGGGGCCGCTTATGATTGGTGGCGCACGTATGAGTTGGATAGTCCGGAGGAGTCTGCTTCATTGACTTGGACGCAGTTTTCAGATCTGTTTTTGAGGGAGTTTGTTCCACAGAGCCTTAGGGATTCTTGGCGCTCGGAGTTTGAGCGGTTGCGACAGGGCTCCATGTCAGTATCGGAGTATGCTATCAGTTTCACCCGTCTAGCCAGGCATGCACCGGCTTTGGTAGCCACGGTTCGGGAGAGAGTGCGAAGATTTATTGAGGGCCTTGTTCCGCCTATCCGATCCAGCATGGCCAGAGAGCTTGAGACAGATATATCTTATCAGCAGTCAGTTAGCATTGCCAAGAGGATCGAGAGTATGCTCCCTGAGCGGAGAGAGAGAGAGAGGCCAAGAGGTCTCGTGAGTCGGGCCATTTCTCTGGTGCCCGCACTTCATCGGCCGGTCGTTTTGGCAGGGGTTATTCCGGTCGACCAGTTCACTCGGCATTGCCAGCAGCCGGTAGTGCTCCAGCTCTTCCATCACCTCAGGAGCCTTATTATGCTCCCCAGTTTCCAGTGCACCTCTTGCGTGGGGTACTTCCAGGGGTCAGACTAGTGGGGGTAACGCCGGTTGGTCACAGCCACCGCATCCTCCCATAGCTTGTTTTGAGTGCGAGGATACTCACCACCTAGTTAGGGAGTGCCCCAGTGGCAGTAGAGGAGCCCCTCATCAGTCATCACAGCATCTGCGTGGTTCTCAGGGCCAGCAGGCTATCATTTCAGCCCCAGCTGCCACTCCACCTGCCCAGCCAGCCAGGGGCGGGGGTCAGGGTTCCAGAGGCCGCCCTCGAGAGGGGGGACAGGCCAGATTCTATGCTATTCCTGATCGCGCTGCGGCTGTTGCATCTGACTCTGTCATCACAGGTATTATTCTGGTTAGTCACAGGGAGGCATCGGTTCTATTCGACCCTGGTTCCACTTTTTCATATGTGTCTTATTACTTTGCTTCTCATCTGGGTGTGCCTGGGGATTCTTTGAGTGCCCCCATTTATGTTTCCACTCCGGTGGGTGATTCTTTGGCTGTGGACCGCGTATATCGGTCGTGTTTGATTACCATTTGTGGCTTGAGACCAGAGCGGATCTATTGTTGCTTGGGATGGTCGATTTTGATATTATGTTGGGCATGGACTGGTTTTCGCCCCATTATGCTATTCTTGATTGTCACGCCAAGACCGTGACGCTAGCTATGCCGGGCATTCCACGTATTGAGTGGAGTGGTACTCTAGATCACACCCCTAGCCGTGTTATTTCTTTTCTCAGAGCTCAGCGTATGGTTGAGAAGGGGTGTGCTGCTTATCTAGCCTATGTGCGGGACGTCAGTATTGACACTCCCTCTATTGATTCTGTTCATGTGGTACGTGACTTTGCCGATGTATTTCCAGCTGATCTTCCGGGCATGCCGCCCGACAGAGATATTGACTTTGCTATTGACTTGTTGCCGGGCACTCGGCCCATTTCTATTCCACCGTACCGTATGGCTCCTCCTGAGTTAAAGGAGTTGAAGGATCAATTACAGGAGTTATTGGGCAAGGGTTTTATTTGACCCAGTGTTTCGCCTTGGGGTGCTCCTGTATTGTTTGTGAAGAAAAAGGACGGTTCTACGCGTATGTGTATTGACTATCGTCAGCTGAACAAGGTTACAGTGAAGAACCGGTATCCTTTGCCCCGTATTGATGATTTATTTGACCAGCTACAGGGCACCCAGGTGTTTTCTAAGATTGATTTGCGCTCTGGGTATCACCAGCTGAAGATTCGGGAGCCAGATATCCCGAAGATTGCCTTCAGGACCTGGTATGGTCACTATGAGTTCCTCGTGATGTCTTTTGGGCTGACTAATGCTCCAGCAGCATTTATGCATTTGATGCACAGTGTGTTCAGGCCTTATCCGGACTCGTTCGTGATTGTCTTCATTGATGATATTCTAGTATATTCTCGGAGCCGGGAAGAGCACGAGCAGCATTTGAGGATAGTGCTTCAGATCCTGAGGGAGAAGCAGCTTTATGCCAAGTTCTCTAAATGTGAATTCTGGTTGAGTTCAGTGGCATTTTTGGGCCACGTGGTGTCGAGTGATGGTATTCGAGTAGATCCGAGGAAGGTGGAGGCCGTGCAGAGAGTTGGCCCAGACCCTCCTCCGCTACTGAGATTCACAGTTTCCTTGGTTTGGCGGGCTATTACCATCGTTTCGTAGAGGGGTTCTCTTCGATTGCAGCACCTATGACCAGATTGACCCAAAAGGGTGCCCTTTTCAGTGGACAGACGAGTGTGAGGCGAGCTTTCAGAAGCTCAAGATAGCTTTGACTTCGGCCCCTATATTGATGTTGCCTACGGGTTCAGGGTCCTATACTGTATATTGTGATGCCTCACGAGTTGGACTCGGTGCGGTATTGATGCAAGACGGTAGGGTGATTGCCTACGCGTCGAGACAGCTGAAGGTGCATGAGAAGAATTACCCTGTTCATGATTTGGAGCTAGCCGCCATTGTTCACGCCTTGAAAATTTGGCGTCATTATTTATATGGGGTTCCTTGTGAGATCTACACCGATCACCGGAGCTTGCAGCACTTACTTAAGCAGAAGGACCTGAATATGCATCAGAGGAGATGGTTGGAACTACTGAAGGACTATGATATTACTATTCTCTATCATCCGGGCAAGGCTAATGTGGTTGCCGATGCTTTGAGTCGTCGGGCAGAGAGTTTGGGGAGTTTGGCGTATCTATCAGCTTCAGAGAGGCCTATGGCGATGGATGTTCAGGCTTTAGCCATGCAGTTTGTTAGATTGGATCTTTCGGAGCCCAGCCGGATTCTGGCATGTGTGGTTTCTCGGTCTTCTCTATTTGACCGCATCAGGGAGCGTCAGTTCGACGACCCTCATTTGCTTGTCCTCCGGGATAGAGTTCGGCGTGGTGATGCTCGAGATGTTACCATCGGAGATGATGGAGTTATGAGGATGCAGGGGCGCATCTGTGTGCCCAATGTAGATGATCTTCGAGAGCTGATTCTAGCGGAGGCCCATAGCTCGCGGTATTCCATCCATACGGGAGCCGCGAAGATGTATCAGGACTTGAAACAGCATTACTGGTGGAGGCGAATGAAGAGGGATATAGTTGATTATGTTTCTAAATACCTCAACTGCCAGCAGGTGAAGTATGAGCATCAGCGTCCAGGTGGATTGATGCAGCAGATTGAGATTCTCGAGTGGAAATGGGAGCGCATTACCATGGACTTTGTATCTGGACTTCCACGGACGGTTAGGAAGTTTGATTCCATTTGGGTCATTGTGGATCGGCTGACCAAGTCCGCCCATTTTATACCGGTGAGCACTATATATTCATCGGAGCGACTGGCGGAGATCTATATCAGGGAGGTAGTTCGACTGCATGGTATTCCAGTTTCCATCATTTCAGATAGAGGCACTCAGTTCACTTCACGGTTCTGGAGAGCCGTACAGCAGGAGTTAGGTACTCGGGTGGAGCTGAGCACAGCATTTCACCCCCAGACTGATGGGCAGTCCGAGCGCACTATTCGGATTTTGGAGGATATGCTCCGTGCGTGCGTGATTGAGTTTGGAGGTTCATGGGATCACTTCTTGCCACCGGCGGAGTTTGCTTATAACAACAGCTACCAATCTAGTATTCGGATGGCACCGTACGAGGCCCTATATGGTAGGAGGTGCAGGTCTCCCGTGGGTTGGTTTGAGCCGGGCGAGGCCAGGTTACTAGGTACTGATATGGTTCAGGAGGCTATGGGCAAGGTCAAGGTGATTCAGGACAGACTTCGTGCGGCCCAGTCTAGACAGAAGAGTTATGCGGACAGGAAGGTTCGCGATGTGGCTTTTATGGTTGGTGAGCGGGTTCTGCTTCGAGTCTCGCCCATGAAGGGCGTTATGAGGTTTGGGAAGAAAGGGAAGCTGAGTCCTAGATTTATTGGCCCTTTTGAGATTTTGAGGCGTGTTGGGGAGGTTGCTTACGAGTTGGCCTTACCTCCCAGCCTAGCCGGAGTTCACCCCGTATTTCATGTCTCCATGCTCCGGAGATACCATGGTGACCCGTCGCATGTGTTGGATTTCACATCCGTTCAGCTAGACAAGGATCTGTCTTATGTTGAGGAGCCAGTAGCCATTCTAGACAGGCAAGTCAGAAAGCTAAGGTCAAAGAACATCGCTTCGGTAAAAGTTCAGTGGCGGGGCCAGCCGGTCGAGGAGGCGACTTGGGAGACCGAGCAGAATATGCGCAGCCAGTACCCTCATCTTTTCACTACTCCGGGTATGTTTTCTATGCTCGTTCGAGTACGAACGAATCTTTAAGTGTGGGAAGATGTAACGACCCGACCGGTCGTTTTAGAAAATTACGCCCTAATCCCTAATTTAAATGTTCCCCTAAGTTCATTTCTTGCTATTGTGGTATGCCGGGAGAGTCGGTTCTGAAATTTGGAGCATTTTGGGACACTTAGTCCCTAAATGAGAGCTTTAAAGCTATAAAATGGTCCGTAGCCGGAACAGTGTTAAGACGATCTCGGAACGGAAATCCGATGGTTCCATTAGCTCCGTTAGGTGATTTCGGGGTTGGGAGCGCGTTCGGAATGTATTTTGGGGGTCTGTAGCTCAATTAGGCTTGAAATGCCGAAAATTGAAATTTTGGAGAATCCGAACGATAGGTGAGATTATGATCCGGGGGTCGGAATGGAATTCCGACAATTTCTGTAGCTTTGTTATGTGATTTTGGATATGTCCGCAAATTTTCAGGTCATTTGGACGTCGTTTGGTTGGGTTTTGGATCGAATGTTAGTTTTGAAAGTTTTGAAGAAACTTAGGCTTGAATCCGTGTGTAATTGGTGATTTTGATGTTTAGGATGGTGTTTTTATGATTGGAACAAGTTCGTATCGTGTTTTGGAATATGTTGGAGGTTTTCGTTGGGGTCCCGGGGGCCTCGGGAGGATTTCGGACCATCGATCGGGCATTTGAACTTGGAAAAGGCCTGCTGTAAAAATTGCAGGTTTCTGCCCAGGCATTAAGCCCTCGCGTTCGCGAGGCATGGGCCGCGTTCGCGAAGGCTTGGCAGAGTAAAGCATCGCATTCGCGATAAGGGGTGTCGTGTTCGCGTAGGCAAGGTAAGGTGAAGCTTCGCGTTCGCGTGACTTGGGGTCGCGATCACATAGAAGAAACGGGTAGAGCTTCGCGTTCGCGTGGGAGTGTACGCGTTCGCGTAGAGGAAGGACCCGGCGGCTGGGAGATTGTTCATCGCAAACGCGTGGTGGAGCGTCGCGTTCGTGAAGGGTAACTGGAGCTGAGTATCGCGAACGCGTGGGATGGCGTCGCGTTCGTGAAGAGGAAGTTGGGCTGTTCATCGCGAACGCGTGAACAGTAACGCGAACGCGATGAGCAATGGGGTCTGGCAGTGAGCTTAAGTTCAGAACATAACACCCGCGAACCCCATTCACAAAAACGCCATTTTTGAGCTCCAAGAGAGGATTTTGAAGGGGAAACGCTGGGATATCATCGGGAAATCATCGGGGGTAAGTTTCTTGACCTTAATTCGTTGGTTTATCATGAAATCCGCGATTATTTCACTAAAATTGGAAGATTAAAGGTGGGTTTGTGCCCTAGGCCTAAATGTTAGAAAATCTCTTATTTGAGTGGGCAAATGGAGTCCGATTTTGGAAAATTTTATATGTCTAGACTCGTATTGAGATAAGGAACCCGAATATATAATTTTCGTGATTTTTTGATAAGCGTACCGAAAGTCGGGTTTTGGCAAATTGTGGGTTTTGGTGTATTTTGAGTTGTTTTGATTGGGTAATGCCCAATTGGCCTATTTTGATGTGATTCTATTGATTTTTATCGGATACTACACTTGTGGAGGCCGACATTCGCGGCAAGAGGGTTATTTCTTAGCGGTTTTGTACCGGAATTGAGGTAAGTGGCTTGTCTAACTTCGTGTGGGGGACTTTCACCCCTAGGATATTATTGTGATACTTTAAATGCCTTGTACGCGAGGTGACGGGCGTGTACATGCGTTGGTTGTTGAACACATACTTTACTCAAAATGTTCAATGAGTGATATTCCTATTTTTAGCTGTTAAATTCGATATTCCTACCCGGTAGTAGTTAGAAAAGCATGATTAGATAGTATCTAACTGTCTAGTTGCTTAATTGACATACTTGAGTTTTCTTGGTAATCGCTGGTGCTGTTCATCGGCGAAGTTATCGTTAAGCATATTAAACTTCTCTCTGTGTATTCCTTACTTGCTGTGGTTGTGGACTACGGGTTCGATTCCCGAGATCCTGAGATTATTGAAATGTGGACTACGGGTTCGATTCCCGAGATCCCGAGATTATTGAAATGTGGACTACGGGTTCGATTCCCGAGATCCCGAGATTATTGAAATGTGGACTACGGGTTCGATTCCCGAGATCTTGAGATTATTGAAATGTGGACTACGGGTTCGATTCCCGAGATCCTGAGATTATTGAAATATGGACTACAGGTTCGATTCCCGAGATCCTGAGATTATTGAATTGTGGACTACGGGTTCGATTCCCGAGATCCTGAATTATTGGTAGGGACTGCGGGTTCGATTCCCGGAGATCCTGATTTATTGAGATATTATTGAGACATGGGTTGCGGGTTCGATTCCCGGAGACCTAGAGGTACTGAGAATGGGACTGTGGGTTCAATTCCCACAGGTCCTGGATTTGTTTTATTGAGTTGGTTATTTGTTGTTAGCTTAATTGTAGACAGTTGCAGTAATCATCTTATTGTTGTTATTTTGGAAATTATTATCATTTAAACTGTTTATTTTTGTTATCATCATTATATTATTGTTTCTCAGTAGGGCCCTGACCTTCCTCGTCACTACTCCATCGAGGTTAGGCTTGGCACTTACCGAGTACCGCCGTGGTGTACTCATGCTACTCTTCTGCACACTTTTGTTGTGCAGATCCAGGTACATCAGAGCAGGCTCGTGCTAGGTGATTTCCGCAGCTTTCGGGAGACTTCGAGGTATGATCTGCTACGTCCGCGGATCTGGAGGCTTCCCATCTATTCTAGTAGTACTAGTTGACATTTTTCTTCATTTCGTTGTTAGATACTCTTTACACATAGAGCCACGGTTGTATTTCTCTTTTAGTCTGTGTTACCGTGGGGTTCCGGATCTTGGTAGTGATTTATTCATTGTGTGACGGATGTATGTGCCAAGCGGCACGGATTACATATCTTTTATGCTATTTTTCCGTTGTTCCTTATTTAAGTGTTTATAACTTGTATATTCTGCAACGTGTTAGGCTTACCTAGTCGTGGGGACTGGGTGCCATGACGACATGTTCACAATTGGTGAACTAGGGTCGTGACATATATGAACCTGAAGCTGACGGCAATATCAAAACTAGCGTCGGGGTCAATGCTGTCTTGAGCTTCTGAAAGCTCTCCTCACACTCCTCGAACCACACAAATGGAGCACCCTTATGAGTTAACGTAGTCAAGGGTGAAGCAATTGAAGAAATTCCCTGAACAAACCGACGATAATATCCTGCCAACCCTAGGAAACTACGGATCTCAGGGGCTGAGGTCGGTCTAGGCCAACTCTACACCGCCTCTATCTTCTTTGGATCCACCTGTATACCATCACTGGACACCACATGTCCCAGAAAAGCCACAGACTCAAGCCATAACTCACACTTGGAGAACTTTGCATAACGCTTCTCCTCCCGCAACCTTTATAGTACAACTCTCAAATGCTGAGCATGCTCCTCCCTGGCTACGAGAGTACACCAGGATGTCATCAATAAACACAATCACAAAGGAATCCAGATACGGCCAGAACACGTTGTTCATCAAATACATAAACGTGGTTGGGGCATTAGTTAGCCCAAAAGACATAACTAGAAACTCATAGTGCCCATATATCATCCTGAAAGTTGTCTTCATGATATCAGAATACCTAATCTTCAGCTGGTGATAGCCTGAATGAAGATCAATCTTAGAGAATACCCTCGCTCCCTGGAGCTGGCCAAACAACTCATCAATGTGTGGTAGAGGATACTTGTTCTTCACTGTTACCTTGTTCAGCTGCCTGTAATCAATACACATCCTCATTGAGCCATCTTTCTTTTTGACAAACAAGACCAGTGCATCCCACAGTGACAAACTCGATCGATTGAACCCCTTAACTAGGAGCTCCTGAAGTTGTTCTTTCAATTCCTTCAACTCAGCTGGTGCCATACGATAGGGAGAAATAGAGATAGGCTGAGTGCCCGACACCAAATCAATCCCAAAGTCAATATCCCTGTCCGACGGCATGCCCGACAGGTCCGAGGGAAACACATCAGGAAAATCCCTCACAACAGGAACATAATCAATACTGGGAGTCTCGGCTCCAACGTCCCTCACAAATTCCAAATACGATAAACATCCCTTCCCAACCATCCGTTGGGACTTCAAAAAAGAAATTACCTTGCTGGGTACATAATCAGTCATATTGTTCCACTCGATCCTCGGGATACCCGGCATAGCCAATGTGACTATCTTGGCAAGACAGACTAGAATAGTGTGGCACGGAGATAGCCAATCCATGCCCAAAATAATATCGAAATCAATCATGCTCAATAGCAGTAAGTCTACTCGGGTATCCAGACCCCTAATAGTAACAAGACAGGACCGATACACATGGTCCACAATAATGGTATCACCCACCGAGGTAGATACATACACGGGTAACGCAAGACACCATCGGGTCGTACCCAAATGAGGAGCAAAATATGAAGATACATAAGAATAAGTGGAACTAGGATCGAATAAAACTTAAGCATATTTGTGGTGGACTGAAATAATACATGTAATAACAACATCCGAAGCAACTGTATTTGAACGGCCCTGAAGAGCATAGCAATGAGCCTGACCACCTGATCGGCCTCCCCCTCGAGGGCGACCCCTGGATGCCTTACCCTCACCCCTAGCTAGTAGGGCGGGTTCTGAAGAAGATGGACTAGAAGATGAGGGTTGTCCCCTCTGCTGAGATACTTTGGATACAAGGCGGGGACACTCCCTCCGAATATGCCCGAACTCCTCACACTCAAAGCAACTCTCGGGTGTTGGGGGTTGGGACTAAAGGGAAACCCTCGCGCCAAAGTGGATAGGTGATGAACTCAGTCAGGATGAAGCTTGAGCAGATGGAGCCTGAGATGAACTCTGCTGGAAGGGCACTGAGAGATGGCTGACTTTGATGAGAGCTCTGATGACCTTGGCTAGAAGATGATCCACGATACTCTGAGCGGGCTGGCTATGGAGGCCTAAAAGAATGACCTCTACTCAGCTGACCCTGGCCTCTAGACTGAGCACCACCGAAACTACCTGGTCCTCGAGGCCTCTTGGAATCTCTCTCCTCTCTCTCCCGATGACGGTATGTCTTAATGTCGCGAGCAATATCTGTTGCATCCTCAAACGAATGACTCAGGACCCTCTCTCTAGTTATCAAAATGCGGCTAGGACAAATAAGTCCGTCCACAAATTGCTTTATCCTCTCCTGATCACTAGGAACCATCAATGGGGCATATCGAGCTAACTCAGAGAATCTCACCACATACTTCGTCAAAGACATATGCCCCTGATAGAGCCACTCAAATTACCTACGTAACTCATCCCTCTGCGACCGTGGTATCCACTTCTCCAGAAAGATAGTGGAGAACTCCTACCATGTCAATCATGTCGCACCTGCCAACGTACAGCGCTCATATGCCTCCCACTATGTGAAGGATGCTCCCTGGAACTGGAAAGTGGTAATGGATACCACACTCGACACGAGAATCCCTGCAGTATGGAGCATATGGCGACACTTGTCGAGAAAACCCTGGGCGTCCTCACCTGGAATATCACTGAATGTAGGAGGTGAAAGCTTGATAAACCTCTCAAGACGACGCTGCTCGTCAGCAGGCATCACTACATACAACGGAATAATATCCTATACAAGCCAAGTCTAAAGCAAGAGTAAAAGAGATAACGGGAAGGAGAGATCAGGTCCTACGGACACCGGCAGCTACCTCGATAAGTCCACAATCAACTGAAATAGCAGCTAGATATCAACTGCCCTCCTGGATCCCTGTATCTTACACAAGGTGCAGGGAGTAGAGTGAGTACTCCAACTCAGTGAGTAATAGCAATAAATAATAACTGAAAGAGAGAAACCTGTAAGAACACTAAGCAGTTTTATAAATAACAATACAGGTAGGAAAATTTCTAAAGAGGAAAGTCCAGTATCAGTCTACTACGATCCAACAGTTATCCAACATTGCAGCGGCGCGCAGCCCGATCCTTACTAATACTGTTGCGGTGTGCAGCCAAATCCAATATAATATATATAGTGCTGCGGCGTGCAGCCCGGTCCAATATAATAGATAAAATGCTGCGGCGTGCAGCCCGATCCAATATAATAGTAACTGCGCTAACTAGGGGTGTGTGTAGACTCCGGAGGGGCTCCTTCAGCCCAAGAGCTATAATACTGCGGCGTGCAGTCCGATCTATATGTATATATATCACTGCGGCGTGCAGTCTAATCCATATATATATATATATATATATATATCATATATATAATACTGTGGCGTGTAGTTCGATCGAATACATGTATATATATATATATACTGTTGCGGCGTGCAGCCCGATCCGGTATATCAAATACCTCACTATGGGTCTTTTACCCCTCTCAGTCAATATAGACTTGACCTCTTGGGCCCACTCAGCTAGATCAGGGTATTCAACCTAGGTATTCTCATTTAGAGTGCATTGAGCTAATACCGGTTCATGTTATATTTTACAGCTAAGAGTACGACTGAATGTATGTGTTCAACATGTACATTGGTTATTTAGCTCCACAGGCTCCTCTAAGGTTCTACAGATTGGCACAAGGCCCCAAACATGGCAACTAGCCTAAATGTACGGATATAACCTCAGTCTCAATCAGTAAGTACAGTAAGCCATCAATCAGGATGGACCAAGTCCGAATCCCCAGTATAATATCACCACGCTCATCACACAATGCGTTTTTCATCTCAACATAGCACCGTATAGTGCAAATACGGGGTTTCAAACCCTCAGCATATCATTCATAACTATAACTCACCTCAAACCGGCCAAAATCCTAGCTCGCCTTGCGCTTTCCTCGTAAATCGACCTCCTCGAGTAAAGAATATGACCAAAACCATAAGGATAGGTTACAATAAGCTAATGGAACATAACCCAATCGAAAGAACTCGAAAAATACCCAAAAACACGAAATTGGCAAAACCCGAGCCCCGGGCCCACTTCTCAAAAATTATAAAATTTACATTTTCTGAATTCTCGTCTCGCCACGAGTCCGTACATATAAATTTTATCAAAATTGGAGTTCAAATGAGCCACCAAATCCCCATTTTGCATAGAAGAAATCCAAGCCCTAACTTCCTCAATTTATACCCAAATTCAGAGAATTAATGGAAGATTATTTGATTAAATGACTTGTTAAGACCACGAGACTTACCTCCAATTACTTCACGATAAAATCTCCTTCAAATTCTATCAATTAGCTCTCAATGTGGTGTAAAAGTGGTGGAAATAATGAGGGGCTCGCGACTGAAATTTCATTAATAACCCTTTTGTTCCGCCCAGTTATACTCTATGCGATTGCATCAAATCCCATGCGATCGAACTGAACAATATTTTCCCAGCCTCCAAATGACCTATGCGATCACAATGAACACCCCACGATCGCATTGCTTCAGCAAATCAACACTACACGATCGCACTTCACATCCCGCGATCGCACAGAACAAACATTCCCCCGGGACCCCTGGTCCATAACACTACGTGATCGCACTCCCTCATCTACGATCGCATTAAACAAAATTGACCAACTATGCGATCGCATACCCATTCCTGCGATCGCAGAGAACAAAAATGAAGCCTTTACCAAGACTTCTACGCGATCGCAGAGAACAAGGACCTGCAACTTATGATAGCAGAAATCCGATCTCCAGCTCAACCAAAAATGATCCGTTTGGACCCCCGGAATCACCCTGAGGCCCCCGAGACCTCAACCAAAACCACCAACCTACTCTAAAACACGATACGAACTTGTTCCAATCATAAAAACACGTCCTTAAATACATAAATCATCAAATCAAGGCGGATTCAAGCCTAAGTTTCAACTATAACTTCCGAAACCAACATCCAATAAAAAACCCGACCAAATGATGTCCGAATGACCTGAAAGTTTATAGACATATCCAAAATCACCTAACGAATCTACCTCAACTTTCGGAATTCCATTCCGACTCCTGGATCAAAATCTCGCCTATCGACCAAAATTCGCCAAAATTCCAACTTCGCCAATTCAAACCTATTGCTACACCGGACCTCCAAATTCGATTCTGATCGCCCTGCTAAGTCACAAATCATCACCCAAAGCTAATCGAACCATCAGAATTCGATTCCGAGCCCTCTAACTCACAAGTCAACATCCGGTTGACTTTTTCAAACTATTCCTTCATTAAAGAGACTAGTTATCCCATTTCCTACCAAACTCGATCCGAATTGACTCAATTTCACCAAGTACTTATATTGAAACATGAACAAGCATATAACAAGGAAAACGGGGCGATAACTCACGTGACGACGGATCGAATCGGGTCGTCACAACTATATTTTTCAATATAGCAGAGTATAATAAAGTATGAAAGTTCTTGAAAACTCTATTGATGGTAATTCAAGTAAGTTGGTTGATTTATTAAGCAACTAATGTAGAGGTATACTTTAACTACTTATGAATTAGCAGGAGTATTCTATTAGTTTCTCTCTCTCTCTCTCCTCTTTTTATTTGGTCAAGTAGCTTATTAAAAGTTAGTGGCAAGCCGATGAATAAATTAGCAAAGCTAAATGAGTTAGCTATTTTTTCGATTTACGAAAAAAAAAAAAATTTTATCATTATTATTATTATTACTTATAACTCATAATAAGGAATAAATATTTTACCGATTAAAAAGAAGATCAAATATTTCATGTTGTTTAAAGAGCCACTTGGTATAGGTGGCCCTTGGCAATAATAAATATTTATTTTTTATTTTAATTATTTTGGTTGCAATCGCTAAAGCAAATATGTAATATACATATATTTTATTGTCTCTCTTAGCTCTTTTTCTTTCTTTGAATTTTTTCGCACATCGCGCGGGTACGTATACTAATTTTAAAGAACAATCGTTGCCAAAAACATTTCTACTACTTATTTGGTGACTTGACAATACAAGGCAAAGAAAACTTCTCTTAATGGGCCATGGAGTTACCTCCTTCAAGTGCATAAGATTGGAGGGGAATTTGTTGGGTCCATCCCGTAAATATTATTTTTGTCAACAATTAATATCTGATCCAGGTTAAAATGGTATCTCCCAACAAGGTCTTTCTGAAGGTAAGACCAACACATTGTTCACACAAATTTCAACACCATTAATCCAAAATAAGCTGGCCGGCATTCGAATATGTAATTGAGATCTCACTAATTCTGACAAACTTATTTAAATGATTATGTAATTGAGGCTTCGAATATGAGGAAAAAAACAAAAAAGGTAATAAAAGAAAACTTGTTGCAGTATCGAAAACAGTTAAGTACTTATAAAATCTTAGATGGATAAGAACAGCTGTATTTCGGTGCATACGTTTTCTCAATCTCAATGGAGTATTAGTTTTAAAATGCTACTCTTTCCATCCAATTTTATATGGCATCATTACGATGTAAAAAGTTAGATAATATTTTCATATATATATTGAGAAAGATTAAGAAATTGATGTCCGAATTAAGATTTAAAATTGAAATGTATATTCGGAGTTCTTTTTTTTATTAGTAAAGTTGATATTTATCTAGTATTATATATAAGTATCAATTGTACTGATAAAAAAAGAACTCCGAACCAGTTTGATCTTTTTGAAACAAAAATGTTATCTTCTTGCATAGGAATAGCCAAACATGAAACAACATTAGATGGATATGCATAGGATACTGCTACAATTCATCCCTGTTTCCTTTAACAAACTGTCATCTTCATGTGTTGCCGAATTTCCAAAGAATCAGGGCCTTGTCCAAAAGGACCAAACCGGCATTCTTTGTTACTGTACAAACAAACAACATGATTGTACTCGGTCATAGATCACAAGTTTTAGCGGTGAAATCTAATAAGTTGCCTATATCACATCTTTTAAAGTGCGATCCTTCCTTTCCCAAACCTTACATGATGCGAGATTCTTTATGCACCATAGTGCCTTTTCTTAAAGAAGTTTCTTAATATTCTTTTCTACTGGCAAGTTGCAGATACTTTACTACTCTAAGGTTGAAGGCAAGAAATTTGACTTGTTTAAAGTGAAATTTTTGTTATTAAAAAAAACAAAGATTGGCAAACACGAATATCACAAAAGAAAATATCATCACTTAAATGGTTACAATCTAGCTAACTTATGAAAATATTTGTATACGGCTAAACCCAGAGAGTACAATTTTATGGTCGTTATGGCGCTTTGTACGGCCGCCCCCAGACAGCTCGAAGTTCGACCCCGAGGGTTCTCAATATTCGACCTCGAGGTAGTGCAAATCGATGGCTATGATAGACAAACAAGAAATTCCCAGGCACGTGATTAAAGTTAAACAAGTCTATTAGGCTAGTTCCAGCCTGTACCGTAGCATAAAATCGTTGTACCAGCCTCATATCGTTGTAATAAATGCATTTGTACTATGTTGGGATTCCCCCTCATATATAAAAGGGACCCTTATCATATTGTAATATACAATACTCAATGCAAGAATAAGAACATTCTCTGCTCTCTAACTTAAACACATTCTCTCTTGATTCTATTGCTTATATTTATTACATTACTTGCATTTATTGTGTTTCATTAATTTTTCTTTATTTATTGCTCATTATTGATCACAAAGCTTTTATCAAATCTCTTAGAATTGTTAGTCCTTCATCGGTTGTCCACAGCTTAATACCTAGCTCGACCTCGAGACCTTGTATAACCTGGCTCGAGGCCCGATTCTCAATCACTCGATTTGCTTAAACATACTGCCTTCAAGTTCTTATCTTATTTCTAGTCTCACACTTAGCATCTACTGCCTAACAACTAGTATAAAAATATATCATGTATTTTCATAACCACAAAATCAAATCTAATTGTAATTATTATTTTTAAGATAAATATTTTGGCGTCCACCGTAGGGCTGAAAAGAATAGTGGTTATTTTCTTGCTGGTTTGCTACATAACGCAAGATATTATTCACGTTTTTTCTTGCCCAAGAATCTTTGGTTTCAGGTTGAAATGTCTAACTCAGTAAACGCATATGAAAACTACGGTCTTGAATACCACGGAGAGAATGGTGTAGCTATCCCAGGAGTTGTTGTGCCACTGCAAAACTCTTAGGATGCGCAGAGCCAATCCCGTGGATACGGTCTCACATAATTCCCAGCACTTCGATATAAGTTCCCACATTAACAAGAGTATACACCAAGAAGACCGACAAGAGGCTCAAAAAACCCCAATTCGGGAGGAACAAGAGGTTAGCCTTCACGTCATTTTTGAAATTTTGCAGGCACAGTAGCAAGCGATTGCTCAACTGCGAAGCCACCAAAAAACACCAAGCATTTGGAAACGACCCCTCGAGCCGAACAGGTACCGAAGAGATCGAGCTACAACGGGTTAGCAGCTGACCCCGCAATTATAAAGATGCTCGATGACCTTACACAGAGGATTGAGTCGGGCGAAAAGATTATAGAAGCGAATGAAAAAAAGGTGGAGACCTACAATTCGAGGGTCGATCAGTTCCCGGGCGCACCCACTACAACAAAAAAAGTGTTTAGCGGCAATTAAAAATGGTTTTAGCGGCAATAACAATAGCGCTATAGCTTTTACCAGTCATTGGTGTTTAGCCGCTAATGTTGGGGTCGCTAAAGCCTTTAGCGGCTATTGTCACAAAAGCTGGTAAATGGTATGGTTTATTGCCGCTAAAGATTATCATCTTTGACAGCAATTGTTTGCGGCAATTATAATGGCTACAAAATCTAATCTATAACGGCTAATGATACTGATTTAGCAATCATTTCTATAGCTGCTAAATTAAAAATAATTGCCGCTAAAAGTTCACATCATTAATGGCAATTATTATGGCTACTACATCGAATAATTATACTTCTTTAGCATCCATTTTTATAGCTGCTAAATTCAACATAATTGTTGCTAAATGTTCGCATCTTTAACGGCATTATTTTGTGGCAATTAAAATGGTCATAATATCCCTTCTGAAAACATATTAGTTTGCCATTTTAGTGACTAATATAATTAACTAAATTGCCGCTAAAAATCAATATTTTTAACGGTAATTATTTTACAACAATTATAACAACTGCAATATCCCCTGAAAAACATCTTAATTTGCCCATTTATCATCCATGTTCTGCAAACATCAATTGAAAATCATCACTACAACCCACTTCTTCTAATGTTCTTTCCTTTTCCGGTCCTCACTTTAGTTTGGACCTTTACTCGAACATTGTGGTGTACTTGTTTTCTTATACGAGGAAAGTGTAGTTAATTTTAATGTGACTTATATTGTTGGGGGATTTGACTATTATTTTCTTATATAACTAGTAGTCATACTTGCGCGATGCATGATCTGTACTAAACAGTATTAGTTAAATTAAATTCTAATCGGGCTTGTTTGAACATATTAAATCTTATTACTGTAATAAATTTTAATCATCATCTTATTTATCTATACGATATACCTAATAATAAAATCTCTATTAAACTAAAAGAACTTGTATAGTTATTGAAGAACTTTTTTATTTTATATATTATTTATTATATTATCAAATATTTAGTAACTGTACATTCTTAATAAAAATATTTATTAGCATATTACTTTGTTTAATATTTTTGTCAGATCACTATTTTTTTTGTAATATGAGAGAAGATATATATTTTATTAATCTTAAAATATTAATTTAATTTTTATATTGTTGTTCTCGATAATATTATTTGAATTTTGATGAATAAAATATCTGTTAAATTAATTTTGATCTATTAAAAAATATCTGTTAAAATACCTATGAATTTTGATGAATAAAATATCTATACATTTTGATGAATAAATGGGTATCTATTAAAAACTAAAGTGAACATTTTTAGCTCTCCAATTTAAATTGGTAGTTTTTATTTTTTATTTTTTATTTTTTATTGTAAATTAATTTTAAAACTCCAATTTGAATGAGTAGAAATTTTTTTGTATTTTTATTGATAATTATAAGATATTTATATTTATTAATTCAAGTAGTGTAACCTATCAATTCAAAATTTAAAAATTATTTAAAAGTTAGTTAGAAAAGTAATTTATTTTGTTTTAACAATGCCACTTGGCTTTTTGTGGTTAAGACACTTGTCTTAATATAGTGGTCATGCTTCTCCTATTCTATATAGATAGATAGATTTTGGACAGTTTTAATTTAATAAATTAACTTTTGAGATTGAGTTAAATTTGAAACAACTATTCTTGATATGTCATTTCATGTATTTTCAACAAACAAATTAAATTGAAAAACTAAAACAAAAATTAATAAGGAAGGATGGTGAGAAGTGAAGAAAAACGTCTTACTCATTATTTGTTTGTTTATATCTTTCACATATTTCAATGCCATTTCCTGATTTTTCTTTTGGCCTCTTTCAATTTATTTTGTTGTGCTACCAATAAATTAAACTAATATGTTCGAAAAAAATTCAGAGAGTTCAATGATATGCATATATTATTTTTAAATATATTCCAGATAGAGAATAATATTCCGGTTGGAATTAAGGTAGAATTCCACGAGTTGCGGATCTGGGAATGGATATTGGCAGTGACGTGATAACAAACCAGCATGTGGAGTTCTGATTGTATATGGAAAAAAAAAAAAAAAAAAAGGAGCACTATATGCTGGCTAAAGGAATTTCAGAGAAGGTTGAGAGATGACAGATATACACTATATAGATTTACTTTATTTACATTAACAGTGTAAAATTTTGGGAGAAATTTAAAAATAGTTAGATTTATAATTTGTTATTCAAAAAGAGCTCAATTCTAAAAGTAATTAAAATTTAGTAATATTTCATGTAAAGATAAATCTGAGTGAAAATATTGTTCAAACTCCGGAAAACACGCCCGCTATATACGAAAGTTCCAGCATAAGTATGCTTGAACTCCCGCATATTATACGGGAGTTCCAGGATAATTATGATGGACTACCGTATAATATGCCAGAGGTCAAGTATAATTATGCTGGAACTCCTGCATAATATACTGGAGTTCCAGCAAGTATAAATGTTCAGTATAAATATACTAGAGTTTTGAGCACCGCTCCAGTCTCCCGTATATTATACAAGAGTCAACAAAGTATACCGATCCAGCATAATATGTTAGAGTTTGTACACAAATGCACCAAACTTCCGTATATTATACGGGACCGGTTTGTGTTGCAACAAAATAGTGGCTATTTTCATTGACTTGGTAAACGCTAGCTATTTTTGATTGACTAATGCAAAAATTGGCTATACCGTGCTATTTTGACTAAAATTTTCTTATATTATTACTGCTTACTGTATTATTTACGAAAATACCTTAAATAACCCCTAAATTTGGCTTAAATTATTAGTATTCTTTTCGAACTATGCTCAGTCTTAATTATCCCCTTAACTTGGCTTTGTGAGAGTCATTACCCCCTAGATGATGATGTGGCAAAAAGTGTGGGTGCACTCATCTGCCACGTGGATTTTTCTGTATATGTGACACTTTTTTGAAAAATAAAATACATTTTTACTTTTTTAAGAATATTACTTTTTTAGATAATTTCGTTCAAATATAATTTATAATAAAACTTGGATAGAACAATATTATTTAAGCTAAATATTTTATTTTGCAAAAAAATAATAAAATTTTAGTTAAATCTTTTTTTTTAATTTGACCTAAAAATAAATATTTATACAATTTAAATAAATAGTCAAGTCATTTAAAAGGTTGTAAATAATACATAGTTTTATAGAGAGGCATCCTTATTTTTTTACACACTAAAAAATTTGAATTGTATTTCTAAAACAAATATAAGTGTCATGTACATGTGTGATTTGATCTGCCATTTGAGTTTGTCGTAGTTTTATAAATTTAAGTGTCATTTTTATAGAATAGTAAGACGATTAAATTTCTTAAAGACACATAAAAAACTTGTGCGCTCGAAATAATTAATTTTCTGTTTCTGTGTTTCTAGCCTTTGGTTGTCTGGTTTTTTGTATGTGAACGCAGTTTTATTAATAATCGTATTTTGCACATTGTCGATTCTAATTTTTCTGAATAGTTATTCATAGTTATTATATCTTTTAAGTGATCTAATAATATTGATATTGCAATAAGTTGTAGTAGTTATTATACAAATGTAAAAACTCATTGTACATTAGCAGGAAGAATAAACTCTAATATCAAATTGAAGAGTGACTGTTGCAGGGCAGTGGCTGCTCAACCCTAGAGCCACTAAAGCAGTGGCTTTAGCCCCTTAAAAAAAATTAAGGCTTTAAATTTACTCGAATTATATAGAGTATAAATAATTACATATTTATTATTAGTGAATAAATTAGTTTTAATCATTTGTTATCAGTTTATAAAGTTTATATTTATAATTGTGGATTATTAAATATGCATTTACTTCTTACTTTTTATTATATTTTTTTTGTTACTTCATGGTGGATGGGCTCAACTTCTTCCATTCTTTAAGTGCTTTTTAAATAATTTTTCAATCTTAAAGTAATGAAATTTTCAAAGGATTAGATATAAAAAAATATTTCTTAACCTCGAATATTTTTTGATGTCTCTTTTTACTTTTAATGAAAATAAAGAGGGGAAAGTGAAGCATACGCTGCATATGGATTGAGTATTCCTTAAGAAACAGTGTCAGATATTCAAATTGTAGTGATCAAAATCCAACATAGCTTCAGCTTCAATACATGTATTTATGATCTGAGGAACAATCATAGGAAGACTGCTTTGTGCTGTGCAACTGTCATATTCTTTGAACGATATATGGCTTTTTTCTGAAGCTGTTAGAAAATAGGAGCGGATCCAACCTTTGATATTAGGTTCAACTGAATTCAGTATTGGGATATAAATTTGTTAAAATTACAATAAATAATAAATATGAACTCATAATTTAAAGATATAATGATGTAACACTAAATACTTTAATCATTTAATCCATAGAATTTAAATCATGAATCTACGTCTAGACTTGCAACTTATATTCTTTATCTAAGGAAGCTACTATAAGTCTAGCTATATACATAACACAATAATTATGGCACAGATCTTGTATTGCTGTTATAAATCTATTTAATATGTGTAATAATCTATTCCGAATCATATAATTAAAATCTTGGTCTCCCTATGTGTACAATCGCATAACATTACTATTACATTTTTCTTTTTATGGGAGCATAATTGTATGAAAATGGTCGTGTGTAAATTATCGGAACTTATTACAAAGGTTTCGTGTTAATCTGACATCAACAAAACTAACAGCCAAAAAAAAGGAGAAAGCAAATGATTTTTTTTTTTTTTTGATAAGAAAGATTATATATATAAACGTAAAAAAGATCCATAGACAAAGTTAATCGATGCAGTAGTGGCATCAGATTACAACACTTACATAAGCATTAGTAGACGGAATAGTAAACACACTATTAGTATTACACACATTCTTTGTTCGAGAGAGCAAGGTTTCATTCAATCTGTTACTATGTTTGAGAAGCGTTTTTTGGTAAATGCTTTGTTGGTCGTTCTCCCAAAAAGTGGTGACAAAAGATGGTGGATGTTCAAAAACCAGGCATTTGTCTTTCAGCTCCTTGGCTCCAAACGATGCTAATCTATCCGCTATACAGTTTTGCTCTCTGTAGACATGTTGCATGGAAGGATTATTCAGCTGACGGAGTAAGCACCTGCAGTCATTAATAATATTAGTATATTTCATAATTGGAGAATCAAACATACCTATGATTGTATTAGCATCTGTCTCAACGACGAGAGGTGGGATATTTTCAATTTAACTTACAAGAAGTAAAAGGAGAATAATATAAACTCAGTTCTCCTACTAGTTTTTTTCCTGACGTCTTTGAACCAAACATAAATTAAACAATTTATATGGTATATATGTTGAAATTGAACAGGTTTCCATAACTGAACACACACACACACCTTATTAAATAATTAAAGGAGATTTAGGAGAAGAGAGCAGGGAGTGCATGTGCGGACTCACATCACTCTTTATCACGTGGGACAACTTTAACGCCACACACTATGTCTACCTTTTTTTCTCCGTTTTATCTCCTTGTTTTCTTACTTTCTCCTAATCTTTATTCCTCAACTTTTTTTTTAATTTACTCCTAATCACTCTTATTTTTGTGAATTCCAAATTGATATTAATGGAAAATAAATCTTAATTTTTAATATCATTTTTCTTTTCTTTTCACACACATGTCCCTTCCTTCATCGAACTATTTTGTTAATTATAAATTTGATGAGCATTCTTTCTGGCTTGGTTTGAATTTAAAGGTTCCTAGCTACGCCATATGTTTAATATAAAAGTTTGTAAAGCTGCAGGGATAAAAATGCTCAAAAAAGGCGATTTCGTGTTGCACCAAAAAAAAAAACGACCTAAGAAATAAATATATATTCAAAGTAATTGAAGGCCTGTAATTTTGTAGCGATTCAAACTAGTATAAGACAAGTGATGGTTTAGAAAAAACACATCATGTGACGTCAAAGCAGTATAGACATTCAAGGGGGAGTGTTATGAATAGAATTTTATTTAGAGTGAATGTCTATTTTGTGGAGAGTTTTACTTTGTGACTAAGTCATATTTCTCCTATAAATAGAGAGGTCTTACCCCATTGTAAATCATTCCAAAATTCAATAAAAATTCCCTCTCTCTCTTTCTCTACAATATTGTTCTTGTTCTTTTATTATTTTATAACACTACACGTAATATTTGTATGGAAAAATAATCCACATATATGAAATGACTTAGAATTGAAGTGAAATGACCAAATTACCTTTAATCTTTTTAAAAAAGACTTTTAAGCACACAAGAAACCACCATCTTTTCTAATATATAGTAAGTTAAATTAAATGAATTTTGATATAAGTTTACTAATATCAAGATTAACTCGGTCGATGATTAGGTATCAAGTCTCGATAGTTGTCGCCATTGCTTTAAACTTTAAATTGGATTCAAATATAAAACAAAACTTGAAGACATAGTAAGCAATTTCTTGAATTCATTATTGGATTACAATATAATCCTTATTAATTAAAATAATAATCATGAAATATAGATAAGACAATTGGCATGTTCTGGACCCTACTGCTCCTCCTCAGGGGAATGAGGCTCCACCTGAAAATTTAATTGCCTTAGATTTGTATAATCATTATTTTAAAACTGTTTTGCATAGTCATCAGATAAGAATTTTTTATTTTAAAGCATCGAAGGGCTGGTACAAATTTGACATTCTATAATGTGCACTAGTACACAACAATTATTGGTTTGAACACAAATTTATATCAATGTGATTTGACATTAAATATTCTAATTTCAGCACCTTTGCAAAATGCGTTACAAAATCAAACCTCAATATATATATATATATCGAGGGGAGAAACAAAAAAAATATTATAGTAAACAAACGGAAAATAACGTGTCTAAATTATTTACACCTAACTCGTTCAATATTTAATTATTTTTTTAAGCGTAATGACTTTCTGACCACTTAAACTTGTAGAGCTTTAAAAGCCGATACATGAATTTATATTATTCTCATTTGAACATTCTAATTTGATACAATGGATACTAATAAATACATTTGACTGTTGATTATGCCTATGTGGAAGCGGCATAACTAACATGACTAAACTGTATGCAAATTACGTTAAACCGTATGCAAATTACATTGCAAAGACGCGTGGATATTTCGATTTTATTAAAACAATATGAGAAAATAAAATATAAATGAGACGGGAAGAGTCATTTCCCTTCCCCCTCTCTTTTCCCCTCCCTCCCACATCTCTCATCTTCTTTACCAAACTCCTACTTCCCCTTCCCCTTCCCCTTCCCCCTTCAATTTTACCATATTAATGAAGTCAAATATTTTAATTTTTATTCTTCACCACGTATTTTCTTGTATATGCTCCTTCTAATTTTAAATATGACTCTAGGAGTCTAATCTCTGTCGCACTTGCTTTTGCTCGTCAATTAAACTTGACTCGAGACCGTAGATAAGTTGCTCGATTAATTCATCAGGGTTTTCAGAAACGCAAGATTAAAACAGCTGACGGCTTTGTGAAGAAGCGGTTGGAAACTCGCCGGGTGGAAGCGGCATAACTAGTGGCTAAACTGTATGCAAATTACGTTAAATTGTATGCAAATTACGTTGCATCGGCATAACTTCCACATAGGCATAAAACGAAAGATGAGGAACTCGCATTAATACTGAGATCAGTGAAGATTCTTCCTAATAGGTGAAATTCGATTAAACTTCGGTCTCCATTATCGAAGCTTATGTTTACAGTTCGTGTCTAGAATAAAAGAAGGGAAAGAGAGGGAAAAAAATTTTAATAAATTAATTTTGGAAAAAGACAGGGCCCACAAAGGACCTCAACATATATGTGTCAACAAAATATGAATGAACGGGTGATGTGGCTATACAAAATATTAAATTAAATTCGTGTCAGCAGCAATTGAACAATACACACTATCACAAGTATTTATAAGTATTCATTTCAAGTAAAGGTGTTCAAATGGAAAACTCAAGAGTTCATATATCGGCTTCACAAAGACACAAACTGATACAAATTTAAGTGGTCATGAATTCATTTCGCCTTTTCTTTAAATATTGTTAAATTTTCCTCATCTTATTTAAAAATTCTCCATATTTTTTTTCTGAATTTAGATTTCTCCCGTTTGATTAGCTAAAGAGTCATATATATATATATATATATATATATATATATATATATATTGTCGGAAACATTTCACATATCAACAACTGAGATTCCTATTTTTTAATTTTATAGCCCATATTTCAATTTACAACTAACTAATCAAAAAATAATAGGCTAAGATTCTACATCCAACTACAATAAATTCTCAAAATTGCTATTTAATTTTTAAAAAAGATTGCTCAAGCTTTTAAATTAATTTTCGAATAAGCAATTATAACTCAAATATTAGTTCAACAAACGAAATCCATTTAAATGATAAAAATTAGATTTTAACAAGCTTAAATATGTGGTTTTAGATTCCAAATTTTATTTTGTGATAAATTTAGAGTGGATGTTATTTAGAATCGTTAGAAATAGTATGAGGAGGTTGTATATAAAATTTGACGTCATTTAATGGAGATTTGAATTGTTTTGAACAAGAATTGTAACTGAAAATCGTGGAAGAAATTCGTCTATAGACGCTTGTATAAATATGTATAAAACTGTATAATAGTGTAATGATATGTTTATACACCCATATACACTATTATACAAGATTATACATAATTATACAAACAACTGACAACGTCTTTTTCCTTGCATTTTTTCTAAAATTTAACTCAAATCTTGTTCAAATCTACTCAAAATCACTTCAAATTGAAAATTTGAATTCCTTATGATATTTCCAATCAATTAGAGCAACACCCAACCCAAACAACTAACAAACTCAAAAAATCTCATTTTCAAAAGCAAAACTTTGAATAGCCTTCAATTGTGAAATTCTACTCTTCAATTTTCTTATATTACAACTAGATGATACATGGGAAAATCAATAATATCAGATGGCCCTTGAAGCATATGTAGCAGGAGTGAGAAGAAAAGAGAGTGAATGCAATGTTTGTGAGAACACAAATTTAACTCTATAAATTTTGAATTTGCTAGTGCTTTCAAAATATTTATAAGATGGGCTAGATATGGTAAAACTTAAAAATATGGACTATTTTTTGTTATGATATGATGTAAGTGTATTTTCTTGTAATTGTTTCTATATTGTCGGCCAAAGATTAAGGTGTAGTAAATAGACTGGTATATTTAATATTTCTTACTTCTCAAAATAAGTGTTACATTTGCTTTTCGTGAATCAGTTAACTAATCTTTAATTTTTTAAGATTATATTAAAATATTTAAAATTATATGAAAAATATTACAAATTAAAAGTATGTCAATATTGGAAAAAAATGAAATATTAATTAAAACTTATATAGTTTGAATCTCGAATAGTGACACATAATTTGGGGCGCAGAAGTAATGTAATTCTTATGTCTCGAAATCAATATTTTTCTCTAACTGAATGCTGGATGACGAAACCTTTATGGTGCTTTCTAAATTACTACTCCATTCGGTTCAAAATAAGTAATTTTTTGGCGTTTTTTTGCGATTCAAAATAAATGTTTTTTTAGCATTTAAGTTTGAATTAATTATTTTCTATATTATTTTTGGAGTAAATAGTGTTGAAATATATATTAGGAGTATTTATGTGAAATATAATATAGTCAATTCTATTGCTAATTAATACTAAAACGTATATTTCAATTTGTGCCAAAACATTAAAAAAATTCATTTATTTTGGACGAGGTCGTAATAGATTTGAATTTCTTTTCTCTAATGTCCCCAAAAAGATAGTATAAAATATTAAATTGATAACTTGAGTAAATAGAGGTCGGATTTCTTCTACTTCGCTCTTATTATGTTTAAATTTAAATCTTCTCCGTTCACTACACTCACACACACACTCTCTCTCACTGTACATTTCTGAGTTTCTCTCTCCAGAACATTCGCCATTGTTGAAATATTCGAAGTTCTCAACGGCCGGCAACTACTTCAGTTTCTGTAAGTATACACGCACATACACTTCTTGCATTTTACTTTTGTACGTTTCTGTAATTGTAAATGCATCGATTCTACTCATCCTTTTTTGTATTTTTATATATTTTTATTAGAAATTTTCGCATCGGTAAGTCGCTTTCGATTAATCATTGAATTCAAATCCACATTTTACTTATCCGTATATTTTTGTTGCTTGTTGTGGTATATATGTAATTGTTTTTAGCTATATTCATTCATTTGTTTGTTTTTATGTATTATTTTCAGCTCAGATTTGAATTTGAACTGACTTACGTTGACTAAGAGAATAAGGTTGTGAAGATTTGAAGGAAGGATAGAGGAATGGAGTCATCACAATCGCAGCAACAGAGAAGAGGAGGCGGTTTAATTTTGCAGACGCCGCCGCGGTCGAGCGATAAGGCGGCGGCGAGAGATCTGCGATCGGGGGAAGGGAATAATAATATGAGTGGAAAGCATGACAAAGAAAAAGGCGTCAATGTACAAGTCATTTTGCGTTGCAGGTCAGTTAAAATGAGTGTAGTGTACTTTGGAGTTGGTTATACTTTTGCAAAGGAAAAGACTGCAATGTACTGATGTTGACTTCAACAGTATAGTTGATTGGAATTTGCGATGGTGTGAATATTTGCAGGCCGTTGAGTGAGGATGAGATAAGATTGCATACACCAGTAGTGATTTCGTGTAATGAGGGTCGAAGAGAAGTTTCTGCTATTCAGAACATTGCTAATAAGCAGATTGACAGAACATTTGCCTTTGATAAGGTATGATATTTCACATCTGATTTCTCATTTATCTGTTAGCATCATATTCAAACAGATTCACGACAGGGAATATGGACCAAAAGAAATGTAAAATCGAATAAAGTAGAGCAATATCCATTTTCCTATTGAATTTTTTAATTTGTTTAACTAAGTTCTAGTGGATCGCTTTTTGTATTTCTTAAATGTCATTACAGTTTTAGTGTTTTTATTTAAATAAAACTCTCTAATTTGTTTTTACTTAATCATGATTTTCGTAAAGACTCTAACTTGATGCTGGATAATTTGTTGTAGGTGTTTGGACCGACATCCCAACAGAAGGACTTGTATGATTCTGCCATATGGCCTATTGTTTTTGAAGTTCTAGAAGGATATAACTGCACCATTTTTGCTTATGGGCAGACAGGAACTGGGAAAACTTATACCATGGAGGGAGGGGGAAGAAAGAAGGTTGGTGGTGTGTTGATAGAAATGTGTTTGTTTCTACTAGTTGTTTCTTCATGCTAATTGTTAACGTTACCCCATTTAGAATGGGGAGTTTCCAAGTGATGCAGGTGTTATCCCCCGTGCTGTTCGGCAAATTTTCGAGATATTAGAAGCTCAGAATGCTGAATATAGCATGAAAGTAACGTTTTTGGAGCTGTATAATGAGGAGATCACAGATCTTTTAGCTCCTGAGGAATGCACAAAGTATGTAGATGATAAATCCAAAAAACCAATAGCGCTGATGGAAGATGGTAAGGGTGGAGTTTTGGTACGAGGCTTAGAAGAGGAGATTGTTTCCACTGCAAATGAAATCTACAAGATCTTGGAGAAAGGTTCAGCAAAGAGGCGTACAGCAGAGACTCTTCTTAACAAACAGAGCAGTCGTTCTCACTCTATTTTC
This sequence comes from Nicotiana noctiflora, assembly GCA_032618575.1. Taxonomy (NCBI): domain Eukaryota; kingdom Viridiplantae; phylum Streptophyta; class Magnoliopsida; order Solanales; family Solanaceae; genus Nicotiana; species Nicotiana noctiflora. The sequence goes on from JASVEL010012131.1 coordinate 182,910, forward strand.
TCCATCACAATTCACATCAAGGAATGCACTCCAGAAGGAGAGGAGATGATCAAATGTGGCAAATTGAACCTTGTCGATCTTGCTGGTTCTGAGAATATATCACGTTCTGGTGCAAGGGAGGTAAGAGTCTGAGTACAATTATCTGTCTGACAAGCCATTGCATTTGGCAGTATTCTTAGCGCACGTAAACATGTTTAAAGAAACAATAGAATGTCCAGAGTACTGTTTTAGAAATGTTTCAAATTTATCTTTTGTTCATGACAGCTAATCCCTAGACATTCTGCTATCTAAGATCTCTATATTTTCTGACCTTTTTCCTAGTCCAGATTTTTTCTTCTTAGTTATAGTAATCAATAGTAGGCTAAATTTTCTTTTGCTGCAGGGCAGAGCGAGGGAAGCTGGTGAAATCAACAAGAGTTTGCTTACACTTGGTCGTGTTATAAATGCTTTAGTTGAGCACTCTGGTCATATCCCATACAGGTCTTCTTTAGTCCAGATCTAAATTATTATAAAATGCTTTTAGTTTAGATATTCTGACAAAGAATTGCAAATCTCAGGGATAGCAAATTGACAAGGTTGTTGAGGGATTCGCTGGGAGGGAAAACAAAGACATGCATTATTGCAACAATATCACCCTCAGTTCACTGTCTGGAGGAGACACTGAGCACTTTAGACTATGCTCATCGTGCCAAAAATATAAAGAACAAACCAGAGGTCAGTTTTCTGGACATTTATTACCTAAAGAATGTCTCTTTACCTTTGCTCTCCGATTCAAGTATCCTTCAGTTTTCTTCTGCTGCTATTTCAGATTAACCAAAAGATGATGAAATCTGCAATGATCAAGGATTTGTACTCTGAGATTGACCGACTGAAGCAAGGTCTATATTTCTATCTTCCTCTCTTTCTATATATGAATATATATCTTGCATTGATAAGTTATTTGATAACATGTTTTGTTTGTTCTATTTTAATGCCAACAGAGGTGTATGCGGCAAGAGAGAAGAATGGAATTTATATACCAAGAGACCGATATCTTCAAGAAGAAGCAGAGAAGAAGGTTCAGTACTGTTTTCTGGATCTCATGATTAGTTGCATTCACTTTACATACTTGTTTACTACTATGGTTAACTTGTCAGTACCCTCTCTCAGGCAATGTCTGAAAAGATAGAAAGAATGGAACTTGACTTCGAATCCAGGGACAAGGTGCGCAAGAGCTGAAAAATCTTGAGCATCCTTATTTTCTAATTAAAACTGATAACTTTTGTGAAAAAAAAATTGATAAATCATAACTCATTACCATGTTGCCTTCTGCGTGCAAACAGAAACTTTTGGAACTTCAGGAACTGTATAATTCTCAGCAATTGTTGACAGCAGAATTGGGTGGCAAACTTGAGAGGACAGAGGTTAATGGAATTCTGATCCCAACTTATTCCACATCTTTATTGCTGACTCTTTCTCATTGAATTTTCTATACTTTTGTTTCTTTCAGAAAAAGCTTCAGGAAACTCAGCTTACACTGGCTGATCTCGAAGAGAAACACAGGCAGGCAATTACCACTATAAAAGAAAAGGAATTTCTGATATCTAACCTCCTAAAATCTGGTAAGCTTCATCCTCTATGCTGGGCGAAAGGAGAATTCTTTGTGCTAGTCAATCTCTTTGGAGAAGCAATGTGTGGTGCTCTAGCTCCCACTGAGCTCTCCTCATCGGCTAAACTTCTACTAAGATTGAAAGGAGTGTAGACTTGTCTCCAAGGATAGAAGGATCTTCTACAAAAAGGAAGGTACCTGTCGTTCGTACTCAGTGAGTAGTGCTTTCTAAGAAGGGCTTGGAAGAAGAAAATGAAATAGGAACAACCGCACTGGTCGTAATTGATCGACTTTCATGCTAGTTCTTGCTCTACACGGCTTGAAAAGAAGCCTCTCTTAAGTTCAAGAGTTTAGAAAAGCTCCACTCAGCTTGAAAAGAAGCCTCTCTTAAGTTCAAGAGTTTAGAAAGGCTCTTAGTATGGGGAAGGAGAGCTCAGACTTCCTTAGAAGGAGATAAGCTAGAACTATCTTTGTATGTACGGGTCTCGGTAATTATAGAGACTAGATATAAATACTCCTTTCTTTTCCAATCGCCCCACGAAGACGGACGTTCGGGAAGGGTCTCGAGATTCTCAATCGCTCTTTTTAGTGGGAGGAATAGTGCAGGAAGGGAGCGAGACCAAGCCGGCGCTTTCGAGGGGTGGGATCTTCTAATTCTTCCTATTTGACCTGAAACCGATCGATCTAGCCATGAGCAGGTTGAAAAGAGCTCTAACAGGCCTTGGAGGACCGAACCCACGTATGTGGCAAAATACGGGGATGACTTGTGGTGTTAGGGGTGAAAGGCCAACCAAGATCAGATATAGCTAGTTTTCTGCGAAATCTATTTCAGTAGAGCTCGAAAATTCCTTCTAGGAACAGCCAGAAGATAGAAAGACCGGTGCTTGGCATGCTACTGTTTCAGTTGGATAATACGACGTTACTACTCTCCTTCCTGCTTGCCATTTCCTTTTTAAAGCTGCTCATTCTTCAACCTCAGGATGTGATGACCTATTCTATCTTAACTTTAGCTACTCAAAGCGATCAGTTCTTTTGATCTTGTTCGGACTTGGAAAAGCTTCCTTTTTCAATTCCAGAAGTTATAGAGCCTATGTAGAAGAAGCTTTAGAAGAGCACCACCACGGTTCAGGTCCAGACACATGGGACATTAAAGATTAATTAAGCTGCAAGGATCATGAATCAAGGGAAGGGAAGAATGAGACCATAATTTGTTATCTATACAAATTACTCAAATTATTTTAACATTTTCAAAAAAGTAAAATTGGTATATGGGTATGTTACATTTGTATATAAACATTAGTATATTTAGATGTGGCCATAATCATTAGGCAGTGAATGTGGGGATTTATGTAGAATTATTTCACTTTTAGAATTGTGCATAATATCTGGAATTGCACGTCTTCTACCAGAAAAAGCACTGGTTGAGCAAGCATTTGAACTTCGAGCTGAACTGGAGAATGCTGCATCAGACGTGTCGAATTTGTTTGCCAAGATTGGTATGTACACATTGTTTAAGACATGACGAATTTTCTTGCTAAGAAAACAATGTTGCATGACTGCATCAAACTCCTGCATACTGATAATGGTTGATATCAGAGCGGAAAGACAAAATAGAAGATGGAAACAGAGTTCTCATCCAAAAATTCCAATCCCAATTGACCCAAGAGCTTGAAGTCCTGCATAAGACTGTCGCTTCTTCAACCACACAACAAGAGCAACAACTCAAAGGCATGGAGGAAGACATGCAGTCCTTTGTTTCTACAAAGACTGAGGTATCCCTGACTCAAATGTAGAATTAGCCTTTAAAGTACCACACTCAACGTAACATACTAGAAAAATTGCATGACATGATACCGAAAGGAAGTGGGAATATGTAGATTTCAGATATTATTTGTTGCAGTACTTACTAAAATAAATTGGATTAAGGAGCATATATTATTACTTGAACCTGCTATTTTGACACACAAAAATTACATGCTTAATAAGCCTAGTGCATCAATTGTGTAATCGGTTCACATACTTCTGATAGAAATTGTACTCCTATTAACCAATATTACTTTCTGGTCTGCTTCTCAGGCAGTGGAGGAACTTCGAGGCCGTCTAGAGAACTTGAAAACTATGTTTGGTTCTGGTATTAAAGCTTTAGATGGTTTGGCTGGGGAACTTGACGGCAATGCTCAGTCAACTTTTGACCGCTTAAATTGTGAAGTTTCAAAACATTCTTCTGCTTTGGGAGAGGTGCGTATCTTTTATGTTGCTTTTAGATTCAGAAAGGAGCTTATTTTTTTGATCTGATCTCCTTTTTCCTGATGTAGCTTTTTAAGGAAATTGCTTCTGACGCTGATACCTTGGTTAATGATCTTCAAAAAAGTTTGCACAATCAGGAGGAGAAACTAACTGCATTTGCACAACAACAACGTGAGGTATCATTAGTTAACTATTTGTGAAGCACGTATAATCTTCACTGATTCTATTTTGGATCTTTCTTTCTCCTTGAGTAGAGCTTATAAATTTTGGATGCCTTTATAGGCACACTGCGGGAGTATCACAATGTCAAGGTCCATTTCTCAGATTACTGGGAACTTCTATAAGACTTTAGAAATGCATGTGTCTCAGTTGGGTGAAATAGTGGAAGAAGCACAGACAGTCAGTGACCAAAAATTCTCTGAACTAGAAAATAAGTTTGAGGTAAGCGACTTCATCCACCAGCATATGGTTATTTATTAAACAAAGGTTGATATGCATTTTTTAACCTCATTTTATTGCGGATCTCTCATTTTTAGGAATGTGCTGCCAATGAGGAAAGGCAAATCTTAGAGAAAGTGGCAGAACTGCTTGCTGGATCAAATGCTAGGAAGAAAAAGCTGGTAGGTCATCAATTTGTAATAAAGAATTAAAGATGTGCATCGCAATTTTTGATGTGGCTGAGATTGCACAACTCTAATCTTGAGCAAGATGATGATACACTATCTTCATGAGAAGTCTTGTAGGTGTTGTAGACAGCTTGGGACTTCCTTTTCTCTTATCTAGTTTTATGCTTGGGACTTTGATCTACTTTAGGTTGCAGTAGCTAAGTGAATTTTGCATGGCTATCTGTTCTAGGTTCAAACCGCAATTGATGACCTTAGAGAAAGTGCCTCCAACAAAACCAACAGACTAAAACAAGAGATGTCAACCATGCAAGATTCAACTTCTTCAGTTAAAGTCGAATGGTCCAATTACATGCAAAAGGCTGAATCGCACTATCTCGAGGATACTGCTGCTGTGGAAAATGGGAAGAAAGAAATGGAGGAGGTGCTAAAGAATTGGTATAAAACTCAGCATATATTCCATAATATCTTTGAACTGACACTATTCTTTGATGTCGATAAATCTTTTTATCATTCTTTCTGCTAACCTGGAATATGAATGTGCAGTGTGGAAAAGGCTAAATTGGGAGCAAAGCAATGGACAAATGCTCAACAGTCTTTATTGAACCTAGAGGAGAGAAATGTTGCTTTTGTTGATGAAATTGTTAGGTTAGTTGACTAAATGACTGATCAAGCGTTCAGTTTCTTAGTTGTTATGTCTTACTTAGACTGAGTACGGTTTCTTTTAGGGGAGGAATGGATGCAAATCAAGCATTGCGTATGCGATTTTCATCTGGTGTGTCATCCACCCTTGAAGACACTGATGCTGCTAGCAAACACCTACTCTCATCTATTGACCGTAAGCTATCAAGATTTAGACGTTAAGAGATTAACTTTTGTCTTTGAATTAACTTGATTAACATGTGCAGATTCTTTACAACTCGACCATGATGCTTGTGCAAACCTTGATTCGACGATTGTTCCTTGTTGTGGAGAGTTGAGAGAACTAAATAGCGGACACTACCACAAGGTTGTTGAGATTACAGAATATACTGGAAAATGTCTTTCACAAGAATACGTGGTAAGGATATTGCATAAAAAAATACTTAGTTTGTAAAAAATACCCTGTTCTTAGTCTCTCTCAAACTGCTGCTAATTATGCTAGGTTGATGAACCATCATGCTCGACTCCAACGAAGAGACCATTTAATCTTCCAAGTGTTGAATCTATTGAAGAACTAAAAACTCCTGCTTTCGAGGAGTTGTTGAATTCATTTTGGGATGGAAAATCCTCAAAACAATCAAATGGAGATGTAAAGCATATTGCAGAGGTAGCTCCTTTACGAGATTCAAGAGTTGCCCTCACTGCTCTAAATTAGAAGACTTTAGACATAATATAGGAATTAAGGAGAAAAGTTGTACATAATATATGTCCTTGGATATCCATATACTACCTATACGTAGTGGATATAATTTTATCCCTATTCTTTTTACTTCATTTTGGTATTGGTTTGGAAAAGTTTCACTTCTTCGAAATTCTTGTAGGAAACAGAGTTGGAGTTCCTGAGACAAGATGGAAATATGTAATGTTTGCGCTTGACATTGCAATTAAGTTTGAAGTGTCTGTGGATGCGACGTTGATAGAGTTCATAAATTTCATTTGTAACTTTTCTCAGTATGGAAACATTGGTAAACGATACAATATATAATGAATGCTTTTCGACTCTAACACAAACGATCAACTTAGAAGACAGGTTTTGGGATTAAGTTCAGTGAGATGTCTGAGCAAATTGGGATTATTCAAATTACAATTGCTCAAGGCTTCCCCTGAATAGGAAGTGCACTGATTGATTGTATGAATTTGTTTTCTTTAAACTAATTGTATAGGAATTTTGTTCTTGAAATTGTATTGATGTAACAATCTCCCTCTTCCATTAACACCGTTAAACAGAAGACTGTTCCAATCACATAACATAGAAAAGGCCAGCAGATGTAAGTATCAATGCAGTTGTAGGAAACCGACTTATTTTCATTTACCTCATCTAGATGTATGTACATAAGGGGGGCATAACACATGGAATCTGATGCTTCTCAATTCAGAACAATGGTTGCTTCTGCATTCTGGTTTGATATGAATATGCCATGTAAATATATACTGGAAAAAAGAACAAATGAAAAAGGGACAGCGAAGAAGACGAGAGGCAATATGGGATAGAAAAGTTGTGCAACAGCAAGCAATTACCACCTGCAGTCTATCAGAGGCTCCCCCTTTTTTTCTGTTTTAACTAGAATGAATCTACAACTGAACCGCCATTGCAAAAATACACCCTTAGCATGGCCAAAAAACTGGTACTGCTGGAAGTGGATGAATTTCAATGAGCATAAAGGACAGTATGTTTTGTTAGAGCCATCTGATGATCGACATCTCCCGTCTTCAGGCAGGGAATATATAAGGCTTTTCTGCAGTAAAGACCAATTCAGGAGTAAGTTAAGAAGAAAAAGTAGTACAATTCCATCACTCTGCCCCCTCCCCCCAGAGCTGGAATCAACCAAAACATTGAATCGAAGCCTGAATCACTCATAAAAGGGAAATCCAAATGGATAACTTTCTCACCTACTTTCACCATTTATAAATAAAGAGAGCACTATTTGTTTAACAAAACTTCTCAGGACAGAAACAGCAAGAGACTAAAAACATGACGAGAGACCAAGTCAATTTGCTAGTGTAAGCTAGAGCCTCAAGTTCCAAAAACTTGTTAAGCTTTTTGTATATTGCAATGAAACTGACAAACCTTGTGCTTCAACCAAAAAGATTAAAGTGCAATTACCATCGAAATACTCGCGGTTAATATTTTACCTATAATTCAGCAATATGCATGCTCCACTTAAAAACTTCCCCCATAAAAATGTAAAAGTGACACAGAATTCCAAATCAGATAATTACAAGTTGAACTACAACCAAACAAGTTTAAAAGTTCAACGTACAGTCAAATATATCAATCAACAAAATTAAAAGTTTAAATAAGTCGCATAACATAATGAACCTTCAATACAAGTTTATAGTTCAGAATGGATTGGAGGTGGAAAAGGAAATTGAATCCATTACAAAAAGTAGTAACAAGTACAGAATGTGAACGGATCAAAGTACCTGGAAGCTTGTGACAGAGCTCTTTCCACAATCAAGCAGGTGGTTCTCCACCACACATTTCATCATCAAAATTATCAGTAGAGTTCTGTTGACATAACAACTTATTTCCTTCTCCAGGAGTTGAGCAAAGAGTATCCCAATCCATCAGAGAAGAACTACAATGCGTAGCACCTTGTTCTAACACATGGCTGCTCTTAACGTTTTCCTCCACTTGATCCTTAACACCCTCATAAGCAAGGTCTGTTCGATCTTCATCCATGTTTGACGGCTCAACATTGAGATCTGAGCTCAAATCAAAACCGTTTTGTTCCCCTGTGTCATGATAAGCGATGGTTACTGCTACTTGGTCAGAGGGTTCGGGAGCTTCTTTCTTTTGCCTCTTCCATTTCTTTGTAGATGAAGTACCATCATCCTCAAAATCTTCTTCTTCTCTATCTCTATGTAAGTAAACCCAGAGCTTCTTCTCATTATCAAACTGTACACAAGGATCACGTTCATAATGCAATCGGTCCAATGCACCACTAACAACTTGATTGACTTGAGCATCGGATACCTCTTCCACAATATACTGTGAGTCTCTGATTAAAGTGCAAACATCTGCTCTAGTCCCTGTACTGCCAGGCAACCTAGCAGCTGCATCTCGCACAAGACAGAGAATTGTGACATGGGCAGGACGATCCTTTTTAAGCATAAAGTGATCACGGGCTTTTGAAGTTGGCTTGCCACCACATCTTCTCAGAGGAGCAACTATTGATTTTTTCCCATCAATAGCAGTGTAGGAGAAGGCCCTGTCAGGAATTGAATACCTAAGGAATTCCTCTTTACGGAAATACTCTCTGACTTCTTCAGAGCTTGGACCGATGGTACTCAGACTCTTCTGAGCTCGCAAGTCCCTGAACCGTTCCTTCTCATCTAAATTATATTGCATCAACGACAACGGAGGGTCAGGAAGACTTCCTATCTGACGTAGCGTCTCCTGACCATTTTTCAGCCAATTGGCAAAGGAATCAACTAATTTCACAAGCATTTTGTGGGGAAGACCCCACGCTTCTGGAGATGTGACCTCCTCCATAAGCTCATGATCAGATGAGTCAGGACTCACTGGACCAATCCAGGACCAACTTTTGGTGGCTTTTTCATAGACCACAAGTGGCTTCCATCCTTTTGCTCCTAGTGGTGCTGTTTTGGAAGAAAATATTTTGAGTACTCCTCTGACCAAATCATGGAGAGGTTCTTGAGTCTCAAGAATACAGGGGTCACCCGGGTTTGATCTCACACGGTTAACAATTTCCTGCACACTGAGAGAGGGCACATTTGCTTGAGTGGAAGGTGGTGAATTGTCACCATCTAACTCTGAAGGTGGTGCAACTCCGTTAACAGCTTCTTGCTTGATACCATGCTCCTCCACGGCATCCTGTCTTCCAGCATTTCTATCTACAACCTCTTCTGGAAGCAAAGTAATCATTGCCATACGAACTGCTGAGAGAAGATGAATGATGGAGAATGAGAAGCCAGTATGAACTGTAGGGGTAATCAAAGGGAATGGCTTTTTTGAAGGTCGACTTTCCACATCTACATCTTCTATCATTTCTGAAGTTGGAGATCTAGGAACTCCCATTAAAGAAGGCCATGATTCATCCTCCAGCTTCTTTTTACCCCGCTTCGTTGACAGATCATCTTGTCGCTGCTGGATTTCAGCATAGAGATGGTCAGTACCATCTAGCTCATCCATGTATGGGGTATCAGTTTTGACTTTCCGCTTCTTCATGACTGAATTGCAACCTGTTAATAGCATATTAGATTTTTCATGATGATCACCAGCACGTGTGTCAAGCATCTGGCCTTTCTTTGAAAACTTGGCAGAAACTCCACTTTTTTTAGTCGGAAACCGTGTCCGCAATGAGTCATCCTCCTGAAACTTCTGATCTTGCATATAGTTTGACTGCAGGATATCACGGCTAACTTTTCCTTTATGTTTCTTCTCTCTGGTGGATACCATGTGGAACCTTTCAGTATGGTCCCCTTGCAAAGGGCCATTCTTGGCTAGCTTGTAGATTGGTTGCTCGTCGTCATCATCGTCATCATTGTTGTTATTGAACTGGCTTAGACCAGAGAAATGATTTCTAGCCAAATTTCTGGTGGAGAAACTATTCAAATGACCAAGATCATGCATCTTACCCATTGGCTCTGCTCCCAAGCCAAGACTTCCAGTTTTCTTCGAGTGGAGAAGTTCACCAGAGTCATTCATCATCCTAGAGGAATGAAATGAGCTATCACGAGCCGGAATACTATACTTATCCTTTTGAGAAAATTTAGCCTTTTTACTATCCAATGCGGACATCAAGTTAGGGGAACCACTGGGATATGCCCACTTGCTCCTCATCAATGGATTATATTCCTCATCCTCATCACTTTTTTCTGATGATTCAGTTTCAGTTTCTTCAATATTCGCAAATACTCTTCTACCTCTGGTTCCGGAAGCATCTTGTCCGCCATTCTGCATTTTTGCCCCGACTTTCTCAGGGAAGGTCGCCTTTGCCCTATAGTCTGACTGAAACAACTTATCGTTGAACTTGCGATCAGGATATTCTTGATCCACCTTCCACTTTTTGCTTTTTACATTCAAGTTACCAAACTTATGGGATGGGTTGGTAAAATAGGTGTCCTCTGGTGCTTTACTTGGCCAAAACTGTTCACTTCCACCCGCTAGTTCCATTCCACTTCCCTTCAATGACACTTTGGGAATACGGATTTTCCCATAATTATTCATCTGCTCTTCAGAGCCAAAATGTGGGAGACCATCAGCATATCTGTCCTTTTTCCCAAAATCATATGCAGTTCTGGCATTGCTGGGCTTTGCAGTCAAGACCTTAATATCTGACAGCTGGTTGACAGTATTGTTCCTGCCGTAGGCATAAGGATCATTCTTCAAAGGCATAGGCACGCCCAAGAAAACATCAGCACATTCTTCCATTCTAGCCCTTTCATGCTTCTTCCCCGATTTGACACTCCCACTTCTATCAACAGCCCCTGCTCGCGAAAAGTTTCTCTCTCTCTGCACGTCCACCTCGTACATTCCATCCTCCTCATCGTAGCCATTCAACTGATCTCTCATTGGGACAGCCATCCCAGAATCATAGCCCATTCCTTTAGCACGACGAGAAAGAGGCAATGCAGAATCATATGGCCCAGATGATTTGAGTTCCATTCCTTTTGAGCCATTTCCACCTACCTTGAATGTCCCTCTTAGGTTCTGCTTTCTGTATCTGGTAGCTTCCGAAGAATCCATTTGCCTAAGAGAAGATGAATCCAAGGCTGACCCTTTCCCATATCCAGAATAACAGCCCATATTCTGCCCAAGATTCCGATCTTTTGTTCTTTTGCCCCACAAATTATCACTAAACTCCTCTCTCTCGGTTCCATCACTCTCCAGTTCTTCCATCTTCTCATACATTAGAATCTTCTCGTTCTTCTTAATGTTCAGCACTTGAAGCTTCTCCTCAATACTATACCCCGGACAACTGAGCCAAGCATCTCTTATCTGACAAAGATTACTGACAATTGCATTTTGATGGTTTCTGAGGCGGTGATAATGCTGTCGCTTCTGAAAGAAAATCAATCCTTGGCGATAAAGCGCCACTCTCGGCTCGCATAACCCGCCCTTCAACATGTTAAACAGCTTATCAATGGGACTTCCAAAATGCAAATTATCACCCGCGAGGAGGTCTTTCAACGTTCTCATGAACGTTTCCTGGTCCATGTCAGGAAGATACCGAGCAAGATTATACCTTTCTTCCTCAGACAACACCTCATTCCAAACATCCAATGACAACACATCGCCCAGCCCCGAAAGATCATACAATTCAAACGGAACGCTACATGTTTGATCCCCAATTTGGCAAAACTCCTCCCTAGACTCACCTAATTCCAACAAATCAAAGTCATCAGACCCCGCCCCAGAGTCACAATCCTCAAAATAATCATCATCATCATCATCCTCGTCATTAGATTCAACTTCACCCCCGTTTCGCCTCTCAAACTCCTCGTCCTCACTCGACATAGTGTCCTTACTATGAGGAGAAAACTCGGAAAAATCAAATTTTGATGTCTTAAAGCTGCTCTTTTCGATCACCATTCAACATAAAAATTACCACACTTTTTTAACCAGTATTCCCCTTCAATCCAATATGCAAAACCCTAGAAAATCAAGCCAAAAATAACATGCAAAATTCAGAAATCCTCAATACTCATATGATAAAACTTCAAAAAATTAAAAACCCATCTCTTAAACACAAAGAGGCACACACCCAAATACATATAAAGAAAAAAATTAGAGATTGGATTAGAAAAATTACCTTGAAAACGGATGAAACCCAGAAGCAAGAAACAGAGAAGCGAATAGAAGAAAGGGAAAAGGAGGCGACCCAAAAATTGTAACAAGGAAAGAGGAACCCTAGAGAGGAAAATAGAAGAGAAGACAAGAGAAGAGAAGAGGCGGTTATATTGTGCTATGCGAGACCACAGTAAGATTACTATACAATAAGGAAAAGGAAAAAGGAAGAAGAAGAAGACGAGGACGTGGAAGGTGGCGTAGCCGTTGGATCGAAACGTGAAATGACGAAAATGGACATTGTGAGAGATATAGAGGAGTTGAGCTTGAAGGAGATAGAGAGTGTAGAGAGAGAGAGAGAGAGTGTGTTGATGTGTTGGGTCGAAGAAGAAGGGTGGTGAGTCAGTCACTGAGTCAGGAACAGAGTTGACTCGGGTGTGGGCCATACCTACTAAATTACAAGACTACCAGGAGTGAATTTACCTGCTACTTACGGACTACTGATTGCTCGAGGCAACAAAGAACAGCCACCTATGCTTTGGACACAAATCTTAAATATTAGGATTATAATAATTTTAAATTTAGGATTACATTTATTTCATATTTGATTATGAATATTAATTAATATCGATATAAGTTTTGTTGTTATTGTTATTGGTAAAAAATTTACACCAAAAAAATTGATTTTTGGTAAGCTAACTCACATTAAATATGGGATAGCAATCTCATAACTATAAGTACGAGGTTACCCCAGGGTGAACCAAACGTATATTTGCCTAATTCCAAAAATTAATAATGCTAACACACTCAAGAACTTTAGACCTATAAGTTTGTGTAATATGATTTACAAAATTATCACCAAAATAATTGCAAACAGGGTCAAGCCTTTTCTTAATCAATTAATCAATATAGAACAAGCCAGCTTCATAAAAGGAAGGAGAGGAAGTGACAATGCTATCATAATACAAGAAGTCATTAGGAACTTTAATTGTTTCAAAGGCAAAGAAAAAATGATCGTGAACCTTGATCTAGAAAATGCGTTTGATAAACTGGAATAGTCATATATTCATAGAACAGTAAATTTTTTTAATTTCCCCAGTAACATTAGTAATCTAATTCTCAATTGTTACCACGAGCTCAATTTCAATCCTTGTTAATGGTAACAAAACCAATAAATTCACAACCACTAGGGGGATTAGACAAGAGGACCCTTTGTCCCTGTATGGGGCCAAATACAGTCTTTCCCATGCTCATAGTGATAGGGTACGACCTCTCTCATACGCCCCTTATAACGAGGGTATAATTCGGGCGTAGATGTAAATGACGTTGCTCATACTTAGGCGTCCCCATTAAGAGGACGTCGACTACGCCTCGACGGTTTATTATTATTATTTTAAAAGGAGACCCCTTTTTATATAAGGGGGCTTCCCTATAGTAACAGACCAAGTGTTATTATCTAATAATACAACTCTCTCATTTTCTCTCTATATTTCTTAACTACGATAAATGGCTATTCTTAAAGTTCTTCATTTTTGCAAATATCTTTATATCACAACTACATTGATCTCACATCTTGGTTCACTATATTTGGTTACGATTTACCCTTTTTCTATCAATTGATTGTTTTAAGCTTGTAAAACAACGATTAACTTTTGAGACAAATAATTTTCCGTCTGTGGGGATTTCGAGAATTAAAACCATAGTACCCACCTAGAGATCAGCCAACAACTCCCCTCTACATCACACGAAAAATAAAAAATGGCTGAAAATGACGCCAGATCCAAAGCAATAATGGGGGATCACAACCAACCTTCTTGGTCATCTCAATGAGGTCAGCGACGACGCCATCATCAACACAACCCCCGGCACCGCACCAGAAGCAGAGATTGCAGAGACCAAAGGTATCGGGTTAAAAAAATGGATGAAATTGCAAAAACGACTCGTGGGAAGTAGACACACACTTAGTTGATACAAACCTATGAATAGGAAAACGAAGACGAGTGGATCTGCGTACCCCGAGCATAGAAGCTAGAGAACCTAAGTCTGAAGAAGAGTCTTGGTTCGAAGTATAGGGAGAGAGGGAGACCACTGAATTAGTTGGCTCAGCTTTGAAAACTGATTGACGAGAATCTGTCTTCACAAACCTGTTAAACTTCCCCTTAAGCTGATCAAGCTGCTGATCACTCTGGTCACCCAGATCTTGCTGACTCTATTAAATCGGAGAATTCTGATGCTGTCTCACATAAAATCTTCAATAGTTCTAAGGCTAAGGTTACGAAGTAAAAGAAGTCCATTACTTAGAGAAGTGGTGATCTCGTCTTGCTTGCTGGGAGAGAGGAAGCTTCCGGACCATCTTTTCCTGCCAGATAGCGAGCGATCACTCAGCAATGAACACTAACTGAAAGCAGCCGGGAATGAGTACCTATTTGTTTTTTCATACAGGCAGCGTGGTTCTAGTACTCATATTGTGCCAGCCATGCAATTCGCTTTGATGCCCCTACTCCAAAGAAGTTGATGGTCGGGCTACAATCTGGCTTGAGTTAGACAAGCAGAGAAGGGAAGATCCAACGATTTTGCATGACAAATGAGTTTTCACATCCACTGTCAAGGAGGCACCCTCGGTGGTTAGAAAACTACTGGAAGAATAGCTAACAAGCACCTTGAGTGGATTAGTCGAGAAACCACCACAAGGTAATATAAGGGCAGTACCAATGATAAGTATCACCATTACCATGGGTAAACAGGATGAGACACGAGTAAACAACAAACCCGTCAAAGCACAGACAAATGATGGCACGCTAACCGTCATTGTGAGGAAGATGGAGGAAATGGAAAACAAAAATAAGGCTCTCCGCGACCAGATGAAGGAGCACCAGGAGAGGGTTGACGAAATTCCCGGAGCCCCTAAGTTACTACCAAAACGTGACATGGGGAGGTTCGTAGAGCAGCCGTACTCTGAAGAAGCCGCCCCCTGTTGTATCCCCAAAACTTCAAGATGCCCCGCTACTTGAGGGTGTACAACGGGACCACTGATCTCGAGGATTATTTGATCCATTACATCACCGCCGTGAAAGGCAACGACCTATCAAAAGAACATGTACCATCAGTGCTGTGAGCATGTGATTTTTGCCCTATAAGAGAAATACTCCCAAAGATTCAAAATAAAACAATTTTAGTTTTCTTGCAATTGTTGTGAATTTTGTGTTATTTTTCTTGTATTATTTGCATTTTAATATGTGCATATTTACTTGTTTAAATAAATAAAATATACAAAAAATATGTTGCATATATATATAAAATTCAAGTTTACAATTAAATTTATTTTACATAAATGAAAAGTCATAAAAAATATGTATTTCGCATTTTTTAAGCATTTAATGTCCAAATCGTGCAATTTTATTTTTATTAATGTTTAATTTTGGGTGATAATTATTATTATGAGTTAATTAGTATTTCAAGATAATTTTTAGTTTTTATAAATTAATCTTAGTATTTTGGGCTTTATTAATTAGGAAGTTCAGAAAACCGAGGATCTCCTAGTCAGAAAACTGCGGAGCCATTTATTTTAACCTCGGCCAAAAAACCGTTAGACATTGTTTGAATTCCGGCCAGAAAGCCGTGAAACTCTTATCCCCGGTCAGAAAACCAAGGATCTCCCAGTCAGAAAATTGCGGAGCCATTTATGTTAACCCCGGCCAAAAAACCGAGGGTCCGGCGGCCAAAAACCGTTAGACATTGTTTGAATTCCGGCCAGAAAGACGTGGAACATTTATCCCCGGTCAGAAAACCGAGGATCTCCCAATCAGAAAACTGCGGAGCCATTTATTTTAACCGCGGCCAAAAAACCGAGTGTCTTGCAGCCAAAAAACCGTTAGACATTGTTTGAATTCCGACCGGAAAGCTGTGAAAATTTTATCCCCGGTCAGAAAACCGAGGATCTCCCAGTCAGAAAACTGCGGAGCCATTTATTTTAATCCCGGCCAAAAACCGAGGGTCTGGCGGCCAAAAACCGTTAGACATTGTTTGAATTCCGGCCAGAAAGCCGTGAAACTTTTATCCCGGTCAGAAACCGAGGATCTCCCAGTCAGAAAACTGCGGAGCCATTTATTTTAACCCCGGCCAAAAAACCGAGGGTCTGGCGGCCAAAAACCGTTAGACATTATTTGAATTCCGGCAAGAAAGCCGTGAAACTTTTATTCCCGGTCAAAAAACCGAGGATCTCCCAGTTCGAAAACTGCGGAGCCATTTATTTTAACCGCGGCCAAAAAACCGAGTGTCTTGCAGCCAAAAAACCGTTAGACATTGTTTGAATTCCGACCGGAAAGCTGTGAAAATTTTATCCCCGGTCAGAAAACCGAGGATCTCCCAGTCAGAAAACTGCGGAGCCATTTATTTTAATCCCGGCCAAAAACCGAGGGTCTAGCGGCCAAAAAACCGTTAGACATTGTTTGAATTCCGGCCAGAAAGCCGTGAAACTCTTCTTCAAAATCCCGGCCACAAAGCCGTGGAACGTTTATTTGTGAAATTGTGATTTTCTTACCCAATACCAAAGAGTCTTTTTAATCGCTTTATGTGTCACAACTAACTCACGAAATTTTCCTAGCAAAACTGGGGCAGAAAAATTTTGTTCGTTTGTTTGTTTTGTTGTATAAATAGGTTTGACCTCGGGACGCAAGGATCGAGATAACCTATGAGTGGAACATCAATTCTGCATGAAGAAAAGAAGAAAAGAATCAAAAGAAAACGAGTCCAAATGTTGGAGTAAACAAAAGCGCGGATTGCTCAGAAGATGATTGAAGTAACAAGCTCCGCCGACTCCGTTTCACTCAATGTTACGGAAATAAACAAGCACGTACAACTTGTGGAGCATCAAGATTCAGATCGAGGTCTACAGCAAATCAGATAGGATTCAAGATCAAGTTTTCAAGAGAATCATAGATATGAATCTTGTAACTCATAGTTTGATAGCATAGTTAGTTTAGCTTTAATTTCTCTTTTGGTGTAATAAGGAGGTCAGTAAGCAGTAAGCAGCAACAGCAGCAACGATAGCAACAGTAACAACAAAGTGTTAGTCCACGATAGTCCCAGCTACCAAAACTTCCTGAACTACATTGACCTGATTCCTGTTTAGCCCAGGATATGTAGGAAGCCTCCCGAGGCAAAGGCTCGGTCAAGATATTTTAAAATGCTTCACACGGAGTGCTCGAACGAGCAAAAATCGCTCGTATTTGCTAATTATCTTTGCACGAAAACTCTTCGAGTTTACACGCAAAGAGGGGCAGCTGTGAGCACGTGATTTTTGCCTTACATGAGAATTACTCCCACAAAACCAAAACAAAAATTGTCTATTTTACGGTGTGTATTTTTGTGAATTTTCGTTGTTATTTTTTGTATTTGTTTGCATTCGTATATGCGTGATTATATGTGTTTAAATTAATAAAAATACAAAAATATATCGTGTTTACATTTTTTATCTAACTTTGCAATTAGGAGTAATTAATTTTATCTTACAAAATGAAAATCACAAAAATAGGCATCTTTTGCATTTTAGCCTTTAATGTCCAAATTGTGTGATTGTATTTTAATTACCATTTAAATTTATGTGACAATTATTATTATGAGTTAATTAGTATTTCAAGACAATTTTATTTTTTATAAATTAATTTTAGTATTTTGGGCTTTATTAATTAGGAAGTTGAATAATGGAGAAGAACAAAAAGAAAAAAAGTTGGATTGGGCCATCTTGCAAATTAAGTTACAAGCCCAATCCTAAGCACCCTTACCCAACCCAAAATCCCTTGGCCCAAAAAGAAAATTTCAGATTTTTTTAGCCAAAAATAATCATAATCACATAACATAAAGTAGTGGGGGGCAAGGAAATCAAGGAAGAAAACAAGGAGAGGAAAATATGGATTAGTGGGTTTACTTTAAATTAAAAAATATTTTCTTTTTTAAAAAAAAATCTGAAAATTTTCAAAATTCTTGCCTATAAATAGAAGAGAAGATTTATGAAAAAGGGTGTGGAGAAAAGAGAGGAAAAATAGGAAGAGAAGAAAAAATAAAAAAATTCCCTGCTGTAGTATACACTCGATATACACTCTGGACACAGAAGTATACACGGCAAAAAATTCAATTTTTGAGAGTTTCTTTTGAGAATTGAAAAGAGTTCAAAGCTAGAAAGACAAAACAAAGAGAAAATCTGGAATATATTTTTCTTTTCTATTTTTTACTGGTTTTTGTTTTTCTCCGTATTGCTGGGATTTTCGGGATTGAGGTGTTGAAGCTACTGCTGGTTGTTACTGTTGTTGTTGCTGTATTTTCACCGCCCTGTTGATTTTCCATCTTCCATTCCTTTCAAAACCATGTACACATTCTAAAAACCATGTGTTGATGTAAGCTCGAATTGGAAGTTGAAGTTTTGAAATGAAATAGAAAAGCAAGTTGTTGATTAATATTTGTTGTTATTTTTCGGTTTATTAGTTTTGTCAAATTGTAGTTAGCTCTATAATTTGAAGAATAAATTAGTCATTTAGTCGGCTTGTGAGGAAACACCTTTTGTACTAATATAGAGTAGCCTTTTATGCACGTAATTAATTAGGACTTTTTCTTTTCTTTTAGAGACAAACTAAATAGAAAAAATATAGTCACTTTAAGATTATCCTTTTAAATAAAAAATGTTACGAGCCTAGCTAAATAGAAGAAATAACATTGCGGGGCCCCTCAATAACAGTGTTCATTTTTTTCTTAAAAATAACCAAACATGGTAAATAATTTAAAATTGCATTATAGTATTGAACATGTTTTAAAATCAGATATTTAGCCATTACAATAATTTAAGCGACCGTGCTAGAACCACGGGATCCGGGGGTGCCTAACACCTTCCCTCGGGTCAACAGAATTCCTTACTTAGAATTTCTGGTTTGCAGACTTCATTTGGAAAGTCAAAAATTTCCTCGATTTGGGACTTAAATAAATCGGTGACTTGGGACACCATAATTTATTCCAAGTGGCGACTCTGAAATAAATAAATAATCCCATTTCGAATATTATCACTTAAATTGGAAAAACTCCCTTATGCATTATCCTTCGGGGTAAGCGCGCCAAAAGGAGGTGTGACAGCTCTGGCGACTCTGCTGGGGAAAAACTCCCTTATGCATTATCCTTCGGGGTAAGTGCGCAAAAAGGAGGTGTGACAGCTCTGGCGACTCTGCTGGGGAAACAGACCCAGAACCACTGGTTCAGGGTTTATGAATTCGAGCTTTGAATAATTGTTGTATTTGGCTTATTTGTTATCTGATTTTGTTACATGTTTATATTTAATATGCTAAATGTTGCTTTTACCGCTTTGATATTTTGTGAATTGTATATAAATTATGCCGATACCTATTTTTTCTCTTCTGAGTCTTTTGAAATATCATATCGGGCATTTGCTGGACATAGCCCGTTTTTCTTAAGATAGTTGTGGTGCTTGGCACCCGGTGAAGGATTTGTAGTCACACATGTTTAGGCGGAGAGTTTTGTCAATTAAGCCGGAAAGCCATACTACCGGTGCACTGACACTCTTCGACTCGAGTTGTCCGCTCGAGTTAAAGCTAGTCTAGACACTTTTCCCAATAGGATGATGACTTAGAATAACAAAACCTTATGCCGGATCCCCGATAGGAACGTTTATTTGCATCATGTGCATATTTGACTTAGGAGGCTCAACACAGGGGTTGGGCTTGTCTAGGACAGGTGTACCTGAAACAAAAGACCAACTTGTTGCATCTTTCTCTATGCATTTATTTGTTTCGATTTTACATGCCGACCGGTTTGTTATTTAAAAAAAGGGTAAGAAGTGGAAGATGTCAATCAAATGGAAAACGAGATGCTTTTCTTGAAAAATAATAAAAAAAAAAATAAAATGAAAAAAAAAATCTCCGAATAAATTTTGTTAATTTTAAATAGTTAGTTTCTTTAAAATGTGTCCTTTTGAAAAATGCAAAAAAAGAAAATTCCAAATAAATTTTCTTAGTTCCTTAGAAAATAATTTTTTGAAAAATGCAAAAAAAAAAAAAATTGATTTTATTAAAGATAGGTTAGTTTCTCTGAAAATAATTTGTTTTAGAAATGCCGTTTAAAAATAGTTTGTTTTCTTTTCTTAAAAAGATTTAGTTCTTTTATTCCGAACTACGCGGGTCACGTAGGAAAACCTCACCGGTTCCGACCCCAATATTTAAAAAAAAGAATCCAAAAAAAAAACAAAAAAAAATATTGTTCATTTAGTTCCTTCTTTAAAATCTTTCCTTAGAAAATTCAAAGAAAAAATAAAAAAAAAACAGTAAAAGTAGCTTAACTAAAAAAAATTGGTTTCGTTCTTCCTACTGTTTTCTTTTTATGAAATAAAAAAAAATCAATAAAAATTAAAAAAAAAATATAGGTTTCTTTCATTTTGAAGTACTTTTCTAAAAAAAAAGGGAAAACAAAAATCCAAAAAATATTTTTTTCTTAGAAAAAGAGACAATAAGTAAATTCAAACAAAAATATTTTTTTTAATCCCAAAGCAAATAAATTTTTTTTTAGAAGTTTTTCTTTCAAAAAATGCAAAACAAAAATAAGCAAAATATAAATATGTTATTTCTTTTAAAGCGTTTCTTTCAAGAATTAAAAAAAAATAGTTTATTTACTCCATTCCCGATTATCCGAACTACGCCCGGTCTGATTCATACGGGGACATGATACGTAGGCAATCCACATAAGATTCGACCATCACCAAAAGAAAAAAGAAAAAAAATGAAAATAAAAAGAAAGAGAAAATTGATAAAGAGAGAAAGAAGATGAAAGCAAAGGAAAGTATAAGCCGGAGTAACGCATTACAATCGAATACAAGTAGCAACACGATCAATTGTATAAGTGCATCACACCCAACGTGAGATTACTTATCTGTTATGTTGTCTCAGACTAACCGTTTATTTGCCAAACTCCAGGTTTTAGAAAATAGTGGTTGATTTTGTGATACTCTGGCTTCACATTCATACTTCACGAGGTCTAAAAGAAAAGTTCAGCAGCCCGTTGCTAAATCAAAAGAAAGTACCCATCCTTATTTCACAAGGTCGAAAAGAAGTGCCAACATGTCTTCCGCTGCCCGCTCACAACAACGGGCCGATAATCGGGATGATTTGTGAAGACAAAAAACTCGATCCAGCGCTTAAGGCCATAATTGCTATTGTTGATGTGGAAAGGAAGCCCAAGGCGGCCCCGAAACAGGAGAAAGGGGAAAAGAAGAGTAAAATCACTTGAGTTAGAACCAGAAAGGGAAATTGGTGCACCTAAGCAAGCCTATGTGACATGAATGGGCAATTAAGACACCACGGCTGAATGAGCCGGTGTTTGTTGGACGCGTACCACAGAAGCTTAAAGACCGCCAAGAGGAAGATAATGAGGATTTCATGACTGAAGAGAGTGAAGGAAAACATGAGGCAAAGCTCTGCGATACCCACATGGTCGAGCCAGGGAAAGGGACTATCACCGTTGAGATGAGACCAGACACTAAACTCCCAAACTGAAAGGCTAGGCCATTCCCGATCAGGCGGAAGCCCGGTAAACTTGTCCTGCCGCATTTTTCCGCATCATGAGTTATTTCAGGGTGTAAATTGGATGTTTCTTTTAGTTTTTGTCTTTAAAATTCCGAATGTGAACCCTGTTTTATCCTTTCGATTCCAAGAAATGAAATTAATATTTCATCGTCCGTTTCCTTTTCTTTTGTTATTTTTTATTCTTTCAGATTTGTTTTAGTTTTCTTTTTCTCTTCTCTTTAGTTCAAATCATGCAGCTTTAAATAACATGACATGCTTGCGGACTTCATGCCTAGATCCCAAAACACTGTCAGACTTCAGAATAATGAATCGAGAGTTGAAATGCACAAAAGTTTATTTTGAGGAAATGAAACAATGAATTGGAATAACCGAAGGAAAATTGGTTCGCATACAAAAGGGGTGTGTTGTACTCAGAGAATACCCGAGTAGTTATCCCAACAAAGAATGGCCCATACTTGCAACAAGAAAGTGCGGCCCAGAAATCTCGAAATAGAACAACCGACGTTAAGGCGCATTCCTCTTCATTGCCAAGAGACAAAAGGAAAATTGGCTCCTGATTGGAAAGATCCATACATCATCTGGAAAATATCACTGAGAGGGACGTTGTATCTGGGAGACATTGAAGGAAATGATCTTGAAACGGCAGTCAATACAGATACAGTATAAAGGTACTATGTCAGGACCTCCTGCGACGTTAGCTTTTGTATAATTGAGATGACGAAGGCTTTCTTTCTTGCTACCCCAAACACTATAAATCCTTTGTAAATGTGACGACCCAAAGGGTCATCACTTATTTTATTAATCATTTCGAGCTTCTGAGGCCTTGAAAACCTCATTCCATGTTGCCTCGATTTACGTGCACGATCCGAGCTTGTAGCCGGAAAGATTTTTGTGATAAAATATGAATTTTATGAGAAATTTGGATAAAATAAAAAGACAAAAAAAAAAACAAAAATTATCACCACTTGAACTACGTTCTAACTTGATTCCGAAAGGATACGTAGGCAACCTCTCCCTCAGGTTCAGTCACACCAAAACAAAAATCCCAATTTCCCCAAAAATTGAATCTGGGGCAGATGATATGACAGTTCAGTTTAGATCCGTCGAGATGGTTCCAGAGTTGTAATTCCATTCAATTTCCTTTTTACCCAAAAACCTTGTTCAAGTCCTTCGGATCAATTGGCAAAAGCAAGGAAGTGAAAAATGTCATTGACGGAAATCTGACACAGCCTGAATTGAGAGAAACAAAATGAGAGAGTCTTATCGGTGAAAACCTTCGGGCACCATAAGGCGATGGCGATTGGAGAAGCTAAAAATGAGAGAGTCCGTTTAGTGAAAACTTGCGAAGAGCACTATCGGGCGACAGTGAGAAGAGAAATGAGAGAGGTCGATTGGCAAAAACCCAAAAAGGGCGTCGCCAACCAAAAAGAAGACATCCCTTCACTAAAAGAATTTTGGCAAGGTTCCCTCATTTTGAAATTGCCAATCAATGGGTTCATAAGAAGTTGGAAAGTTTATGTGGGTCAGGCGTCCAGTCCAAGAAGCATGTCATGTTTATTTGAAGTCAGCATGCATCCCAGATAAGTCTTTCTTTTCCCCGAAAGGGACGCTTCTCTTTAAACTCATTTTCTTGCTTTTTGTATAGTTATTATTTGAATCCCTTTCGGTTTAATTTTAATTATGAAACTATTACAAAGAAAGGCGGCAGGACCGGTTTTACAGGACTCCGTGTGGTAAAAAAAAAATTGAAGAAAGATACCCAGCCTCAGTGGTGTATTGATTCAATCCCGACTGATCATGATGGTAGATCACTTGCAAAGGAAAGGACATTAGGAAGGAAAAGGAAATCAAAGGCTAAGGTTTTAAAAAAACAGAACGAGACAGAAAGACAGAGCCCACACAGGCGATTCCTCAAAGAATCTCGAGTTTGAACGGACAGTTTGAAAGGAAGTCACCCCAAAGCCAATTGGTAGCAAAGTTCTCAATGGAAATAGGGCAAGGACCAAGCAATGAAGATAATCAAGGCCACAAAGTCAACCACATTTTTTACCTAATAAAATGTTTTTTGTTGAAACAGGTCTATTTAATTGTGCAAGAAGAAGGTACAACCCAAAGAGGTGAAGTACGCAAGCATTGAAATGGCTTTATAACAAGGAAAACACATAAAAAGGGAAGTTTCTTTTCAAGAGCTTTATCTTATGCATTTGTTGATGGTTAAAAAGAAAGCCTAGAAGAAGGCCCAAAAGGAAGAATAAAAGAAAAGAAAATGAAAACTCCAAAAAAGAGAATCAAATCATGTCAGCCCAATATCTGTTTGGACCCCGGTCAGAAAAACCGAGGGTCTTTCCGGCCAGAAAGCCGCAAAACTCTTATCCCCGGTCAGAAAACCGAGGATCTCCCAGTCAGAAAACTGTGGAACCATTTATTTTAACCTCGGCCAAAAAACCGAGGGTCTGGCGGCCAAAAAACCGTTAGGCATTGTTTGAATTCCGGCCAAAAAGCCGTAAAACTCTTCTTCCCGGTCAGAAAACCGAGGATCTCCCAGTCAGAAAACTACAAAGCCATTTATTTTAACCCCGGCCAAAAAACCGAGGGTCTGACGGCCAAAAAACCGTTAGACATTGTTTGAATTCCGGCCAGAAAGCCGTGAAACTTTTATCCCCGGTCAAAAAACCGAGGATCTCCCAGTCAGAAAACCGCGGAGCCATTTATTTTAACCTCGGCCAAAAAACCGAGGGTCTGGCGGCCAAAAAACCGTTAGGCATTGTTTGAATTCCGGCCAGAAAGCCGTGAAACTCTTATCCCCGGTAAGAAAACCGAGGATCTCCCAGTCAGAAAACTGCGGAGCCATTTACTTTAACCTCGGCCAAAAAACCGAGGGTCCGGCGGCCAAAAAACCGTTAGGCATTGTTTGAATTCCGGCCAGAAAGTCGTAAAACTCTTCTTCTCGGTCAAAAACCGAGGATCTCCTAGTCAGAAAACTGCGGAGCCATTTATTTTAACCTCGGCCAAAAAACCGAGGGTCTGGAGGCCAAAAAATCGTTAGGCATTGTTTGAATTCCGACGAGAAAGCCGTGAAACTCTTCTTCCCGGTCAAAAAACCGAGGATCTCCCAGTTAGAAAACTGCGGAGCCATTTATTTTAACCTCGGCCAAAAAACCGAGGGACTGGCGGCCAAAAACCCATTAGGCATTGTTTGAATTCCGGCCAGAAAGCCGTGAAACTCTTCTTCCCGGTCAGAAAACCGAGGATCTCCCAGTCAGAAAACTGCGGAACCATTTATTTTAACCTCGGCCAAAAAACCGAGGGTCTGGCGGCCAAAACATCGTTAGGCATTGTTTGAATTTCGGCCAGAAAGCCGTGAAACTCTTCTTCCCGGTCAAAAAATCGGGGATCTCCCAGTCAGAAAACTGCGAAGCCATTTATTTTAACCTCGGCCAAAAAAATCGAGGGTCTGGAGGCCAAAAAACCGTTAGGCATTGTTGGAATTCCGACCATAAAGCCGTGAAACTCTTCTTCCCGGTCAAAAAACCGAGGATCTCCCAGTCAGAAAACTGCGAAGCCATTTATTTTAACCTCGGCCAAAAAATCGAGGGTCTTGCGGCCAGAAAACTGTTAGACATTGTTTGAATTCCGGCCAGAAAGCAGTGAAACTATTCTTCCCGGTCAAAAAACCGAGGATCTCCAAGTCAGAAAACTACGGAGCCATTTATTTTAACCACGGCCAAAAAAACCGAGCGTCTGGCGGCAAAAAAACGTTAGACATTATTTGAATTCCGGCCAGAAAGCCGTGAAACTTTTAACCCCGGGCAGAAAACCGAGGATCTTCCAGTCAGAAAACTGCGGAGCCATTTATTTTATCCCCGGCCAAAAAACCGAGGGTCTAGCGGCCAAAAACCGTTAGACATTGTTTGAATTTCGGCCAGAAAGCCGTGAAACTCTTCTTCAAAATCCCGGCCAGAATGCCGTGGAACGTTTATTTGTGAAACTATGATTTTCTTACCCAATACCAAAGAGTCTTTTTAATCACTTTCTGTGTCACAACTAACTCACGAAATTTTCCTAGCAAAACTGGGGCAGAAAAATTTTGTTCATTTGTTTGTTTTGTTGTCTAAATAGGTTTTACCTCGGGATGCAAGGATCGAGATAACCTACGAGTGGAACATCAATCCTGCATGAAGAAAAGAAGAAAAGAATCAAAAGAAAACGAGTCCAAATGTTGGAGTAAACAAAAGCGCGAATTGCTCAGAATCTGATTGAAGAAAGCTCCGCCGACTCCGTTTCACTCAATGTTACAGAAATAAACAACCACGTACAGCTTGCGAGCATCAAGATTCAGATCGAGGTCTACAGCAAAATCAGCTAAGATTCAAGATCAAGTTTTCAAGAGAATCATAGATAGGAATCTTGTAACTCATAGTTTGATAGCATAGTTAGTTTAGCTTTAATTTCTCTTTTGGTGTAATAAGGAGGTCAGTAAGCAGTAAGCAGCAACAACAACAACGATAGCAACAGCAACAACAAAGTGTTAGTCCACGGTAGTCCCAGCTACCAAAACTTCCCGAACTATATTGACCTGATTCCCTTTTAGCCAGGGATATGTAGGAGACCTTCTGAAGCAAAGGTTCGGTCAAACTTTTCCAAAAAAATGCTTCACACGGAGTACTCAAACGGTCAACAATCGAGTTTATTTTACATAAATGAAAAGTCATAAAAAATATGTATTTTGCATTTTTTAAGCATTTAATGTCCAAATCGTGCAATTTTATTTTTATTAATGTTTAATTTTGTGTGATAATTATTATTATGAGTTAATTAGTATTTCAAGATAATTTTAGTTTTTATAAATTAACCTTAGTATTTTGGGCTTTATTAATTAGGAAGTTGAATAATGGAGAAGAACAAAATAGAAAAAATTGGATTGGGCCATCTTGCAAATTAAGTTACAAGCCCAATCCTAAGCACCCTTACCCAACCCAAAACCCTTGGCCCAAGAAGAAAATTTCAGATTTTTTTTAGCCAAAAAATAATCATAATCACATGACATAAAGTAGTGGGGGGGGGGGGCAAGGAAATCAAGGAAGAAAACAAGGAGAGGAAAACATGGATTATTGGGTTTTCTTTAAATTAAAAAAAAATATTTTCTTTTTAATAAAAATCTGAAATTTTTTGAAATTCTTGCCTATAAATAGAAGAGAGGATTTATGAAAAAAGGGGTGGAAAAAAGAGAGGAAACAATAGGAAGAGAAGAAAAATAAGGAAAAAAAGAGAGCAGTATACACTCGATATACACTCTGGATACCGAAATATACACGGACAGAATTTAATTTTTGGAGAGTTTCTTTTGAGAATTGAAGAGAGTTCAAAGCTAGAGAGAGAAAGCAAAGAGAAATTTCGAAATATATTTTTCTTCTCTATTTTTACTGGTTTTTCTCCATATTGCTGGGATATGCTGGATTGAGGTGTTGAAGCTACTGCTGGTTGTTATTGTTGTTGTGGCTGTACTTTCACCGTCCTGTTGATTTTCCATCTTTCCCTTCTTTTCAATACCAGGTACACATTCTAAAAATTATGTGTTGATATAAGATCGAATTGGATGTTGAAGTTTTGAAATAAAATAGAGAAGTTGTTGATTAATATTTATTGTTATTTTCCGTTTTATTAGTTTTGTCAAATTGTAGTTAGTTCTATATTTTGAAGAATAAATTTGTCATTTAGTCGGCTTGTGAGGGAACACCTTTTGTACTAATATAGAATAGTATTTTAAGCATGTAATTAATTAGGACTTTTTCTTTTCTTTTAAAGATAAACTAAATAAAAAAAATGTAGTCACTTTAGGATTATCCTTTTAAATAAAAAATGTTACGAGCCTTGCTAAATAGAAAATAAAATCACGGGGCCCCTCAATAAGAATGTTCACTTTTTCTTAAAAAATAATCAAACGCGGTAAATGATTTAAAATTGCATTATAGTATTGAACATGTTTTAAAATCAGATATTTAGCCATTACAATAATTTAAGCGACCGTGCTAGAACCACGGGATCCGGGGTGCCTAACACCTTCCCTCGGGTCAACAGAATTCCTTACTTAGAATTTCTGGTTCGCAGACTTTATTTGGAAAGTCGAAAATTTCCTCGATTTGGGATTTAAATAAATCGGTGACTTGGGACACCATAATTTATTCCAAGTGGCGACTCTTAAATAAATAAATAATCCCATTTCGAATATTGTCACTTAAATTGGAAAAACTCCCTTATGCATTATCCTTCGGGGTAAGTGCGCAAAAAGGAGGTGTGACAAGTGCTACTGAAAAAGTTTGGCAAGATGTTAACCGGAGGAGCCTTGACATGGTACTCCCAGCTGCGTGCCAAGGCAATATCATTGTTCAAAGAAATGGTGGATAAGATTGTCACTGCCCATGCGAGTGCAAAGAAGGCATAGGCAAGGGTCAACGACATCTTCATCGTCAAACAAACATGGGTGAAGGGCTTAGGGACTTCCTCGCCAGATTCAACAGGGTGAGAATGAGCGTGCATGTATCGGAAGGAATGGCAGTCGCCGCCTTCCAGAATGGACTAAGCAGGGATGGTTCAAGAGCAACTAAGAAGCTACTAAACCATCTCATGAAGTATCCCCTTACGACATGGGAGGAAATCCATAACGCTTACTGCGCCGAAGTACGAGCGGACGAGGATGATCTCAACGGGCCAACCCAACGGCTGACGCACTCAGAAACAAGGAAAGATAGATGCCACGAGGGACATCGGGAACATCCCCCACGCTCCAACAGAGAACGACATCAGCTATACACAAGATCCTCTCATCCACCACCCAGGCACATGGACACATTATAATGATATGCCGCCCCACTCTGAAATGAAAGAGGTACGCCCCCTTATTATCATAATATAGCTTTTGCGTGTCTCCCTCAGAAATAGTGTATGCACTAGAGAAGCTTGGCACCAAGGTACAATTGCCTCAGAAAATAAAGTCGGATCCCCCCACAAGAAAATCAAATGTTCTATGCGAGTTCCATCAGGACCGGGGCACATGACCGAAGACTGTATAGGCCTATGACAAGAGGTCGTCAAGATGCCGAACCAAGGATACCTGAAAGAACTACTCAGCGACAAAGGAAAAACTAACTTCGCACGTGGGCGAGAGCAATCCTGGGGGCCACCAAAGCCACCTTCCCTAACATGGATAATAAACATGATCATTGGCGGCAGTAACAACTCAAAAATCAACCACATCAAATTCGCCAACACTCACAGGCTGAAGCGGGCCATCTCCCACGAGCGGTATGATGATTTCGAAGGTAGTATCACCTTCGACAAGTCTGATGCCGACAGTTTGTCTTTCCCTCACTATGATGCTTTAGTTATTACTTTACACATTATCGATACAGATGTCAAAAGAGTCATGATCGATAATGGATACGGCATATGTATTATCCATCCATGGGTCCTCGCACAAATGGGACTCGAGGATAGGGTAATACCGCGCTGCATAACATTAACCGATTTTAACAATGCTGTGGAATTGACGTCTGGAGAGGTGACATTACCCATCCTCGCGGGAGGAGTCATGATGGAAACAACTTTCCACGTGATGAACCCGGAGACAACATATAACGTCATCATAGGGCTTCTATGGATACATGTCATGCAAGCGATCCCTTCGAGCCTATACCAGGTGGTCAAATTCCCTACCCCATGAAGAATATTCAGCATCAGGGGACAGCCGCGCACCACACAAGAGTGCTACAAAATAACCTAAGACTGCACTCACACCCAACAACTAAGGGGTCTAAGCGTGGAGGCATAGCAATTAGCCGTGTCGGGGACTAAAACCAACCCGATAGCAGACACCATCCAAGATCCTAACATCGTGGAAGCCTGTAAAGTGATGATCGAAGATCTCGACCCAGTCCAACTAGACGACACCGACCCCACAAAGAAAGCCTACATTATTCATGGCCTTACCAATCCAAGTAAGTATCATGAATTCTTAACTAACCATGCGAACCTATTTGCTTTTTCCCACACAGATATGCCAGGGATTTCGCAAGATATCGCCACCTATAAGCTGTATATCGACCCGTTGCATCCGCTGGTATTGCAGATGAGAAGAAAGTTGAATGCCACAATCAATGAAGCAGTCAGCGAAGTAGACAAACTACTCACCAACGGTTCCATCAGGGAATCAAAGTACCCTCAGTGGGTCACCAACGTCGTCATGGTAAAAAAGAAAAATAGGAAGTGGAGGATGTGCATGGATTTCACTGACCTGGATAAAGCATGCCCTAAAGATTCGTTCCCCCTTCCCCATATCACCCAGTTGATCGACACCACAGCAGGACACGAACTGCTGAGTTTCCTAGATGCATATTCCGGTTACAATCAAATCTTGATGGCCGAGAAAGATCAAGAGAAGACAACCTTCATCACCTACTAAGGAACCTATTGCTACATAGTGATGCTCATCGGGCTAAAAAATGTAGGGGCCACCTATCAAAGACCGGTCACCAAAATGTTCAAAGAGCAGCTCGGTAAGACCATGGAAGTCTACATTGACGACATGCCAATGAAATCAACAAGAAAAGAGGATCACATCGACCACTTGAAAGAAGCCTTAGAAATACTAAAAAGGTACGGGATGAAACTCAATCCCGAAAAATATGCTTTCGGCGTAGCCTTAGGGAAATTTCTAGGGTTCCTCGTATTCTAACGAGACATCAAGGTCAACCCCGACCAAATCAAGGCAATTGATGCAATACCTGAAGTGCTAAACAGCAAAAAGCAAGTGCAAAAGTTGACGGGCCGAATAGCCGCCCTATCTAGATTTATCTCACTATCCTCCGACAAATGCCACAAATTTTTCAATGTACTGAGAAAGGACAACGGATTTCAGTGGAACGAGGAATGCATCAAAGCCTTGAGAGAACTAAAGTCGTATCTATCCTCGCCCTCACTACTAGCCAAAGCAGACCTGAACAGTCCCCTACTGGTATACCTGGCTGTGTCATAAGTTGCCATCAACGCAGTATTGGTCCGCGAAACTAAATGTACGCAATCCCCTATCTATTACATTAGCAAAACCCCGGTGGACGTCGAAACACGGTACCCACACCTCAAAAATTAGCCCTGGCACTGGTCACAGCTTCACGGAAGCTCAAACCTTATTTCCAATGCCACCCTATCAAAGTGGTGACCACGTTCCCCTTAAGAAGCATACTGCATAAGCCCAAATTATCGGGCCGACTTGCCAGATAGGCCATGGAGCTTAGCGAACATGATATCTCGTACATCCCAAGAACTGACATCAAGTCACAGGTCCTCGCTAACTTTGTGGCCAATTTTAGCACAAAAATATTACCAGAGGCGGAGCAGGGGTTATTGACCTATGGGCTCTGTACACAAACGGAGCCGCTAATGCCTCAAGATCGGGATTGGTACTTGTCTTTGAAGTCCCCACAGGCAAAATAATTTGCCAGTCCATACGATGCCCCGAGATGAATAACAATAAGGCAGAATATGAAGCCTTATCACAGGTATAAGGTTGGAAATCAAGTTTGGAGCCCGCCGACTTGTTCTCCATTGCGACTCTTAACTCGTGGTGAACTAAGTCACTGGGACTTACCAAATCAAAGAACAAATATTACAAAAGTACCAAGCAGAAATCCATAGGTTAATGGCCGAACTCGACGAGTGCCACTTGGAGCAGGTTCCAAGAGCATAGAATGCCGAGGCGGACGGCTTGGCAAAACTGGCTGCAACCACCAAAAACTTTGATAAAGAAAGCATCATCACCCTCCTCCATTCAGCAATTGATCATACAGAGGTACTCTCGTTAAACTTAACTTAGGACTACCGCAACCAGTTCTTATCCTACTTGTAGAAAGGAACACTCCCACCTGACAAAAAAGAAGCCAAGAAGCTCCATGTACAGGCCCCCGATATTGCATGATAAATCACGAGCTCTACAAAAGGACCTTTAGTGGACCCCTGGCCAAATGCATGGGTCCTAATCAATGACATCGGTACTAGAGGAAGTACACGAGGGCCATTGTTGTGCCCATACAGGCAACCGTGCCCTCGTGCGCTGTCTAATACGAGCCGGCTACTACTGGCCAACCATGAAGAAAGATGTTGTAGAATACATCCACTGATGCGAACAATGCCAAAAATTTTCCCCCATGATACACCAACCAAGAGAACCCCTCCATTGAGTCACTTCCCCGTGGCCTTTCATCAAATGGGGAATGGACATAATCGGCCCATTACCTGCGGGATGAGGAAAGGTACGATTTCTATTAGTTTTAACTGATTACTTCTTTAAGTGGGTAGAAGCAGGTGCGTATGCCAAATACGCAAACATGAAGTCATTGCCTTCATATGGAAAAACATCATCTGTCACTTCGGCATCCCCAAGGAAATCACCTGCGATAACGGGTGACATTTCATCGGTCAAGAAATGACTGAGTTCTTCGACAAATGGTGCATCAAACGAATACTCTCCGTGCCGTATCATCCCGTTGCCAACGGTCAAGCAGAATTGTCCAACAAAACGATACTAAATATACTGAAGAAGAAGCTCAAAGACGCCAAAGGGTTATGGCCTGAGCTACTACCAGAAGTACTATGGGCACACATGACCACTCCCAAATCCTCCACAGGAGAAACGACATACTCACTGGTGTACGGAACTGACATTGTCATACCGGTTGAGGTAGGCAAACCAAGACTGAGGTATTCGCACATGAGCTGGGCAGAAAACAATTTGAACAGACTTCAAGACCTCGATAAAGCCGAGGAAAGAAGAGAAATGGCCCACATAAGGATGGTGGCCTAGAAACAGCAAAACAAAAGATACTACAACAAGAGGGCCAAAATGCGATCACTCAAAGTAGGTGATTACGTCCTCAAAGCTAAAACCTTGGAATCTAAAGACCCAAGTGAGGGAAAACTAGGCACCAACTGGGACAGACCGTATAACTGCGGCAGCAGATAAAGGGTCATTCCAACTGGAGACAATGGAAGGAAAGACACTCCAAAACAATTGGAACGTCTCTCACCTCAAGTATTTCCATTTCTGAAGAGCACCCCCTGAGTCGTACTCTTTTTCCCTTACCCAAGTTTTGTCACAATTGGGTTTTCTCGGAAAGGGTTTTAATGAGGCGATGGAGGAGATGCTCGGAGATACTTACAAGGCAATTTTGACACGCCAGTTACTCTACAAGCCATCACAACAGGCATGCCAAATGGACTGGATCGACGGACTAACGACTATCTCCAATGTATGAAAGGCTACGACCATCTCCAATGTATGAAAGGCTATGGACATCTCCAATGTATGAAAGACTACGACCATCTCCAAATGTATGAAAGGCTACGGCCATCTCCAAATGTACGAAAGGCGTCGACCATCTCCAATGTATGAAAGGCTACGGCCATCTCCAATGAATGAAATGCTACAACCATCTCAAACGAATAAATGGCCAAGGACACCGTCGTAATGAGTCAACTTAGCTCGATTACGGCAAGTTAACTTGACACGGTCGAGATGACTTGCATGGTCACGACCATCTCAAACGAATAAATAGCCAATGCCACTGTCGTAATAAGTCAACTTAGCTCGATTACAACAAGTTAACTTGACACGGTCGAGATCACTTACATGGTCACGACCATCTCAAACGAATACATGGTGAAGGTCACTGCCGTAATAAGTCCGCTTAGCTGGATTACGACAAGTTAACTCGACACGGTCGAGATCACTTACATGGTTATGACCATCTCAAACGAATAAATAGCCAAGGCCATTGTTGTAATAAGTCAACTTAGCTCGATTACGACAAGTTAACTCGACACGATTGAGATCACTTACATGGTCACGACCATCTCAAATGAATAAATGGCCAATTCAATTGTCGTAATAAGTCGCCTTAGCTCTATTACGACAAGTTAACTCAACACGGTCGAGATCACTTACATGGTCACGACCATATAAAATGAATAAATGGCCAAGGCCACTGTCGTAATAAGTCGACTTATCTTGATTACGACAAGTTAACTTGACACGGTCGAGATCACTTACATGGTTATGACCATCTCAAATGAATAAATGGCCAAGGCCATTGTCGTAATAAGTCAACTTAGGTCGATTACGACAAGTTAACTCAACACGGTCAAGATTACTTACATGGTCACGACCATCTCAAATGAATAAATGGCCAAGGCCACTGTCGTAATAAGTCGACTTAGCTCGATTACGGCAAGTTAATTTGATACAGTCGAGATCACTTACATGGTTACGACCATCTCAAACGAACAAATGGCCAAGGCCGCTGTCATAATAAGTCAACTTAGCTCGATTACGACAAGTTAACTCGACACGTTCGAGATCACTTACATGGTCACGACCATCTCAAATGAATAAATAGCCAAGGCCACTGTCGTAATAAGTCGACTTAGCTTGATTATGATAAGTTAGCTCAACACGGTCGAGATCACTTACATGGTCACGACCATCTCAAACGAATAAATGGCCAAGGCCACTGTCGTAATAAGTTGACTTAGCTCGATTACGACAAGTTAACTCGACACGATCGAGATCACTTACATGGTTATGACAATCTCAAACGAATAAATGGCCAAGTGCACTGTCATAATAAGTCAACTTAGCTCGATTACGTCATGTTAACTCGACATGGTCGAGATTACTTACACGGTCACAACCATCGCAAAAGAATAAATGGACAAGGCCACTGTCGTAATAAGTCAACTTAGCTCGATTACGGCAAGTTAACTCGACACGGTTGAGATCACTTACATGGTCATGAACATCTCAAACAAATAAATGGTTAAGACCGCTGTCATATAAGTCGACTTAGCTCGACCACGACAAATGAAAACAACTCAATGACGACCGATACCATACATATTACTACGACAAGCACACAAAATAAAAGATGCAAGGAGAAATATCAAAAGAATAGCTTTTATTTTCCTCAAAAGAAAGAAGGTATGCATTTCCAAAAGGTTATATTTACACACCTACAAAATTACAGAAGCAAATTAAATACAAATCCTAGCCGCCGTCACCTTGTTCACCATCACCAGCTGGCCCATCATCTTGCCCACTACTGCCTTCTGTCCGAAAAGCCGCAGAAATCCAAGACTCAGAAGCTAGACGGTTCATGTCTTTTGAGGTATAGCCCATCCAGTCTGGAGAATCGAAACTATACCCACATGTTTCTCAGGCAACCCGAACCAAATGACGCTGGTCCTTAACCTCCGCCTTAGTGGCATGACTAGTGGCAAGTAAATCCTCATACACTGCCAGATTGGCTTCGACGTACACCCACATATCGCATGCCTCACTAGACACACTGTCGTCAGACCTAGTTGCTACAGCTTGCTTAAGAGAGTCAATCTCGGTCACCCTGGCATTGAGCTTGGCAGTTAGGGTATTAACCTCGGCACACAAATTAGCAGCCTCTACCATTTCCCTACGGCCGACCTCCAACTGAAGAAGAGTCCCCAGTTCCGTATTCCGAGCCAGGGCGGTCATTAAATGATCATCTACCTACTCCAATTGATTCACTCGCTCCCGCAGCTGAGCTTCCGACTGCTTTAGGCCTGCACGAAAAACTTAGAACTGCGGGTCCTGAGTGTATAAGTCTGCCAACGTATGGTGCTTGGAGCGGCACTCCTTGTATTTTTTCACCACCCTATTAAGGGTGGCGGCTTTCTTTTGCACCCGCTAGCCCCTCTCTACTTCCAAAATGAGGTTTTGAAGAAAAGAAAACAAATCAGTATACAACAAAGGTTTATTCTATAAAACGTAAAGAACAAAATATACCTGCACAGCTACACCGACGACTCTTCGGGATAAGTCCCTGTCACTGACATCCTTTAAATTTTTGCTCCCGGTGGATGCGCACAATAAAGTCATATCTGGTGCGGCCTGCTCACTGTTCAGCAACAGGTTGTATCAACTCGGAATCACGACCCGACGGTTAGGCCCAACCACCTCCATCTCCACACGGGCATGATCCCCCTGCATCAAGTCCTCGGCTGTAGGGGCCAGTTCAGGACCTGCCTTCTCCTTGTTGACTGCCGCCTCAGCAGTAGCCGACGTGCCACCCTCTACAACATATGCGGGGGAGATATCAGGTACTGCCCTTTTCAGGGGAGCCAACCTCCCCGAACGAATGGCGTCAACCATTAAGATTGGCCTCGACTCTGGACGGGGCTCATTTGCCCTCTCATCCTCTGTGGCAATTCCTTTGCCATGCATCAGCCTATGCCTCTTCCATTCTGGCGGCTCCTTACCTTTGGAAGTCTCCTCATCAAGTCGAGGAGATGGAGTTGAAGGAGTTGCTTCGCTCGTGGACTCAGCCACCGGCACGGCCTCAGGTTGGGCAAACTCGGGAATGCCTTCGCTTGAAGATTCTTGGGGCACATACTCGTCCCCAAAATAGATCCTTGCTACCGAGGGGGCTACAACATTCTCCCTTCTCCTCCTCCTGGGAGCACCCCGACCTGCCAAAATAAGATAGGTCAAGCAACAACACTCAAACGGAATCTCCAAATTTTGGTCAACACGTTACCTGATGGGCCGTATCGGTTGAGGAATGCCGACCACGTACGACATTTCTCTACAAAAGGAATTACTCTTTCCACCCAAGACCTTATGTCTACAACAGGTCGGGGTGGAGAAGCTCTCGCTGCAAAAAGAAAAAAAAGAGCAGAAATAGAAGTTATAAAGACTGAATTGTCAAAAGTTATAAAAATACTAAATAAGGGTAAAAGCACTCACGTTGTGGATTCCATATCTCCGGAATCCCTCAGGGGTCGACACCAGGTCCCCCATCCTGATATATAAAAATTTGATCTAGAAGCGATGATTAGGCTTATCGTCAGCCCTGACAACCAGGCCCTTTGTGCCACGACTCTTTAACTATAGCATCGAGCCCCTCATATAGCCGGGGCTAAACAACTGCAATAGATGATGGACCGAGATGTCGATTCCGGGCCGAGTCGCGTAAGTGGTCAAAATTCGACACACTTTCCAAGTGTACGAAGTAAGCTGAGCCAGACATACGTTATAGAAATGGCAAAGCTCCTCCACCCAAGGATAAATTAGGAGGTCGTATCCGGTCATGAACGTGTACTCATAAAAAGCACAAAACCCTGGTCGGTGTACATTAATGAAGTCGGCCTCGACCATCTCAATGACCACTGAGTCAGGAATTTGGCACCCCCCCCACAGGTCATCCAAATGTGATCAAAGAAGCTCGGAGTGATCCCATGGGGGAGTCGGGCATCTAGTTGGAAAGTCCCTTCGAGCATAAAGCTCTCTC
Organism: Nicotiana noctiflora; assembly: GCA_032618575.1. Classification (NCBI taxonomy): domain Eukaryota; kingdom Viridiplantae; phylum Streptophyta; class Magnoliopsida; order Solanales; family Solanaceae; genus Nicotiana; species Nicotiana noctiflora. Next base: position 219,770 of record JASVEL010012131.1, read on the forward strand.
GAAAGAACGTTGTCCACATTAAGAAGGACAAGGGGTCTTTGGGCCTTTTTCCCACCACTCGAAGATGGTGGAACCCTAGAAGAAGCTTTATCTTGGCCCCTCTTATTTTGTTGACCACGTTTTGTCATAATGAGTATTTAACTAAGAATAGGGTTTCAACGACCAAAGAAACTGATTTCAACAAAAACAACTTAAAGGTTTAAAGCAAGAGATATTGATTTCCTTTAGAGAAGATAAAAAAGAGAGTAAAAGTCTGAGAAGTTCGAAAGATAGCAAAAATTGAACATTCCCTCTATTTATAGGGCTCAAGTACACAGAAATCGAAGAAGCATGTGTCGAAAAGGGGCGGGAAACCAAAACGTCAAATCGCCCCCCTGAACCATCTCGGGAGCAGATATAATCATGATGCATGTCGACTGTGACGTCCGTTCAAAAAGTAGACCACGTGTCACTGAATCAACAATGCCATGGCGGATCGATATTTTCACCCATTGGAGATGTATGCCTGCATATGCCTCCAACGAGAGGAGGGACTAACTGTATGGTGCCAAATACAGCCTTTCCCACGCTCACAGTGATAGAGTACAACCCCTCTCATACGCCCCTTATAACGAGGGTATTATTCGGGCGTAAGGATGCGAACGACGTCGCTCACACTTGGGCGACCTCATTAAGAGGGCGTTGCCTACACCTCGATGGTTTATTATTATTATTATTTTAAAAGGAGACCCTCTTCTATTTAAAGGGGGTTTTCCTATTGTAACAGACCAAGTGTTATTATCTAATAATACAACTCTCTCATTCTCTCTCTATATTTCTTAACTTCGATAAACAACTATTCTTAAAGTTCTTCATTTTTGCAAATATCTTTATATCACATCTATATTGATCTCACATCTAGGTTTACTATATATGGTTACGATTTACCTCTTTTCTATCTTTTGATTATTTTAAGGTTATAAAGTAACAATTGACTTTTGAGCCAAACAATCCCCATATCTATTCATACTATGCATGGATATGCTTTCAAAAAACATCAACCATGAAGTAGATATTAGGAATTGAATGCCTATTAAAATGAATCCTAAGACACCACCCCTCTCGCACTTATTTTTTGCAGATGACATGACATTAATGGGTGAGGCTAATCAAAAAACTTGTAGGACTATTACCAAATACATGGATGAATTTAGCAGATTATCTGGCCTAGTAATTAATAAGGCTAAGTCCAAACTAGTCCTGTCTAGAAGTTGTACAAGTCAAACTAGGGAAATGGTTGCTACCACACTTGGGATTATTTGTTAGTAATACATTTGGAAGCTACTTGGGTTTTCCAATACTTAATAACATCCCTAGGCATATGGATTACCACCATCTACTAGACAAGATGAGGGCTAGATTAAATAGTTGGAATGCCAAGTGGCTAAGTATGGCGGGGAGGTGTACACTAATAAAATTTACCTTAAATACTTTGCCTAACCACCTAATACAAATAAGTCTGCTTCCCAGCAAAACTCTTTGAGAGATAGACAAAATATAGAGGGACTTCCTTTGGGGGCCTACAAATAAACAAAAGAAAATTCACTTAATTGGATGGGAAACAATCCCCAAAAATAAATCAAATGGTGGACTACATATTAAGAAGGCCAATTCTAAAAATCAAGCACTACTAACAGGTCATGTAGAATTCTCACTAATACCAATTCTCTATAGTCTAAGGTGTTAATTATTATCTACGGTAAACGAAAAAGAACCACTGCTTCATCGATTACTTGGAAAAGTTTAATAATTGACTGGAGTATTTGCAATAAAGGCATTAGATGGCCAGTAGATAATCAGTCTCGTATGAACATATAAGATACAAACTGAATTCCTAATTTCAATAACTTACAAAGTAGCATTTCAGTACATCTTAATAAAGGAGAGGAAACACTACGTATAAAAGATATATATGGTAGACAAGGGTGGAACTTAGGGAAATTATCCTTCAATCTACCCAACACTATTACAAATTGCATAAATACTATAAACTGTACCCCACATATAGCTAACCAAACATTACTGAATTGGAGTCTTAATCCCAGTGTCACGTTCACAACTTCCTCTACCTATAAGCTAATAGATAGAAACAATCCAAACTCAAACTCTACCAATTGGATTTGGGAGTTACAATGTCCCAGCAAGATTAAAATGTTAATCTAGAAACTCTTCCATATGAGATTACCCACTAGGAGCTACCTTGCCAAGATAGGCATCAATATAGATCCAATGTGTCCTATATGTAAAAATAACACCGACTCTATATACCACATTTTCTGAGAATGCCCCATAGCTAGGACATTATGGCAAAACCTAGGGGTAACCATGTCACGATCCATTTTTTCATAATAGGTCATGATGGCGCCTAACATCATTGTCAGGCCAGCCGATGCGGAAATGTGATTAAGTTCTCATTTTACTTTAGCCAATAGACAGTTATACTAGATTTTCAAATTTAAAGATAAGACCAGTAAGGATATCAAAGTGCTAAAATAGCAATACAACCCCAAAAATAAATGTCAACTACAGTGTGTGCCAGAACCTGGTGTCACAAGCTACGGGCGACTAGTAGAATATACACAAAAGAATAATACACTATCCTACTGTCTGAATCTGGATAGACATAAACAAAAAGTACAAGAAAGGACATTTTCGGCTACGGTCGACATGAGAGAGAAGCAGCTCACCGTAGAAGTCCCCAAGCATGCTCATTGATGCACACCACGATGATGTCCAGATCCACCTGCCTCAAATCCTCTATATTTACGTATAGATATATAGCATGACTACATAAACCACATGTACTCAGTAAGTATCCCGTTTAATTTCGAAGAAGTAGAGACAAGAGGTCGACATGATTCTTACTAAGGTCAAGATAATATAATATAATAAAGTGAGATATACTACATGAAGGATTTTCAATAACACAAGTTTAATAGAAGGGTCATATTCATGTTCTTGACTTGATTAAATTACCAGTTTTCCCTTTTTCATATTAAATGAGTGATCAAGTCATAACTAAATGTAAGCATATAAATTATGCACAATCATGTCGAGGTCGAAGACCCGCTCCAATAGAAAATAAATTGGGCACTGCCGAGGGTCGAGTGACACAAACCATAGATGCATCTATTATCACCGAGGCGATCGGCCCGATCCATAATCATCAAGAGAATATCAAGAAAACCACATAAGGATCAATTACATACAAGGGAATTCCTACCAAGGCTCAACAAACTCATATGTTCACTTTCATTTCCTCAACTTTCTAGCAAATTATAATGATCGTATTGGCAATTTAAATAAGAAACATTCCCCAATTAGACATGACATGATCCTAAACTACCCGAACAATTATCATATAGTAGCTATGCACGGACTCTCCTCACCTAGTACGTACGTAGCTCCCGCATTTAGCAACAATTACACATTTACAATCCTATGGGTACAATTCCTTCTTACAAGGTTAGAAAGAAGACTCACCTCGCTCCAAAGTGCACTCCCAAAGTGCAAGAACGAGCCCAAGTCCTTAATTCGAAGCCGAACAATCCCAAACTAATCAAACGAAGCAAGAACTAGTAAATAAAGGCTTACAAGATCGAATTCTAACCATTTAAGCAATTTCCTAACCATTATCACTAATTTCCTAAGTTCCGACCCCAGGCCCACGTGCCAGAATTCCTAGATTTTTTGAAGGAGGTTATTCTCTATCACCTAAGGATCACAAATAAATAATTTCTAGTTTATTACATGGCAAGTTATGCGATAAAACCTTAGTTTTTATTAAACCCTAGGTCTAGCTCAAATCCCTAAATTTTACCTAATTTTTAGTGTTAAATCATCCTAATGTTTATGTATTTGAACTAAAAGTGAGTGGGGATTACTTACCTTGCAATATTATGTTGAAACCTCCTCTTTAGAATCACAAAAATCGCCTAAGTGTTGAGAGAAATGTGGAAGAAATGAGCTTGAGCTCGTATTAAATGAACCCTTCTGTCCCCAGCTATTTTCGCATTTACGGAAGTATTTCCACTTCTGCAAAATCCGCTTATGCGGAAAATGGCCTCTTCTGTGGATTATAGGCAATTGGGGCTCGATCGCTTCTGCGGTCTGGGGGCCGCATAGGCAGAATCTCTTTTGCGGTCCTTGGGCTGCTTTTGCGGAACTGGGGGAATTGGACCAGACCGCTTTTACGGTCTAAGGGTTGTAGGAGCGGGACCTCTTCTGTAGTTTCCCAGGACTTGATCCCTTTCCGCTTCCGCGATAAGCGACCACTGTTGTGGTCTTGCTTCTGCGGTCCAAGAGCTGCATAAGCAGCATATATAAAGCCTTTTCTAAGTTTTCAACTTCACTCGAACCTCGACCATTTGACGCTCGGGGCTCCCGAGCACCTCCCGAATATACCGACAAGTCTAAAATCACGAGGCGGACCTACTCGAACCCTCGAAATGCTTAAAAAAATGCTAAATCAAGGAATCAACCCCAAAACCAAATGATTCAAATCATTGAACCTTCAAGTTCTAAATTCCCTCCTAACAGGTCAAATGCCTTTAAACCACTCGGATTTACACAAAATTTTACAAGTAAGTCTTAACTGATATTTCAGACTAGTACCAAGTTTCAAAATCAAATTCTGAACCCGATACCTAGGAAAATAATTATTTCTTAGTTTGTTTAAATTTTTGAAACTTAAACTTAACAATTTCATATATAAATTTATTACTTGGGCTAGCGATCTTGGAATTTGATTTCGGGCATACGCCCAGGTCCCATATGAATTTGTGTTTCATAGCCTGTCCATAGGTTCCACATTTTATATTACCCCTATGCGTTTCATAGCCTGTCCATAGGGTTCACATATCAATTAATCGGCACATGGGGCCACAATCATTACTACATACTTGGCACTAGGCCATATTTTATAACTCATTCTCTTATTTCCCACGTTTCACATCATTCCACATATTTCACATCAATATCAATTTCAACAACAAGCCATTCAATTTAAGATGTTAAGTACACATGAGAGGAACCATGAATCCTCGGCATATACAATATCTCAGAGATCATACACCTCAATTTTATTGATAATGGAACTTTAAACATCGAGGGCTCTTCAAAATCAATGGAGGGGAGTACACCAAACCCGTAATAAAAACACACATCAAAGGCATAAGCAAATAATTACACCAATTATTCTTGAATCCTTCTATTATTTTTTTAATCATGACATTATACAATTATAATTCAAGTTCTCGGCACATTGGCCACATTCTACTTCCCAAATTCATTTGATTACTATAAACATTTATACACATAGAAGATTTCACATAGTTTGGCATATGATATGCAACTTAGTCTCAATTTAAGGTCCTAGCATCTCAATACATGATTCATATTCCTTTCACCCTTTTTAAGTTATCAACAATAATGCATTGATCATATTGGAATGCATCTTTCAAAATTATAGGGTCACAACACCAACTCATGTAAAATTCCAATCACAGCAAGAATCCAAAGTTCAATCTTACCACATTTACACAGTCACTTCTCTTCCAAACATCTTTGTACATAACCAACAACTAGACACAGCCAATCAAATACATTTGGTACACATAAGAACAATTTGGACGATCAACCATAATGGTTTTTCTTACACTATTTGGCATCAAAATCTCAATTTAAACTTGACTCGAAGTCTAGGCATTTTAGCTTATAGTTCTCATTTTTCCACATATCCTCATTTATCAAGAATAACATACTAAACATATTGAGGTACATCTTTTACATATATTCTTACAACACCCAAATCCTTTAAAATAATAAATACAACATAAATCAAATTCCGGACTTACAACATATGAAAGGACACCATGGGAGCTCAATATACAAGAAGATGAGTTTTAGCCATACATATCTTTCTTGAGCTTTCTTTTAATTAATACGATATTCTGGAAATTCTAGCAACTTCAATCTATTTCAGGACATAGAAAAATTGAACACAAATTAGGAAGATATTCATAATTCTAACTCATTTGAGCAATTTATCAAATACTAGTTGGGCACCTTGTTTTTAAATCCCCTTTTCAAGAATTTCTTCATTCCCTAACCCAATTTTTACTTATTTATGTTAAAAAATCTTCCCGGAAATCTAAGTTGTACATGAATGTATACACAATACTAATATACTCAAGAATCATACCTCAATAACTCATCTTATACACCAAAATCAAAATTAAAACCCAGGGTATAGAATATTACCTCTTAGATTTGATTCTTGAAGATTGAAGCAAGGTTTGGATGATTTAAATGTTGGGTTCCTCCTTCTATCTCTAAAATGCTCTCACCTATCTTTAAAATCAGTGTAAAATGACCCCAAAATGAACCCCTAAGCCTATATATTGAAATGGGGTCGGGTTATAGAAATTAGAAAATTTACCCTTTGTTGACAGCTATGCCATTGCAGAATGCACCGCAGATTGGCTAGCCGGTCGCAGATGCGTCGCATAATTCATTGCCCAGAACTGGGCTGTTCTGTCTCATTCTACGACCATTCTACGATTGCAGAATGGGTTCCGCGGTCTGCAGAGTGAAATCTGCGATCGCAGATTTCACACCTACTCGCATGTTTCCAGCTTTTGGTAATTTCATCATAACTTTGTGTAGGAATGTCCAAATGACAACGGTTTGAAGCGTTGGAACCTAGACTCAATGAGATTTCATTTTATATACTATTCACCACATAAAGCCTTATACATAATTATCTATGATCATTTAAAATGGAGCCTTGTGCGAATCCATTAGGAATATCGGCCTATTGCAAAAATATTCCCATTTTGCATACACTTGGGCTTCCATTTGAACCTCACATAACTTACCATAAGACTCATACTCATATTTACCAAGTCTAATTGATGTCCATCATGTTCATAGCATATAAAATATAATAATTAACCTACGTGGCACCACGGAATCCTATATTACTTAGCGAAATTTGCCGGGGCATTACATGAAATCATTTAATATGCTAAGTTTCTTGAAAACAATGATAATAACCCTTATAAGGTTTAAATAATCGGCACAAAGGCCAAGACATGGAAATCAACCTAATTCAAGATAGCATCTAGCAAGTTTTAGTCAATTACGCAGTAAAATCTACAATCGGGACGGATCAAGTCACAATCCCCAACGGTGCTCTACCCACGCTCATACCTGGCATACAAGTCACCACAATACAACACTATGATGTGCAAATCCAGGGTTTCTGATAATAGGTGAATTTGACTATAATTATGCCCTAAATAATCACATTTTGTTATGGTATTTATGTTGTTTATGAGGACAAAATGCTTTGATTAGTATTTGTTTGTGTGTTATAGGTACATGTGATGCAATGGATGCTAAGAAGAGTATTTTGAAGTCATATGTTGATGAAAAGGTCAAGATAAGATCTAAGGTGAAAAGAGCTAGAAGAAGCAGTCAAAAATACGCAGCACTATTCATCCGCGGTTCATTCGCGGTCACGAATGAACCGCGAAAAAAGAGGCATTCAGAAGTTTGACTGTTCGCGGTTGGCTCACGGCCGCGAACGAACCACGGAAGCCGGCGCCTAGTTCTCCTAATTGGATTCGAATTTAGTTTTTAAGCCCTAAAACCTCTATATAAACTCCTAGTTTTCCCCATAGAGGCATGTTGTCTTTATTTCAATACTTTTGCAAGATATTTAGTAAGAGAGAATCCTCTCAACTCTTTTTTTTTTATTTTATATCAAGTATTTCTTTATGATTTCAATTATTATTCTTGTTTCTTCAAGCATGAGTAGCTAAATTCTTTTCTAAGGTTTTGATGGAACCTATTGAGTGATGAACTTCTCGTTTATGTGATTACAAATTGTGAACTAGATTTCTATTTGTTCAACTTCATTCTTGTTGTAGTTAATTGGTAGAAGTCCCAATTAGCGGTGCCTATTTAGTGTGCATAACTTGGAAAAGAGTGCATATTTAGGTATATTGTTGAATAACACCACACCTAGGTTATTGGAGGAATCTATAACTTTAGGTGTAAAGACGAGGTTAGGAATAACAAAGTATTGGGTGCAATATTAAGTGAACTATTCAAATTAAAGCTAGCTAGGGTAGCTCGGGAGAGTGCACTAGTAAATTATTGTAATTGCTCGGGAGAGGGTTACGATACACATAGCGTTCATGATTGATAGAATATATTAACAATTTGTATGACCATAACGATAAGGGATTCCATCAATAGGGGAAATCAATACCTTAATCCTTCTCCATATTATTTTTATTCAACATTCAATTCTTTCTTTTAAGCATTCTTAATTCTTGTGAGTAGTAGTTCGAAAATCATATACAAAGATATTCTAAATTTTGGGAACTTGATTCGGAAGTACTCTTGGGTTGTGAAAGTTGTGATTGATAGGTTAATTCTCTGTGGGATCGATCTTGGACTTATTAGACCAAGTTATATTGACTACGACTCTTGCTTGGAAGTGAATCAATTTTGGCACCGTTGCCGGGGAATTAGCGGAATTATCAATTGCCATTGACAGAACTTCAAGATTCTTGTGTATTCAGGTTCTTTCTACACTCTAGATTGAATATTTTGACGGTTGTTGATTTAGGTATTCAGGTGCATGCCTAGAAAATCTGCAAGGACTGGAGAACTAATTGAAGGACTCTCAGACCCCGAGCAAACTTTCGGGGCACGTAACAAAGCCATCAAACAAATTCAACAATCTCAACAACCAATCAAATTAGACTTCGACATGGGTGATGCAAACGAACAAAATCGGCAAGCCGGGCTAAATATGCAAGAAGCACAGGAGGCACAAGAAGGTGCACTATTTGACTGGGCACAACCCTCAGCGGATAATTTGGCAACTGCCATCGTTGTGCCAGCAATTCAAGATGAGTCTTTCCATATTACCAACAACATGCTACACTTGTTGCAAAACAAGGGATTATTCTCTGGGTCTCAGGTTGAAGATCCACAGCAGCACCTCAAGAACTTTCTATCAATATGCAAGACACAAAGGCAATCGAATGTAACTCCGGAAGCTATCAGATTATTACTCTTTCCGTTCTCAGTTACAGGAGCAGCACAGATATGGCTAAAATCACTCCCAATAAACTCCATTGCAACTTGAGATGAGTTAGTCAAACATTTCCACAACAAGTTTCATCCACCTAACAAGACAGAGCTCAACAAATTGATGAGATTGTGAGCTTCAAGCAAAAACCAATGGAAACATTACATGAAACTTGGGGCAGATTCAAGGGTATGCTTGTTATGTGTCCTCACCATGGGATTCCTGAGCAGATGTTAGGCCAAAGATTCTACATGGGGCTTTTAGAAAGCATGAAGAACATTGTAGATGCTTCAGCAGGTGGGGCTTTTCTGAGCAAGACTTGGAGAGAGGGCCAAAATATGCTTGACAAGATGGCCCAAAATTCCGGGTGGACGTCCAGGAATGCTCCTATCACACCAGTGGTACACTCTGTACCCTTGGATCCATCCAACACTCTGTAGGAGAACATGGCAACTCTATTGACACAAATGAGCATCCTAACAAAGAAGGTGGAAGAATCAGGAGTCAAGCAGCAGGTTCACATTGTAGATACTACCAATAGTGGTTTATGCACATCATGCATTAGCCAACCCATAGGTAATCCATGGGCTGCAGACCAAGGACATCATCATCAGCACGAGGACATGAACTATGTGGCTAACTATGGAGGGCAGCGACAAGGTAATCAAAACTGGGGCCAACAAGCTCCAATGCAGTACAGACCTCCCCAGCCACAATTTAATGCAGCAGGTATGAAGCCACCACACAACATGGCTCCATATCCTAGACCTCAGAATTTTGGAAATCAGCAGCAGGGATATCATCCACCTCCACCACCACATGGGGGTAGACATGACGATGGGTTTGCAAGGTTAGAAGCTATGATGCAGCAGGTAATTAGGTCAAATGCTAAAACAAATGAGAGGATAGATGCACATGATGCCGCCATCAAGAATATTGAAGTACAGGTGGGTCAGATTGCTATGTCTCTCAACAATCGTCCTCAAAGGACATTGCCTGCAGATACACAAACAAACCCAAAGGATCAAGTCCCAAAGCAGATGATGGCAGTGACTCTGAGAAGGGTAGAGATCTGGATGCTGAGAATGAAAGTGAGAAAATCGACAGACAGGCTGAGACATCCACTCCATTGCCCATTGAACCGGACGAGTCCACAGGTTTGACAGAAGTCACAATCCAGCCAGTTGCTGAAAATAAAGAAGCAAAACAAGGAATGGAGAAAGTAGCTGAACAGGTAGAGCAGCGGATTGATGAGAAAGTGATAGAAAAAAGAAAAGTCCCAAGTCACTCGGAAGAAGAGGCCTCCACCACCATTCCCCCAAAGGTTGGCCAAACACCAGTAAGAGGAGCAATACAAAAAGTTCTTCGAGATGCTCAAGCAAATCCAGGTAAACATTCCTTTAATTGAAGCTTTAAAAGAAATGCCTGGTTATGCTAAGATGATGAAGGATTTGATGTCGCGGAAATTTGATTTCCAAGACTTGGCCACAGTGACCCTTACCCAGACTTGTAGTGTAGTGGTCTCTAGACCCATTGCTGAGAAGCTATCTAATCCAGTTAGTTTCACCATCCCATGCACTATAGGGAATTATGCCTTTACTAAGGCTTTATGTGATTTGGGGGCAAGCATTAATCTTATGCCCTTAGTTATTTACAAGATGTTAGGTATTGGGAGAGCCAGACCCACCTCTATGCTTTTACAGCTTGCTGACAGGACGGTTAATCGTCCATTTGGTATTATAGATGATGTGCTTATCCAGGTTGGGAAGTTCGTGTTTCCCGCCGATTTTGTTATTCTTAATTGCAAGGTCGACGAAGAAATTCCCATAATCCTAGGAAGACCATTCCTAGCCACCGGGAGAGCCATAATTGATTGTGAAACTGGGAACTCAAGATGATGTTGAATGATGAGGAGATCATTTTCAATGTGCAAAAATCCATGAGGCGCCCTAGTGAGTTCGCAAATTGCTCTCTCATTGATGCGGTTGATGTGATAGTGGAGACCGACGGTGCAGAGTTGACCATTGAAGATCCACTTCAAGCATGCCCGATGAACATGGAAGAGGTAAATGGTGAAAGTTTAGCTGAATGGGTACTATCTCTGGAAGGCAAGGAATTTTGGCAGAGAGAGCTTGAGTTCGAACCTCTACACTTAGAGAAAAGAGAGAGCCCGCCAGCAAAGCCATCCATAGAAGAGCCACCAAAGCTCGAGCTTAAACCACTACGATCACATCTCAGGTATGAATTTCTAGGTCCTAACTCCACGTTACCTGTTATTATCTCATCTAGTTTGTTAGATGTTCAGGCCCAAAAGCTTATACAGGTATTGAAGGAATGCAAGACTGCCATTGGGTGGACCATGGCAGACATAAAGGGGATCACCAACCTATTGTATGCATAAAATTCTCCTGGAAGATGGACACAAACCTTCCAGGGAACATCAAAGAAGGCTGAACCCCAACATGAAGGAAGTGGTGAAGAAGGAAGTAATAAAGTGGCTAGACGCGGGAATCATCTTCCCAATCTCAGACAGCAGCCGGGTTAGCCCGGTCCAATGTGTGCCAAAGAAAGGAGGCATGACGGTAGTGAAAAATGAGAACAATAAATTGATTTCAACAAGAACCGTCACCGGATGGAGAATATGCATGGACTACATGAAGTTGAATCTAGCCACCCGCAAAGATCACTTCCCACTTCCCTTCATTGATCAAATGCTTGATAGGTTGGCAGGGAGGTCCCATTTTTGCTTTCTGGATGGATACTCGGGGTACAATCAAATCTCCATATCCCCCGAAGATAGAGAGAAGACCTCCTTCACATGCCCATATGGCATCTTTGCCTTCAGGAGGATGCCATTCTGACTATGCAATGCGCATGCCACATTCCAAAGGTGCATGATGGCTATTTTCACCGACATGGTGGAAGACATTATGGAGGTGTTCATGGATGATTTCTCAGTGGTAGGGAATTCATTTGATGAATGCCTTGCCAATCTGACTAGAGTGCTAAAACGGTGCATGGAAACAAACTTAGTGCTAAACTGGGAGAAGTGTCATTTTATGGTACAAGAAGGTATAGTATTGGGGCACCGGGTTTCAAGCAAAGGCATTGAGGTAGACCGTGCTAAAGTTGATGTCATTGCAAAGTTGCCTCCACCAACATCCGTCAAGGCATAAGGAGCTTTCTTGGACACGCTGGTTTTTACCGGAGGTTTATCAAAGACTTCTCCAAAATATCAAACCCTCTCTGTAAGTTACTTGAAAAAGATCACCCTTTTGTTTTTTCTGATGAATGCAGGATTGCTTTTGAGGAACTAAAGAAGAGGTTGGTCACATCACCCATCATCATTGCCCCCGACTGGGAGCAACCTTTTGAGCTAATGTGTGATGCAAGTGACTATGCGGTGAGGGAAGTGCTGGGCCAAAGGAAAGACAAGCTGATGCATCCAATATACTCTGCAAGTAGAACTCTGAGTGAAGCACAGCTAAACTACACAGTGACGGAAAAGGAGATGCTTGTGGTCGTGTTCGCATTCGACAAATTCCGGTCCTATCTCATAGGATCAAAGGTAATCGTATACACAGACCATGCTGCTGTAAGATATTTAATTGATAAAAAGGACTCTAAGCCGCGCCTTATTCGTTGGGTGTTGCTTCTCCAAGAGTTCGACCTCAAAATTAGGGATAGAAAAGGTACTGAAAATCAAGTCGCTGATCATTTGTCACGACTTGAAGGAGCTGAAATTGTCAAAGAGAGTGGGGAAATTCTGGAAACCTTTCCTAACGAGCAGCTGCTTACCACCACTCTCTTTGAAGCGCCATGGTATGCCGATTATGCAAACTACCTGGCCAGCGGATATTTTTCCTCATGACCTCTCATCGGTCCAGAGGAAAAGATTTTTTCGTGAAAGTCGGTTTTATTATTGGGATGAACCATATTTGTTTAGGATATGTCTTGATAACATGATCCGGAGATGCATCCCCGAGATAGAACAATCTTCTATTTTGCAGGCATGTCACGCTTCAGCATATGGCGGTCACTTTGGACGAATACATACAGCTGCCAAAATACTTGAGGCCGGTTTCTATTGGCCAACGGTGTTTAAAGATGCACACTTGTGGGTGAAAGTTTGCAACGAATGTCAACGCACCGGGAACATCTCCCGGCGTTATGAAATGCCAATGAACCCAATCCAGCAAGTTTAAGTGTTCGATGTATGGGGAATAGATTTCATGGGGCCCTTTATTAGCTCATACGACAATAAGTACATACTTGTTGCAGTTGACTATGTGTCCAAATGGGTGGAAGCTGCAGCATTACCCACCAATGATACTAAGGTGGTAGTGGGATTTTTGAAGAAGAATATTTTCACCCTTAGGGACTCCAAGGGCTATCATCGGTAACGGGGGCACACACTTTTGCAATCGAGCTTTTGAGAAATTATTGGCCAAGTATGATGTTAAACACCGTGTGACCACTCCATATCACCCGCAGACTAGCGGGCAAGTTGAGGTCTCCAAAAGGGAGATAAAAAGTGTACTGACTAAAACAGTGAACGCCACAAGAACCGACTGGTCCAGAAAGCTAGATGACGCACTATGGGGTTATAGAACAACATTCAAGACACCCATTGGCATGTCTCCATAGAAATTGGTGTTTGGGAAAGCTTGTCACCTACCAGTTGAATTAGAGCACAAAGCTTGGTGGGCACTGAAACAATTGAATCTCAACTTGGATGAAGCAGGTAAAGCAAGGCTAACTGGGTTGCATGAATTAGAGGAATTTCGGTATCTGGCGTTTGAAAGTACTAGATTGTATAAAGAGAGAATGAAGCGGATTCATGATCAAAATATCGTTGAGCGGAACTTCAAAAACGGGGACAAAGTACTACTATACAATTCAAGATTACGATTGTTCCCAGGTAAATTGAAATCAAGGTGGTCAGGACCCTTCAAGGTAATTGAGGCATTTGAGTCAGGAGCTGTGGAAATTCAAACTTTGGATAGATCACGTACATTCAAGGTAAACGGACAGCGGTTGAAACCTTACATAGGCCTGGATGACACGGAGGACAAGGTAGAATTGCGGTTGGATGAACCTCAAAGGTCTAGCAAACCTTAAAATGCGCTAAGTTGAGTCGTGCCGCGACGTTAAATCAGGTGCTACGTGGGAGGCAACCCACGAACATGTTGTAAGTATTTTTATCTTAGTAGTATTTAATAAAATAAAATAAGAAAAAAACAAAATTTTTGCTGAACAATTGAGGAAAAAATAAAATTTAGAGAGGGGCACTGTCCGCGGTCCATCCGCGACCGCGGATGAACCGCGGACAAATGATCTCTCTGAACTTTCTCTGTTCGCGGTCCATTCGCGGCTGCGAACCAACCGCGAAAAATTGTCCTCTCTGAATCTCGACTGTTCGCGTTCCATCCGCGGCCGCGAACGAACCGCGAACAGTCGCGACCAGTTCCACGGTCGGCTAAAAATAATGCTTTTTTTATTTTTCTTTTTTCCCCCCTTTCTTTAAACCCTATAAACCCATCCCCTCTTTCCCATATTCCTCCTAGCCGCCCCCACTCTCCAAATCTCTCTCTCTCTCTAACTTCAAATCCTCTCCCTTCTCTCTAAAAAAATCCCAACCCCTCTTCCCCAAATCATCCCATTCTTCCTCCTTACTCCTCCATTGTTATCACTTGTAAGTTTCTCTACTTTTTTCTCTTTTATTTTGTTTTTATTTTTAGTTCTTGATTATTTATATGATGGAAGTTTGGTAAAGAGTGAGTTGTTGGGTCTTCAATTATGTTTATGATGCTAATTTTATGTTTGGAGACCCAAATAGTATTTACACCATGTATGTTGGTTGGTTAGCCAAGTTGGGAAAATTATCATTGTTCATAATTTATTAATGTAGTTTTAGGAGAAATAATGCCCAACTCATGAATTGGTAATGGTGTATTTTATTTGGGATGGTTTAAGTCAATTGGGTAATGTTAGAAGTGTTCAAATAACTAAGTGTGGGGTGCTTGAATAGGCATGTGTAAAATAGTAAGATAAAGAATCTAAATATAGGAGTATGAGGTAATTGCACGAAAAAAATGGTCAATTGTGATATCTCACGGATGGTGAAGTCTGAGTAGCCTTCCGATGACTAACGATTTACAAATTTTTTGGCTATCTTATTTGTGCAGGATCATGGCCCCAAAGAGAGCTCGACATGGTGCTAGCTCATCTAGGCAATCGACTTATGATGAGTCTAGGTTTGCTTGCGAAGAAGCAGAGAATGGATTTCACATTAAAGCGACCAAGAACTGGCTCCAAGAGGTAGAAGTTGACCGGATAGCTATCCGCTCGGAGAAGCCAAAATATATGATGAGATTCGGAGGCGCGAGATGGAGTTCCTTTTTGACTCACCTCCTAAGGTGAACAAGATGCTTGTCCGGGAATTCTACGCCAATGCTCCTTATGCTATGGCCAGAGAAGTATTTTTAAGCAGGTCAATGCCCATATTCCTACTATTAGGCAGATACTTAGACTGCCATTGCACACTAGTGATGTTGACTATTACCATGATAGGCCAGGTGTCACATGGGACATGCTAATAGAGGCCTTATGTGTAGACGGCATCCCGGTGTGGATTAGAAATAAGACTCTGCACTCTAACTGCTTTACACACACATCCAAATGTTGGTTCTCTATAATTTGCAACCGTATCTTTCCCTCGAGTAATACCACGAATGTTAACTTTAATAGGACAGTTTTGACTTGGTGTTTTATAACACATCGGGATGTTGATATCGCCCGCGTAGTTAGTGATGAGATGGTATTGAGGGGATCCTATTACCCATCTCTTGTCACTACATTGTGTCTCCTCCATCAAACCCCAGTAACTGAAACTGATGGTGAGCTACTACCAAAAGCTCCATTTAGAGCTGCTCAAATCCGGGTTGGACGAGACACAACCCCAATTGATTTGGATGAGGAGGACGATCCTGTACCGGTTGCCCGGGCCAGGCACTCCACGGATTCAGCCGGACCTTCCAGGCCTACTCCTCGTGGAGCAAGTATGTCTAGGTCCGAGTCCACACGACCTATGCTTAGGTCCATGGAGGAGGAGGTTGCTGATCTGCGCAACTCCATTGATGGCTTGCACACACGGCTAGACATGTCTACAAGGCAAGCCCGGGCAGAAAACAGGTTTATGGCATGGTTCAGAGCACTTGGACGAGCATGTCATGTCGACCCATCCACCGTCTCCGACTCCGAGTGAGTCTCAGGTAAGTTTTCTTGCCCCTTTTGTGCTTTAATTTTTATTTATGTCACGGGGACATGACATATCTTTAAGTGTGGGGTGGGTGACTTATCTTGTACATGATGTATATATTAGTTGTAGTAGTAATATAAAATAATAAAATCATAAAATTTTAAAAATTCAAAAAATATGAGTAGAGGACTCTTCCTGATGACGGACTATTTAGGACAAGTACTCTTGAGGGAAGTAGTCCGCGTAGGAATTTTTCTTTCTTTTATTTTCTTTTTATAGGTAATGTATCATTTCCCCCTTGGTTTTTCTTTTGACCACGGTTCTTTTCCAAGGGTTTTTTATTTGAACCGGTTTAGGTAGATTTTTTTTTTCTTCTTTCTTTCTTTTCTTAGGATTAGAGGTAAAAGGGCAACATGTAACCCCGAATATGCACATTAGCAAAAGCGTAAATTGAACTTGAGAATGTATCTTCTAAGCTATAATGCTTGCTTGAACATCGATAGGACTTTGTAGATAAACTGGATTCCAAATGAGTTGCATGCCATGTGTGTGTGAGGTTTTTACTTACATTGTATGTTGTACATGATGCCTAGAACTTGCCCTGTGTGTTTGCAAAGCGAAATAGAAGTTGTTTGGTTGTAGAAAGGATAGATGCATTTCTTTGTGTAACCCTATATACCAATAGACATGAATTCACCCGTACATTATATCTTAGTTAACCCCTTTGAGCTTAAGTATATTCTTTGATAACCCTTGAATGTTCATCAAATATGTATAATATTCTACTTTACCTCCTAGAAGCACTTGTATTGTAATGAATATGCAAAAGTTTAAGTGTGGGGTGAAGGGAAATTAAAAAAGGGAAAATCAAGAATTAATGATAGAAAATAGTGGACTGGTCCAAAATAATATTTGCAAAGTAATGAAACAAAGAGCTATATTGATGAATATGTAAAAAACAATTAGAAAGGCCAGTTACACCAATAAAAGAAAAGTGGGGGTTAAAAGTGAAGAAAGGTGAAGGAATGTTTATGGAAGACATAAGGAAGTAAACAAAAAAGAGAAGTTGTGAAAAAGAAAAGAAAAGTGCTTAGGGAGGCTAGTCACTATAACCAAAAGTATCCTACCCGTCCCATAGCCTACATTACAACCCTTAAAGACCTCTTGATCTATGATTGAATAACTCGATTAGTGGAGTATTACACTAGGGGCAAGCCTATGGTGTGTCTGTATTCATATAAATATTCTTTATTGAGAGTGAGTGAATTGTTCCGATATCTATAAGTTCCATGTATTTGAATTGTTAATGTGTGGGAACTTCTCTCAATAAATTTTGTGAGGGAATGTAATTCAAGAGGAAGAAGGTAAATTTGCAAGTTTTTGGTAATAAGTAGAGTAAGTAATAATGTGCGGGCATGAGAGTTTGCGGTTAGGTAAAGATTGTGCATATCTTAGGTTGTTCATGTATAATAGCTTTTGTGACATATTTTGGGGAGACAAATTTCTCTTAATTGGCCTAAAGTGTGATTAAAGTTGCTCGAGGACGAGCAAAGGTTTAAGTGTGGGGTTTCTGATAATAGGTGAATTTGACTATAATTATGCCCTAAATAATCACACTTTGTTATGGTATTTATGTTGTTTATAAGGACAAAATACTTTGATTAGTGTTTGTTTGTGTGTTATAGGTACATGTGATGCAATGGATGCTAAGAAGAGTATTTTGAAGTCATATGTTGATGAAAAGGTCAAGAGAAGATTTAAGGTGAAAAGAGCTGGAAGAAGTAGTCAAAAATACCTATCACTGTTCATCCACGGTTCATTCGCGGTCGCGGATGAACCGCGAAAAAAGAGGCATTCTGAAGTTTGACTGTTCGCGGTTGGCTCGCGGCCGTGAACGAACCGCGGAAGCCGGCGCCCAGTTCTCCTAATTGGATTCGAATTTAGTTTTTTAAGCCCTAAAACCTCTATATAAACTCCTAGTTTGCCCCATAGAGGCATGTTGTCTTTATTTCAATACTTTTGCAAGATATTTAGTAAGAGAGAATCCTCTCAACTCTTTTTTATTTTATTTTATATCAAGTATTTCTTTATGATTTCAATTATTATTCTTGTTTCTTCAAGCATGAGTAGCTAAATTCTTTTCTAAGGTTTTGATGGAACCTATTGTGTGATGAACTTATCGTTTATGTGATTACAAATTGTGAACTAAATTTCTATTTGTTCAACTTCGTTCTTGTTGTAGTTAATTGGTAGACGTCCCAATTAGCGGTGCCTATTTAGTGTGCATAACTTGGAAAAGAGTGCATATTTAGGTATATTGTTGAATACACCACACCTAGGTTATTGGAGGAATCTATAACTTTAGGCGTAAAGACGGGGTTAGGAATAATGAAGTCTTAGGTGTAATTTTAAGTGAACTATTCAAATTAAAGCTAGATAGGGTAGCTCGGGAGAGTGCACTAGTAAATTATTGTAATTGCTCGGGAGAGGGTTACGATACACATAGCGTTCATGATTGATAGAATATATTAACAATTTATATGAGCATAACGATAAGGGATTCCATCAATAGTGGAAATCAATACCTTAATCCTTCTCCATATTATTTTTATTCAACATTCAATTCTTTCTTTTAAGCATTCTTAATTCTTGCAAGTAGTAGTTCGAAAATCATATACAAAGATATTCTAAATTTTGGGAACTTGATTCGGAAGTACTCTTGGGTTGTGAAAGTTGTGATCGATAGGTTAATTCTCTGTGGGATCGATCTTGGACTTATTAGACCAAGTTATATTGACTACGACCGTTTCTTGGACGTGAATCAGTTTCAAACCCTCAGGATATCATTCACAAGTATTACTCACCTCGAACCAACGAAATCTCAAGCCTGCGACGCCTTTGCCCCTCAAATCGGCCTCCACACACGTCAAGTCTAGCAAAAAATAGAGCAAATACATCACAATATGCAAATGGGAAAATACTCAATCTAAAATAATCGAATTATAGCAAAAACCTTGAAACTAGCAAAACTCGAGCCCCAGACCCGCTTCTCAAAAAATTACGAAATTTACATTACCAAATTTCTCGTCTCGCCGCGAGTCCTTGCATACCAAGAACTCCCAAATACGAGCTCAAATGACCTATCAAATCCCAATTTGAAATATTAAAAACTCAAGCCCTAGTTCTTCAATTTTAGGCTTAATCCCTTGAATTTCTAGACCGATTTCACAATATATTCGTAGTTTAAGTTCTAAAATCTTACCTCCAATAAATTCTCATTGAATCCCTCTTCAATTAGCTCTCCCAAGATCCAACATCTCTCAACAATGGAGGAAAATAGCATAGGCTCGCGGATAAAATATTTTTGAAACCCTTCTACTCAGATGCTTAACTCTATGCGATTGCATATACCACATTGCGATCGCATAGCACAAAAAATTTAAAATCCCAGAATTTACCTTATGCAAACGCATCATATACTAGACGAACGAACAGACTTAGCAAAATACACTATGTGATCGCATGACACATATTGCGATCGCATATAACAACCAATCACCCCTCAAAATTCCTTCTATGCGATCGCATGATAGTCTCTGCGATCGCATAGAGCAATTATGCTATGCAATTTTTTTGCTGCAATTATGAAACTCTAAACCTCCCGATAGCCATTCCGAAATCACCCCGAGGGTCCCTTCGGGGACATCCGATAAAATTGGAACGATACAGAGAAGATTAGCATGGCCCCTGTGCAAGGATGACACGCACAAATCGAGAAATGGTCCAAATTTTTTTTAAAAAAAAAAAAAAAATTTACCCGAGGCCCCCGAGACCTCAACCAAAAGCACGAATATGATCTATTATCTCATTCAAATTTGCTCGAATCATCAAATCACTATAGCTAACATCAAAATCATCAAATTTCACCAAATCAAGGATTAAGTTCATCCAAATCTTCCGAATTATGCTTTCGATCAAAAATCTGACCAAATGATGTCCGAATGACATGAAAATTTACAGACACATCCAAAATCACCTAACAAAGCAAAAGCAACTCTCGAAATTCCATTCCGACCCTCGGATCAAAATCTCACCTATCAACCGAAATTCACCAAAATTCAAACATCGCCAATTCAAGTCTAATTCTACACCAAACCTCCAAAATCAATTCCGATCACACTCCTAAGTCACAAATCACCTCCCGATGCTAACCGAATCACCGAAAATTACATTTGAACCTCTAACTCAATAGTCAACATCCGGTTGATTTTTTCAACTTAAGCCTTCTTAAAAGAGACTAAGTGACTCATTTCTTATCAAAATCAATCCGAATCAACTCTAACACACCATATACCGATAACAAGACTTGCGGACGCAATAAATGGGAAAAACAGAGCAGTAACCTATGAGATGACGGGTCGAGTCGTCACAAGTTCATACACAGGTGTGACGATCTCCAGTATATTATGCTGGACCGGTTCCTATTGCAGCAATGCAGTAGCTATTTTTCAATGCCTTTGCAAATGCTTGCTCTTTTGAATGACAAGTCTGAAAACTGGCTAGCTCGAGTATTTTAACTGAGAATCTATCTAAATAGAATAGGAGAAGCAAACATACTATATTAAGACAAGTGTCTTAACCATAAAAAGTCAAGTGGCATTGTTAAGGAAAAATAAACTACTTTTCTAGCTAACTCTTTTTTGAATTTTACATTGAATTAATTGGTTACACTACTTGAATTAATAAATATAGATATCTTATAAATATCAATAAAAACAAAAATACAAAAATATTCTACTCATTCAAATTGGAGTTTTAAAATTATTTTATAATAAAATAACAAAAATAACAAAAAATAAAAAACTACCGATTCTAATTGGAGAGTAATTTCTTCCTAATATAGTTTGTAGTAGTGTGTGTATATATATATGGGAGTAGTTATTATACTAAATTGATTATTTATTAAGAATTCATATGCCGATGTACCAATATTAAGTAATGGATAATACAATTAGATAATTATAGCAAACATATATATATATATATATATATATATATATATATATATATATATATATATATATATATATATATATATATATATATATATATATATATTGTCACACCCCTTTTCTTTTACCAAAACCTCACTTAACCCTCTTAAAATAAATAAAAAGATTTTAGTAAAGTTTGAAAAGGGTTGTTCAATTATGAAAGTGACAGTAATTGTTTTCAAAAGAAATAACTTAGAGTTGCCACCTGACATTTGATTTCGGTGTTCCAGGTCACCGTTTTTTGTAAAAATAATTTTTCCTTCCAAAACACTTGAGACTCTAAAATCAAGTCTGCACCAGAGATTCGGGTAATGGAGTTTATTTGACTCGAGGAGAAGGTGTTTGACACTCCCCAAGTTCCGTGAAGATTACGATTGCGTACTCGATCTAGTTGGCTTTTAAAATATTTAATTGAGGTAGAAAACACAAAAAAAAAAGAAAAATAAATACACAAGAGGCTCGAGGTCGTCTGCACCTAAATAAAAGAAAAAGAGACATGAAAATAAAAGTCCTATACTACGCTAGGCTAATGCTCCATCGATGATGCCTCGGCCTCCAAATATAGAATACTTCGGGGCAATCACGGATAAAAATATATACAAATTCTCTGGGGCATTCCCAGGATAAATTTAATTACGGGAACGATCTCTCGCCTCAAAATTAACAAAAACCTTAAAGTTTGCCTACCCAGATGTGATCAGACTAAAACATGCTCCTAACTATTGAAGTCATAAAACAAAATAAGAATAAAAGTGACAAAATAATAAAAGTCCAACTTATTTACCTGTTTACTGTCACCTTCCGATATGAACCGTTCAAACAACTAATTTCTGTTCTTGTAAAATATTAAACCATAGGATGTGCTAGATCAAATGTCACCACAAACACATACTCCATTAGGCAACGAACAATAAAGAACTACCAGTGATTTTTTTCGAAAGGAAACCCATTGAACTAGGAGTGAAACACCACGATGCATGAATTTATTATTTCCATGGCTTAATTAAAAGCATAACACCCCCACCCCCACCCCCACCCCCACCCCCACCCCCAGAGCATATTTAAGCAGAATTACCAAACATTCAAAAAACAGAACAAGGATATAGTAACTCACGCAATAATCATTGCAATCGATAGATTTACGTAATAACAAAACAGAGTATAGGAAAAAGAGAAACAAACCTCAAATGAATCTGAAATTATTTATGAGGCAGCTTTGCATTCAAAAATACGACGGACCGAGGACGGAATCTCAATGGCAACGGAAACCTTGAGTCAAACTCAACTGTCGAATAAAAATCGAAAAGATAAACCAGAACCAAGACCAAAATGTTGGGAAAAAATAAAAATTCCGCCCAGGAATAATATCCACGACAAATAATAATCACACAAGAGAGTAACAATAACACCAAATATTTTAGCGGGGTAAAATATAATATCCGAGTGGAGCAATGTCACTATAACAATACACTGTAGTAATGTCAAGAGACTACTACAACTTTGAAAGAAATAACACTCTTTATTTAACACACTTCACTATAATATTACTATCACTCACTAATTATGTAACGACCCAACCGGTCGTTTTGAGCTACGGCGCGTCATTCAGCAGTTTGAGGCCATGAGCAGCTTCATCTCAGGTATATTGACTTGTGTGTATGGTCAGAATTAAAATTCAAGAAGTTTGGAGTCAAATATTAATGAAAATTCTCATTTCCGAAGCTTAAAATTGAAGAAATGAACTAGGATTGGAATTTTGAGTATACGACCTCGGAATTAGAATCTGAAGGTTCCAACAGGTTCATATGATGATTTCGGACTTGGGCGTATGCCCGGATCGGGTATTGGATAACTCGGGAGCGTTTGGCGCATATTATGGAAGATAGCATTTTTGAAGAAATTGCATCAGTTTGGCTTAAAATGCATTTTAGTGTTATTGATGTCCGTTTGGGATTCCGAGACTGGGAGTAGCTCCGTATGGTTATTTTGGATTTGGGAGCGCGATCGGAAGTGAATTCGGAGGTCCGTAGGTCATTTTGGAGTCGTTTGGCTAAAGATAGAAAATTGAAGGTTTTTGAGAAAATTTGACCGGAAGTGAAAATTTTGATATCGGACTCGAAATGCAAATCTTATGGTTCTGATAGCTTCGTTAGGTGATTTGGGACTTAGGAGTGTGTCCGGAATATTTTTGTGATGACCGATGTAGAATTAAGCTTGAATCGGCAAAGTTAGTATTTTGGCGAATTTCGGTTGATAGGTGAAATTTTGATCCGACAGTCGGAATGGAATTCCGAAAATTTCTGTAGCTCTGTCATGTCATTTTGGACTTGTGTGCAAAATTTGAAGTCAATCGGACTTGATTTGATAGGTTTCGGCATCGGAAATAGAAGTTGGAAACTTCAAAGTTCACCAAGCTTGGATTGGAGGTTAATTCATAATTTTTGCGTTGTTTGATGTGATTTGAGGCCTCGAGCGAGTCCGTAATGTGTTTTGGGACTGGTTGGTGTTATTGGTCGGGGTCTCGGGGGCCTCGGGTGTGTTTCGGATGCCCAACGGGTCATTTTTGAAGATTTTTGTTCATTTGAGCATAAATGTAATGATCTAAAGGTTCATTTTTAGTTCTAGAGATCCAAATTTGATTCTGAGTGTTCCGGAATTTTGATAATGAATTATAGGACTGATCTGGAAAATTTGGTTTAATTTCATCAAGTCGCGATTGAGTTTTTGACGCGAAATGCGAGTTAATTGTTTAACGAGTAAATTGGGTATCGCACTGAGACAATGAGCTCCGAATTCAGTTTTGATTGAAGGGTTGTGTTTGTTTTATTATTTGTGACTCATAGGAACAATAATCGCCTAATTCCGAGTTCGTATGACGAAGTTAGAGCCATTTTAGTGAAAAAAAGCTGCTGCAATTTTCTGGGCAATTTCTGCATTTTTCGTACGTATGAACAGTGATCTCACTTGCGTGTATAGTATATTTGTACAGTATACATGAACAGTACCGTATCAACAGTGCCTATGACAGTGCATGTGAACAGTGAGGTGAACAGTGCATGTGAACAGTGAGGTGAACAGTGACGGACAGAATGTTAAGTTCCGAAAATGGGAATTTCTCCCATTTTCCATTTTTGACGAATTGGAGCTCGAATAAGGCGACTTTTTGAGCGATTTTTGGAGAGAACAACGGGGTAAGTGTTCTTAACTCAATTTTGGTTGTATAACTTGAATCTATTACAAGTTTTGATGTTTAATCTAAGGATTTTGTTGGAAAAGGGTAGAAAACCCTCTTAGATAGAATCATTGATTTGAAAGTCGAAACGATATGGGAATTTAATAAATTTGGTATGGTTAGACTCGTGAGAGTGCGAGGTTTCTGGAAATATAAAATTTACCCGGTTCCGAGACGTGGGACCCGAGGGGTATTTTGGTCATTTTACATAATTTTACATATTAGCTTAGAATTTAATTGTAGAATAAATTACTTGAATGATTATTTACAAATGCAATTTAATTGAATAGATTTGAGCCATTTGGAGTCGAATACTCGTGGCAAGAGCGTGTTTTCAAGTTGACATGCACTTGATCGAGGTAAGTAGCTTGTCTAACCTTGTCTGGGGGACTTTATCCCTTAAGATATGAATTTGGTAATTGAATGCCTTGTGCGTGAGGTGACGAGCGCGTACTTGAGCTAATTGTTGAAAACCTGAATTTTTACTTAAAGATAAAAGTTACTTGAGTTGAGTTCTCTTTCATATTTACTTATTCCTAACTGCTATTATAGCTTGTGCTAGTTTAGAGAAGCGTGTTTAGTGGATTTATTTGTCTGTTTGCTTAAACTACCTTGTTGCATTCTATGAAACATATTAGGCCAGAATATACTATTATTTGTTATGAGTCGGTAGCTAATTAATATCTTGAGTTGTTGTTGGTTGATTTAAATTGGGACTACGGGACGGCATCCCGGAAATTTCCCCTATACATATTATACAATAAGAATGAGGGTGCGGGATACTAAGAGATCCATGGCACAGAAAAGAATATATTTATTGAGGATACTAGGAGATCCTCTAGATACTAAGAGATCCCAGAATATTTATTGAGGATACTAGGAGATCCTCTGGATACCAAGAGATCCCAACAATTATTATTGTGGATACTAGGAGATCTCAGAATATTTATTGAGGATACTAGGAGATCCTCTGGATACTAAGAGATCCCAACAATTATTATTGTGGATACTAGGAGATCCCAGAATATTTATTGAGGATACCGGGAGATCCTCGGGATACCAGGAGATCCCAGAATTTATTGTTATGGATACTAAGAGATCCCAAAAATATATTTATTTAGGATACCAGGAGATCCCCTACGATAAATATCCGGTTGTAGTTTGTACCTCTATTCTTTGATAGTGTTTGTCCATTGTTACTGTTTTACTTATTTTTCTTGCCGGATATTTGTTGTGATTATACACATATTGTCTTCTCATTATCATATTGGTTATTATATTTTACCTCAGTAGGGCCCTGACCTTCATCGTCACTACCCAATCGAGGTTAGGCTTGGCACTTGCTGAGTATCGCCGTGGTGTACTCATGCCCTTCCTGTGCACACTTTTGTTGTGCAGATCCAGGTATATCTGATCAGGCACATTTCAGGTGATCTAGAAGCTCTTTAGGAGACTCGAGGTATGATCTGCTACGTCCGTAGATCCGGGGAGTCCCCTTTTATTCTCACTAGTGATAGTAGTTATTTCCCTTACTCTCGTTGTATAGACATTTCCTGATGTATAAAGCCACAGTTGTACTCTTTCTTAGTCTGTGTTGCCCGTGGGTTTCCGGGTCTTGGTAGTATGTTGCTTAGTGTATTTTGGCAAAGTGTATGTGCCGAGCGACACCTATTACATTTCATTTACATTATTCTGTTGTTACCTTATCTTTTATTTCATGAAATTGTACATTCCGCATCGTGTTAGGCTTACCTAGTCGCGAAGGTTGGGTGCCGTCATGACAGGTTCACAATTGGTGATCTAGGGTCGTGACAAGTTGGTATCAGAGCTCTAGGTTCGTAGGAGTCACGGGACACAGACCGGTTACTTAGATTCTCGTTGATCGATACAGAGACATTTGTAATTATCTACGAGGGGCTGTGTAACTGTTTAGGAAACTCTTCAATTCTTTGAATTCCTTATCGTGCGTCATTAATTCAGTTGGAGCCTATGTCATATGTTCTTTGCATCCACTCGTGTATTAAAATTGCGCACTCGGTATCAAGTATGCGCCGACAGTTCGTAACGCTGCAGAGGGATTTCAAGGGAGTCAAGAATTTGCTCAACCATTATTACCGCGTGTCATCCATATCGATAATGCAAGAGAATTGAGAGATCTTCAATTGTGCACATGGGGGTGCACTAGGTTCTGACATTCGGTTGATAAGTACGGTCTTGAGAAGCTTTACTTAACTACCTAATCGTCACAGTAATGGTAGAGTCACAAGGTGGATGTAAATCTAAAGATAGTTGGTGGTAATAAAGACTATATAGTTCATATGAGATATCTATTTAGCGAAGGATTCAGCCAACAGAGATACTGTGGGGAAATGAGTTTAATTGTCTTAAGAAGGACATGTACCAAACGAATGTCTTGGTCTTGTCTTATGATGAAGACGTACGAATGTTAAAGGCTAGTATCATGGATTAGCAAGATGTATCTTATGGCTTCGTGCCAAGTGAAATGATTTCACTTTCAACGATCAAATTATGGGTCATGTGTCATACCAGATTTGGCCTGCGATGTATTTAAGTGCTATTCAAGAGTTCTTTGAAACTTGCTGATGAGTAAGAGTTGAGTTTTGTATGGTATGACGTTGGGACTTTCGATGTTCCTATGTCCATAATAATTCTACATTTCATTATCAGTGGGAAAAACTTCGACAAAGGCTACATGGTGCTTCATAGATGTGTGAGAACCACATCATGTCTTAAGCTGTCGTTGGTAAAGAATGCTCGATGCATGGAGCAGGAAGATGTTTGGTTGTATTGGGATGAGGTCATACCCTATGGTGTCGAGTGATAATAGAGCACATGTGGTTATGTTTGTTGGATCAAGTGAATTGCAGTTGAATAAGAGTAAATGACTTGAGAGAATGGTTTTAATGTGTTCGAGAGATGTGTAATAGTGGCTTTGAGCTAAGTGGGAGAGTCCCACCACTTGCGATTGGGTCGCATGGTTAACTACCTGCGTGAATTCTGGGTATTAGCGTATTAATGAGTTATTGCAGCTACGAAAGAGGACCATGAGTGGTAATTTGAGTATATAAATTGTTGAATGCATGTTATGGTTAGCCTTACTGGCTCATGTTCAAACTAGAGGAAAGATTCATAATTTACGCCTCGTATATATGCAGGCTTCGAGGGAAGTGATCCCGTTGGGTGCTATATCGAGAGGGTATTCATATGTTATAAAAATTCAGTAGAGTTGGTTGCATATTGGGACAAGTCAGAGCTGGATGGCTCTCAATATAGGTCCTAGTGAATTCAAGAGGTAAAGTGTGGTGCCTGATAATACTAAGACTACAAGTACAGTTGGGAGTCAAACTTTTGAAGCAACTTACGAAGAAGGGCACAACACGTTCCATGATGTTTTGACTTGTGGTGTAGTATTTGAGAGACATGAAATGGCCGTCGTTTTGGAGAGAGCATGGCCTTATGATTTAAGGTCTTATGTGAAGTATTTGCGTATCGTCAGTTCTAGAGTTGTGATGGAAATCGTGTCTATCGTATATCGGCACGTGAGGTGCAGTGAGTGGTATGGAATTTGAAGTAAGGACCAAGGTCGCAGTTTGGTCAATGAATGTGATATAAAAAGCTCGGATGAGCAGGAAAGGAGTTTCAGTGTTTTGAATAAGATGGGTATTAACGTTAGTATCACTTGAGATCGGTGTTCTGTGAGAAAAGCGTTGCATCCCGGTTAGGGACTCCCGATTGCTTTTCAGTGTTAGTGCAGCCGGTGGGTTGAATGTGCAGGCCCGTTTAATTATTCGGAAGATATTGGGAGCTTGTCCCACAAGAGGGTTGTATAGGTGACATGTAGTCACTTGATTGGTTAGAAATTTAAACCAAGTATGAGGATTTTGGTGATATCATCCATTTGAGAATTTATGCCTGGAGGGCACTCTGTTTATTGGGTTGTAGACCTGTGAAATATTATTGACTTAGCTTGGCACGACCAGAATAGACTTAAGGTCGATGGATAGATTTAATGTGTGGAAGTGAGCCTTGCGTCAGGCCGGTTGTGTTTCTTCCAGCAATGCGCCCCCTTATGGAGGGGTAGTCGCGGTCTTATTTCGCGGTTAGTTAATTCATGTAAAGATATATTGCGCCATATGAGTTGTGAGACGGCTTGGTAAGTTCCTTATGTGTTGAGGTTCCACTCAGCGGTGATGTTATATGAGCATGATGGCTCTTGAGACTTAGATCATATATCGCACCTCAGTGGTGCTTGAGTTCGTAGCCTATAGCGCTATATGTTTTCTTGTGTCTGATATCATGCACCTTAGTGTGCTTATGATCGATATTCAGTATTTTGATGTGATGAGCTATTCAGCTCGACGTATGGCTCATTGTGTGAGTTTTATATAGGGATCGGGTGGCACGCCGCCATGGTTATGTTGTTTGGATCGGGTGGCACGCCGCCGTGGTTATGTTGTTTGGATCGGGTGGCACGCCGCCATGGTTATGTTGTTTGGATCGGGTGGCACTCCGCCATGGTTATATTGTTTGGATCGGGTGGCACGCCGCCACGGTTATATTGTTTGGATCGGGTGGCACGCCGCCATGGGTATATCATTGGGATCGGGTTGCACGCCGCAACAGTGTGATGTTTATTTCAGTGTCCATAATTGCTCTTATGTGTTCTGTTTCCTATTTTTCTGAGGAAGTCCATGTTAGTGTGAGAGTTAAATAGTTCTCTCTAGTGTTCGCCTTCCTTTTGTATCACGTACGAATTAGTGGCCTAATGATACATTGTGTCATCTTGTAGGACTTTTGATTATGTCTGAGGTGGCTTATCGCCTGAGCAGTTCGTACTGGGTAAGATGAGGTTATGGGATTTGGGGTTAGTGCAAACTGATTATATGAAGTATATTGTAGAGAAAAAGATCATTCTCTGGTTTAGGACAAGGTAATGGATCTTGTCAGGAGTATAGACCCAATTAATTGTTGATTCACAACTAAATATGAATTCCGGCACATCTCTTCCGTCGTATCGGTGTTGTAAAAGCTAGAGCAAGACCTATGTAGGTCATGAGATGCAATGAGAGCATCGGATTTGTGGAATTTCGACTATTATATTTAAAGAATATTTTTGTGTTCCCATGAGTAAAGTGATGCAAAGTATGAATTCAGCAAATTTATGCAGTCATGTATGGGTACAGCGTGTGAAGATTGATATAGTGGTCGTATGATGGAAACATGCTAGGCAGGAAATTCCGGATGTTGGAATTGGGTCTAATGGCTTATTTACTCGAATAAAGGAGTATATCTATAGATTTATCGAGCTAATGTGTTCAAATGAGTTGTGGAAGCACAGGAAGTTGCATGAGATGTTAAACCAGTGATTTTAGACTACTTCAGTGTAGTTCTCGGCACGTTCGAGGACGAACGTATGTTTAATAGATTGTAACGACCCAACCGGTCGTTTTGAGCTACGGCACATCATTCAGCAGTTTGAGGCCATGAGCAGCTTCATCTCAGGTATATTGACTTGTGTGTATGGTCAGAATTAAAATTCAAGAAGTTTGGAGTCAAATATTAATGAAAATTCTCATTTTCGAAGCTTAAAATTGAAGAAATGAACTAGGATTGGAATTTTGAGTATACGACCTCGGATTTAGAATCTAAAGGTTCCAACAGGTTCATATGATGATTTCGGACTTGGGCGTATGCCCGGATCGGGTTTTGGATAACTCGGGAGCGTTTGGCGCATATTATGGAAGATAACATTTTCGAAGAAATTGCATCAGTTTGGCTTAAAATGCATTTTAGTGTTATTGATGTCCGTTTGGGATTCCGAGACTGGGAGTAGCTTCGTATGGTTATTTTGGATTTGGGAGCGCGATCGGAAGTGAATTCGGAGGTCCGTAGGTCATTTTGGAGTCGTTTGGCTAAAGATAGAAAATTGAAGGTTTTTGAGAAAATTTGACTGGAAGTGGAAATTTTGATATCGGACTCGAAATGCAAATCTTATGGTTCGGATAGCTTTGTTAGGTGATTTGGGACTTAGGAGTGTGTCCGGAATATTTTTGTGATGACCGGTGTAGAATTAAGCTTGAATCGGCAAAGTTAGTATTTTGGCGAATTCCGGTTGATAGGTGAAATTTTGATCCGACGGTCGGAATGGAATTCCGAAAATTTCTGTAGCTCTTTCATGTCATTTTGGACTTGTGTGCAACATTTGAAGTCAATCGGACTTGATTTGATAGGTTTCGGCATCGGAAATAGAAGTTGGAAACTTCAAAGTTCACCAAGCTTGGATTGGAGGTTAATTCATATTTTTGCGTTGTTTAATGTGATTTGAGGCCTCGAGAGAGTCCGTAATGTGTTTTGGGACTGGTTGGTGTTATTGGTCGGGGTCTCGGGGGCCTCAGGTGTGTTTCGGATGCCCAACGGGTCATTTTTGAAGATTCTTGTTCATTTGAGCATAATTGTAATGATCTAAAGGTTCATTTTTAGTTCTAGAGATCCAAATTTGATTCTGAGAGTTCCGAAATTTTGATAATGAATTATAGGACTGATCTGGAAAATTTGGTTTAATTTCATCAAGTCGCGATTGGGTTTTTGACGCAAAATGCGAGTTAATTGTTTAACGAGTAAATTGGGTATCAAACTGAGAAAATGAGCTCCGAATTCAGTTTTGATTGAAGGGTTGTGTTCGTTTTATTATTTGTGTCTCATAGGAACAAGAATCGCCTATGTCACGACCCGGATTTTCCCCCACATCGGGATCGTGATGGCGCCTACTCGTGGTAGCTAGGCAAGCCACTGTATTCATACTATCCTGTTTTTAACACAATTTTAATTAAATAAATGCGGAATACTTTATCGAAATGGAAATAACAAATCACAAGGTGCGAATCATACTGAAATTCTCTACCCAAGACGTGGAGTCACCAACTCACGAACTACTTATGGAATACTACACATAAAAGTCTGAAGGAAATATAACATAATTTTGTTTGTCTCGGAACAAAGAGACTACAGATAATAACATAATTAAAGAGAGAGACGCCGGGCCTGCGGACGTCTGCAAGCTACCTCGGTCTCAAATGTGATCAACTCCCACGCAATCAATTTACTGCTGCTGCTGCTCTTGATCGTAACCTGGACCTGTGCAAAAACGCACAGAAGTGTAGCATCAGCACAACCGACCCCATGTGCTGGTAAGTGCCTGGCCTATCCCGGCGAAGTAGTGACAAGCCTAGGACCAGACACTCACATAAACCTGTGCAATTCAATATATATATATATACCACGGAATAACAAGAAATAACCAGGTAATAACACAATAAGGAATACCTTAAAGAATTCAACAATTAATCACAATTAATAATTTCACAAGGAAAAACAAAGTATAATGTAAACACAAGTAATATCACTTCAAGAAATAGCAAGCAGTTGCACGGCATCACCCTTCGTGCTTTTACTCTCATCCTCACATCCATAGTACGGCATGATCCTTCGTACATGGTTCAATAACAGGGCACGGCATGATCCTTCGTGCATAATCAATAATAGGGCACGGCATGATCCTTCGTGCATAATCAATAATTAAACATGGCACGGCATTAACCTTCGTGCATAAATAAATAAACATGGCACGGCATCACCCTTCGTGCATTATCACTCTTCCTCACCCAAATAACAATCACAGTTAAGGGCAAAGGAAGAAACAGTAATTCATAAACCGTCCCATCAAGGGCAATCAATAATTATCTTCACAACAAGTCCCAACAAGGGAGAACAATAACAATTCATCTGTAATATATCTCAAAATACTCATTTTCCAACGACTCACGGTCATACTAGACGCCAGTGTATGGATGCTCGTCACCACAGCCCATACACCGCACTCGATCACATAACACATAACACATAATCCTATTCCCTCAAGCTAGAATAGAACAAACACTTACCTCGAATGCTTATGAACAATTTACTCCGTGGAAATGTCTTTTCTTTCAATTTGGCTCCAATCCAACCGTATCTATACACAATTGATTTAATATCATCAATTCTACTCAACAAACCAATTCTTAATACCAAATACAACTTTTACAACATTCTGCCATGAATAGTGAATTTCAACCCGGGCCCACATGGTCGGAATTCGGGGTTAGGACCAAAATCCGGTTACCCATCCCCCCACGAGTTCATATATATAATTTGTTTCAAAATCGGACCTCAATTCGAGGTCCAATTCCCAATTTATGAAAAACCCTATTTTCTAACAAAAACAAGAATTCTACCATGAAAATCATTGATTTCTTATGAAAAACATGTTTAATGATGTTAGGAATTGAAAGAATTAAGTAAAAAGTGACTTACAATCGTTTTGATGAAGAAGAAATCCTTGAAGAATCGCAAATGGGTGTTTTAGTTTTGTAAAATATGAAGAAATGACTGAAATTCGTGTTTTTCAGGTCTCTGTGTTCGCATTTGCGAACATGGGTTCGCAATTGCGAACCCCGACCAATTTCCGGAGTTTGAAAAATAAGCTAAGGGTGGGAAGTTCGCATTTGCGAACATTTGTTCGCATTTGCGAACAGTTCGCATTTGCGAACTAATGTTCGCATTTGCGAACACATGCTGTATAGGCGGTGTTCGCATTTGCGAACAATGGTTCGCATTTGCGAACCAAGGCAATAATGGGGAATGTTCGCATTTGCGAACTTTTGTTCGCATTTGCGAACATAGGCTGGCACTGGGGACCTTCGCAAATGCGAACAATTGTTCGCATTTGCGAACAAGGCTGAGCCAAAGGGGGCTTCGCATTTGCGATGAATGTTCGCATTTGCGAGCCTGTCCCCCTTCGCAATTGCGAGAAAACTTCGCAATTGCGAAGCCAACAGCTGGGTGAAAAACCAGCAGTTCAAAAATTCAGAGTTTCATCCAACGGCCTATCAAATCTTTACCCGAGCCCCCCGGGCTCCAAACCAAACATGTACACAACCTCAAAAACACATTATGGACTTGTTCGTGCGATCATATCGCCAATATCACTTCGTTTTAATCAAATCGAGCCTCAAACTCATGATTTTCATACTTTTTATTTTCAAAACTTCTTAACTTGGAACTCAAGGTCCAAAACATCTCAAACGACATCCAAATGTCACCAAACTTTACGAAATCACATATATAATATTTAAGACTTGTACCGGGCGTCGGAACCAAAATACGAGCCCGATACCAAGGTCAATTAATTTATTTCCTTTAATAATTGCATCAAAAACAATTTCAAATAAAAATTCATAACTTGGGCTCTAGGCCTCAGAATTCGACTCCGGACACATGTCCAAGTCCCATATTTTCCTATGGACCTCCCGGGACCATCCAATCTCGGGTCCGGATCCGTTTACCAAAAATGTTGACCGAAGTCAACCATATCAATATTAATATCATTTTTATCCAAATTTCTCATAGAATTCATATTTTCTAATCACAAAATCTTTCCGGCTACATGCTCGGATCGTGCACGTAAATCGAGGCAACATAGAATGAGGTTTTCAAGGCCTCAAAAGCTCGAAATGATTAATTAAATAAGTGATGACCCTTTGGGTCGTCACAATCTCCACCTCAAAAACAACTGTTCGTCCTCGAACGGACAAAAGAAAGAAGTACCTGAGTCAGGAAACAAGTGTGGGTAGCGGCTCCGCATATCAGACTCGGACTCCCAGGTCGATGCCTCAGGAGGCTGACCTCTCCACTGAACACGCACAGAAGGATAACTCTTCGACCTCAACCGTCGAACCTGCCGGTCTAGAATAGCCACCGGCTCCTCCTCGTAAGATAGATCATTGTCCAATTGGACAGTGCTGAAGTCTAATACATGTGTGGGATCGCCGTGGTATCTCCGAAGCATAGATACATGAAAAACTGGATGCACGGCTGATAAGCTAGGCGGCAAAGCTAGTCTGTAAGCCACCCTCCCACTCTGTCTAGAATCTCAAATGGGCCAATATACCTAGGGCTGAGCTTGCCCTTCTTCCCAAACCTCATCACGCCCTTCATAGGCGACACTCGGAGCAATACTCGTTCACCGACCATGAAATCTACATCTCGAACCTTACGATCCGCATAAGTCTTTTGCCTAGACTGAGCTGAACGCAATCTCTCCTGAATAGTCTTGACCTTATCTAAGGCCTCATGAACTAAGTCTGTACCCAACAACCGAGCCTCTCCCGGTTCAAACCATCCAACTGGTGATCGACATCGCCTACCATACAACGCCTCATACGGGGCCATCCGGATTCTAGATTGGTAACTATTATTGTAGGCGAACTCTGCTAATGGCAGAAACCTGGTCCCACGAGCCTCCGAAATCAATAACACAGGCTCGAAGCATGTCCTCGAGAATCTGAATAGTCCTCTCGGACTGGCCATCCGTCTGAGGATGAAATGTTGTACTCAACTGAACCTGGGTGCCTAACTCCTGCTGGACCGCTCTCCAGAACCGCGAGGTAAACTGCGTACCCCGATCAGAGATAATAGATACTGGCACCCCATGGAGACGAACAATCTCCCTAATGTAAACCTCCGCTAACCTCTCCGACGAGTAGGAGACGGATACTGGAATAAAGTGTGCTGATTTGGTCAGCCTATCAACAATGACCCAAATAGCATCAAATTTCCTCCGAGTCAAAGGAAGTCCAGTATAACGAAGTCCATAGTGATCCGCTCCCATTTCCACTCGGGAATTTCAATCCTCTGGAATACACCACCAGGTCTCTGGTGCTCATATTTCACCTGCTGACAATTTAGACACCGAGGGACATACGCAACGATATCTTTCTTCATTCTGCGCCACCAATAGTGTTGCCGTTAGTCTTAGTACATCTTCGCGGCGCCTGGGTGAATAGAATACCGCGAACTGTGGGCCTTCGCTAAGATCAACTCTCGAATCCCTTTGACATTGGGCACACAAACTCGACCCTGCAATTTCAATACCCCATCATCATCTAGGTTTACCTGTGTGGCACCTCCCCGCTGTACTGTATCTCTCAACTCACGCAAATGAGGATCATCAAATTGCCTCTCACGGATACGCTCTAATAAAGAAGAACGAGCGGCCGTGCAGGCTAACACTCTGCTAGGCTCAGAAATGTCTAATCTCACGAACCGGTTGGCTAAGGCATGGACATCTAGAGCTAATGGTCTCCGATTGACCGGAATATATGCAAGACTACCCATGCTGGCATACTTTCTACTCAATGCATCGGCCACCACATTGGCCTTACCTGGGTGGTATAATATAGTAACATCATAGTCTTTTAGCAACTCTAACCACCTCCACTGTCGTAGATTCAACTCCTTCTGTTTGAACAAGTACTGTAGGCTTTTGTGATCAGTGTACACCTCACATGTCACACCATATAGATAATGCCTCTAGATCTTTAAGGCATGAACTACTGCTGCCAACTCAAGATCATGAACTAGATAATTCTTCTCATGTATTTTTAGCTGTCTCGAAGCATAAGCAATAACCTTACCATCCTGCTTCAATACCGCTCCAAGCCCTGTACGAGATGCGTCACAATAAACTGTATAAGGCCCTGTACCTGTAGGTAGTACCAACACTGGTGCGGTGGTCAAGGTTGTCTTGAGCTTCTGAAAGCTCGCCTCACACTCCTCTGACCACTGAAACTGGACACCCTTCTGGGTCAATCTGGTCATCGGGGCTGCAATAGAAGAAAACCCCTCTACAAAACGACGATAGTAAC
The DNA here is from genome assembly GCA_032618575.1 of Nicotiana noctiflora. Lineage (NCBI taxonomy): Eukaryota > Viridiplantae > Streptophyta > Magnoliopsida > Solanales > Solanaceae > Nicotiana > Nicotiana noctiflora. The sequence continues at coordinate 256,230 of JASVEL010012131.1, forward strand.
CTGCCAATCCCAAGAAACTCCGGATCTCAGTCACTGAAGCTGGTCGAGGCCAATTCTGGACTGCCTCAATCTTCTTTGGGTCTACCTGAATACCTTCCACAGATACAATGTGACCCAGAAATGCTACCGAACTCAGCCAGAACTCACATTTAGAAAATTTGGCATATAGCTGGTTATCTTTCAGAGTCTGAAGAACCACTCTGAGGTGCTGCTCGTGCTCTTCCTGGTTGCGGGAGTATACCGGGATGTCATCTATGAATACTATCACGAACGGATCTAAGTAAGGCCCGAATACCCGATTCATCAACTCCATGAATGCTGTTTGGGGCATTGGTCAACCCGGAGGACATGACCAAGAACTCATAATGCCCATATCTAGAGCGAAAGGCTGTCTTAGGAATGTCAGCCGCCCTGATCTTCAGCTGATGGTAGCCTGACCTCAAGTCTATCTTAGAGAATACCCTCGCTCCCTGGAGCTGGTCAAACAAATCATCAATCCTCGGCAGTGGATATTTATTTTTGATAGTCACCTTGTTTAACTGCCGGTAATCAATACACATCCGCATCGAGCCATCCTTCTTCTTTACAAATAACACAGGTGCTCCCCAGGGGGAAACACTGGGCCTGATAAAGCCCTTCTCAAGAAGGTCCCGCAACTGATCTTTCAACTCTTTTAGTTCCGGCGGGGCCATACGATAGGGTGGAATAGAGATGGGCTGAGTACCCGGTGCCAGATCAATACAGAAGTCAATATCCCTGTCGGGTGGCATGCCCGGCAGGTCTGAAGGAAAAACCTCAGGAAACTCCCGTGCAATAGGGACTGAATCAATGGAAGGAACTTCTGCGCTGGAATCACGAACATAAGCCAAATAAGCTAGACACCTCTTCTCGACCATACGTCGAGCCTTAACATAAGAAATAACAGTGCGAACGGAGTGGCTTGAGGTACCCTTCCACTCTAATCGGGGTGATTCTGGCAAGGCTAAGGTGACAGTCTTAGCATGACAATCAAGAATAGCGTGGTATGGGGACAACCAGTCCATCCCCAATATGACATCAAAATCTACCATATCCAAGAGCAACGGATCAACACGGGTCTCAAGACCCCCAAATATAACTACGCACGAACGATGCACCCGATCGACTACAATAGAGTCACCCACTGGCGTAGCCACATAAACTGGAATATCCAGAGCATAGCTGGGCACGGCCAAATACGGTGCGAAGTAGGAAGACACATAGGAATATGTAGATCCGGGGTCAAATAATATTGAAGCACCTCCGCCACACACAAGAATAGTACCTGTAATCACGGCATCTGATGCCTCTGCCTCTGGCCCGGCTGGTAAAGCATAGAATCGGGGATCTGCACCTCCCCTCTGAGCTGCGTCTCTAGGACGACCATCAACTGGCTGACCTCTGCCTCTCGCTGGACGGTCTCCACCTCTACGGTCTCGACCTCCACCTCTATAATCTCTACCCCCGCCTCCTGGCTGGCTGGGCAGGCTGAGGGTCAGCTGGGGCCTGAATCATAGGACGAGGACCTCGCTGCCGAGAGTTGCCCGCTGCTATAGGGCAATTCCTGATAAAATGACCCGGGTCGCCACAACCGTAGCAACTCTTAGGACTGATAGGGCTGCTGGCCCCGACGACCCGAATGGCCTCCACGAACACTGCGAAGAGGCCGAGCATTAATAGGAGACCGGTCCGAATAATGCCCCCGAGAACCACGATCACCGATCCACCCTGCGAAGTCTGAAGGGCGGAATGAAAAGGCTTGGAGGACCGGCCTCTATCAAAGGATTCTCCGCTACCAAAGGAAGAACCACCAAACCTGCCCGAATGACGAGGCCTCTTATCCGAAGAATAACCGCCTCCCCAGCAAGAGCCATCTCAACTCTTCGTGCTGCATTGGCTGCCTCCCGAAATGATATGTCACTCCCCACGCCCATAGCCATCCTGGAGTCTATTCGGATGATTAAGCCCATCTATAAACTTGCGGACCCTCTCCCGCTCGGTGGGAAGTATCACTCACTGCATGACGAGCCAAGTCGATAAATCTCGTCTCATACCGTGTAACTGTCATAGTGCCCTGATGGAGGCGCTCAAACCTGCCTCCGAAGTACATCCCTCTGAGTAGCAAGGAGAAACTTCTCCATAAATAGTTCCGCAAACTGGTCCCATGATAAAGCTGGGGACCCTGCTGGTCGAGTCAAGCAATAATCTCTCCACCAAGTCTTGGCGGATCCTGCAAGTCTGAAGGTACAGAAGTCAACTCCGTTTGTCTCCACAATTCCCATAGTCTTGAGAATCTCATGGCAAGTGAATAAAAAGTCCTGAGGATCCTCTGATGCGGCTCCACTGAATGTAGTGGTAAATAGCTTGGAGAACCGATCAAGCCTCCATAACGAATCGGAAGTCATGGCCGTTCCATCACTGGCATGAGCTGTGGTACCAGACTGAGTGGCCACAGCTGGCTGAATTACTGGTGCCTGAGGCTGAGGAGCTACTGGCTCCGGAGTATGAGCAATAGGAGTCTGGGCCCCTCCTCCAGCCTGAGAAGTAGCCGGGGCAACTGATAATAAACCCGCTCTGGCAATGCTGTCCATGAATCCCGCTATTCTGATCAAGGCATCCCGGAGATCTGGGGTAATTAAAGCCTCTCCTGGGACCTGAGCTGGGCCCACTGGAGCTGCTGGAATCGGAACCTCCTCGTCAATCTCAATATGGGGCTCCACCTCCGGGGTAGCTGCCTGGGGCTGAGCTCTACCCCTACCACGGCCTCTAATACGGCCTCGACCCCTGCCCCTCACAGGAGCTGTCTGGGGCTCAGGCTGCTGGTCAGCGGACGAAGAAGTGCGTGTCCTCACCATCTGCGAAAGGACATAATAGAAATTCAATCAGTAATTGAGGAACAAGTCGCACGACAAGAAAGAACAAATGAGAGACTTTTTCCTAACTCAATAGACTCTGGAGGACAAGTACGGACGTCTCCGTACCTACCTCTCAAACTCTACTAAGCTTGTTCGTGAGTGGTGAGACCTATGTAACCTAGAGCTCGATACCAACTTGTCACGACCCGGATTTTCCCCCACATCGGGATCGTGATGGCGCCTACTCGTGGTAGCTAGGCAAGCCACTGTATTCATACTATCCTGTTTTTAACACAATTTTAATTAAATAAATGCGGAATACTTTATCGAAATGGAAATAACAAATCACAAGGTGCGAATCATACTGAAATCCTCTACCCAAGACGTGGAGTCACCAACTCACGAACTACTATGGAATACTACACATAAAAGTCTGAAGGAAATATAACATAATTCTGTTTGTCTCGGAACAAAGAGACTACGACTAATAACATAAATAAAGAGAGAGACGCCGGGCCTGCGGACGTCTGCAAGCTACCTCGGTCTCAAATGTGATCAACTCCCACGCGATCTATTTACTGCTGCTGCTGCTCCTGATCGTAACCTGGACCTGTGCAAAAACGCACAGAAGTGTAGTATCAGCACAACCGACCCCATGTGCTGGTAAGTGCCTGGCCTATCCCGGCGAAGTAGTGACAAGCCTAGGACCAGACACTCACATAAACCTGTGCAATTCAATATATATATATACCACGGAATAACAAGAAATAACCATGTAATAACACAATAAGGAATACCTTAAAGAATTCAACAATTAATCACAATTAATAATTTCACAAGGAAAAACAAAGTATAATGTAAACACAAGTAATATCACTTCAAGAAATAGCAAGCGGTTGCACGGCATCACCCTTCGTGCTTTTACTCTCATCCTCACATCCATAGTACGGCATGATCCTTCGTACATGGTTCAATAACCAGGGCATGGCATGATCCTTCGTGCATAATCAATAATAGGGCACGTCATGATCCTTCGTGCATAATCAATAATTAAACATGGCACGGCATTAACCTTCGTGCATAAATAAATAAACATGGCACGGCATCACCCTTCGTGCATTATCTCTCTTCCTCACCTAAATAACAATCACAGTTAAGGGCAAAGGAAGAAACAGTAATTCATAAACCGCCCCATCAAGGGCAATCAATAATTATCTTCACAACAAGTCCCAACAAGGGAGAACAATAACAATTCATCCGTAATATATCTCAAAATAATCATTTTCCAACGACTCACGGTCATACTAGACGCCAGTGTATGGATGCTCGTCACCACAGACCCATACACCGCACTCGATCACATAACACATAACACATAATCCTATTCCCTCAAGCTAGGATAGAACAAACATTTACCTCGAATGCTTATGAACAATTTACTCCGTGGAAATGTCTTTTCTTTCAATTTGGCTCCAATCCAACCGTATCTATACACAATTGATTTAATATCATCAATTCTACTCAACAAACCAATTCTTAATACCAAATACAACTTTTACAATATTCTGCCATGAATAGTGAATTTCAACCCCGGGCCCACATGGTCGGAATTCGGGGTTAGGACCAAAATCCGGTTACCCACTCCCCCACGAGTTCATATATATAATTTGTTTCAAAATCGGACCTCAATTCGAGGTCCATTCCCCAATTTATGAAAAACCCTATTTTCTAACAAAAACAAGAATTCTACCATGAAAATCATTGATTTCTTATGAAAAACATGTTTAATGATGTTAGGAATTGAAAGAATTAAGTAAAAAGTGACTTACAATCGTTTTGATGAAGAAGAAATCCTTGAAGAATCGCAAATGGGTGTTTTAGTTTTGTAAAATGTGAAGAAATGACTGAAATTCGTGTTTTTCAAGTCTCTGTGTTCGCATTTGCGAACATGGGTTCGCAATTGCGAACCCCGACCAATTTCCTGGAGTTTGAAAAATAAGCTAAGGGTGGGAAGTTCGCATTTGCGAACATTTGTTCGCATTTGCGAACATTTGTTCGCATTTGCGAACAGTTCGCATTTGCGAACTAATGTTCGCATTTGCGAACACATGCTGTATAAGGCAGTGTTCGCATTTGCGAACAATGGTTCGCATTTGCGAACCAAGGCATAATGGGAAATGTTCGCATTTGCGAACTTTTGTTCGCATTTGCGAACATAGGCTGGCACCGGGGACCTTCGCAAATGCGAACAATTGTTCGCATTTGCGAACAAGGCTGGGCCAAAGGGGGCTTCGCATTTGCCGATGAATGTTCGCATTTGCGAGCCTGTCCCCCTTCGCAATTGCGAGAAAACTTCGCAATTGCGAAGCCAACAGCTGGGTGAAAAACCAGCAGTTCAAAAATTCAGAGTTTCATCCAACGGCCTATCAAATCTTTACCCGAGCCCCCGGGCTCCAAACCAAACATGTACACAACCTCAAAAACACATTATGGACTTGTTCGTGCGATCATATCGCCAATATCACTTCGTTTTAATCAAATCGAGCCTCAAACTCATGATTTTCATACTTTTGATTTTCAAAACTTCTTAACTTGGAACTCAAGGTCCAAAACATCTCAAACGACATCCAAATGTCACCAAACTTTACAGAAATCACATATATAATATTTAAGACTTGTACCCCGGGCGTCGGAACCAAAATACGAGCCCGATACCAAGGTCAATTAATTTATTTCCTTTAATAATTGCATTAAAAACAATTTCACATAAAAATTCATAACTTGGGCTCTAGGCCTCGGAATTCGACTCCGGACACATGTCCCAGTCCCATATTTTCCTACGGACCTCCCGGGACCATCCAATCTCGGGTCCGGATCCGTTTACCAAAAATGTTGACCGAAGTCAACCATATCAATATTAATATCATTTTTATCCAAATTTCTCATAGAATTCATATTTTCTATCACAAAATCTTTCCGGCTACATGCTCGGATCGTGCACGTAAATCGAGGCAACATAGAATGAGATTTTCAAGGCCTCAGAAGCTCGAAATGATTAATTATATAAGTGATGACCCTTTGGGTCGTCACAGCCTAATTTCGAGTTCGTATGACGAAGTTAGAGCCATTTTAGTGAAAAAAAGCTGCTGCAATTTTCTGGGCAATTTCTGCATTTTTCGTACGTATGAACAGTGATCTCACTTGCGTGTACAGTATCTTTGTACAGTATACATGAACAGTACCGTATCAACAGTGCCTATGAACAGTGCATGTGAACAATGCATGTGAACAGTGACGTAAACAGTGCATGTGAACAGTGACGTGAACAGTGCATGTGAACAGTGACGTGAATAGTGACGAACAGAATGTTAAGTTCTGAAAATGGGAATTTCTCCCATTTTCCATTTTTGACGAATTGGAGCTCGGATAAGGCGATTTTTTGAGGGATTTTTGGAGAGAACAACGGGGTAAGTGTTCTTAACTCAATTTTGGTTGTATAACTTGAATCTATTACAAGTTTTGGTGTTTAATATAAGGATTTTGTTGGAAAAGGGTAGAAAACCCTCTTAGATAGAATCATTAATTTGAAGGTCGAAATGATATGGGAATTTAATAAATTTGGTATGGTTAGACTCGTGAGAGTGCGAGGTTTCTGGAAATATAAAATTTACCCGGTTCCGAGACGTGGGGCCCGAGGGGTATTTTGGTCATTTTACATAATTTTGCGTATTAGCTTAGAATTTAATTGTAGAATAAATTACTTGAATTATTATTTACAAATGCAATTTAATTGAATAGATTTGAGCCATTTGGAGTCGGATACTCGTGGCAAGAGCGTGTTTTCAAGTTGACATGCACTTGATCGAGGTAAGTGGCTTGTTTAACCTTGTGTGGGGGACTTTATCCCTTAAGATATGAATTTGGTAATTGCATGCCTTGTGCATGAGGTGACGAGCGCGTACTTGAGCTAATTGTTGAAAACCCGAATTTTTACTTAAAGATAAAAGTTACTTGAGTTGAGTTCTCTTTCATATTTACTTATTCCTAACTGCTATTATAGCTTGTGCTAGTTTAGAGAAGCGTGTTTAGTGGATTTATTTTTCTGTTTGCTTAAACTACCTTGTTGCATTCTATGAAATATATTAGGCCAGAATATACTATTATTTGTTATGAGTCGGTAGCTAATTAATATCTTGAGTTGTTGTTGGTTGATTTAAATTGGGACTACGGGACGGCATCCCGGAAATTTCCCCTATACATATTATACAATAAGAATGAGGGTGCGGGATACTAAGAGATCCATGGCACAGAAAAGAATATATTTATTGAGGATACTAGGAGATCCTCTAGATACTAAGAGATCCCAGAATATTTATTGAGGATACTAGGAGATCCTCTGGATACCAAGAGATCCCAATAATTATTATTGTGGATACTAGGAGATCCCAGAATATTTATTGAGGAGATCCTCTGGATACCAAGAGATCCCAACAATTATTATTGTGGATACTAGGAGATCCCATAATATTTATTGAGGATACCGGGAGATCCTCGGGATACCAGGAGATCCCATAATTTATTGTTATGGATACTAAGAGATCCCAAAAATATATTTATTAAGCATACCAAGAGATCCTCGGGATACCAGGAGATCCCCGACGATAAATATCCGGTTGTGGTTTGTACCTCTATTCTTTGATAGTGTTTGTCCGTTGTTATTGTTTTACTTATTTTTCTTGCCGGATATTTGCTGTGATTATACACATATTGTCTTCTCATTATCATATTGGTTATTATATTTTACCTCAGTAGGGCCCTGACCTTCCTCGTCACTACTCCATCGAAGTTAGGCTTGGCACTTACTGAGTACCGCCGTGGTGTACACATACTACTCTTCTGCACGCTTTTGTTGTGCAGATCCGGGTACATCAGATCAGGCACATTTCGGGTGATCTAGCAGCACTTCAGGAGACTCAAGGTATGATCTGCTACATCCGCGGATCCGGAGAGTCCCCTTCTATTCTCATTAGTGATAGTAGTTATTTCCCTTACTCTCGTTGTATAGACATTTCCTGATGTATAAAGCCACAGTTGTACTCTTTCTTAGTCTGTGTTGCCCGTGGGTTTTCGGGTCTTGGTAGTATGTTGCTTAGTGTGTTTTGGCGAAGTGTATGTGCCGAGTGGCACCTATTACATTTCATTTACATTATTCTGTTGTTACCTTATCTTTTATTTCATGAAATTGTACATTCCGCATCGTGTTAGGCTTACCTAGTCGCGAAGGTTGGGTGCCGTCATGACAGGTTCACGATTGGTGAACTAGGGTCGTGACAAATTATCTCACAGACAACAATCTGTGGATTACTCTCACTAACTATATGTTGCTTCTCTCTTTATTTTGGTGTGTTAGAAATGAAGAATGGATGCCTCTATTTATAGTAAGAGTTTTCATCCAACTACTACAAAGAAGATACATTTTGTCATATAATTTTTCAACAAAGTTAGGCACCTCCTATCCCATTTTTATTCAACAAATTTGTCAATCAAGTTAGGTACCACCTATCCCATTTTTCTTCACCAAATTTGTCAACAATGTTAGGCACCTCCTATCCCATTTTTCTTCACCAAATTTGTCAACAATGTTAGGCACCTCACAAATCTCTCCCTTAGTTTTTGATTTTTCTTCTTCAGTCCAATCTTGTTCTCAATCTCTGAAAATATTCAAACTTGAGAGGCTTTGTAAAAATGTCTGCAACTTGATCATGAGACTTCACATATTTGAGCGCGACTTCCATATTGGCAATGCACTCTCTGATGAAATGATACCTTGTATCTATATGCTTGCTTCGATCGTGATACACTGGATTCTTCTTTATTTTGTATACCCATTTTACTCCAATTGCTCGATGACCCTTGGGAAGAGTTGTTAACTCCCAAGTATTGTTCTTCTCAATTGATTCAATCTCCTCCTCCACGGCTTGTCTCCACCTTTTTGTTTGTAACAGTGTGATGACCCAAAAAGCCATCTTTAAATTAAACAATCATCTCGGTATTTTAAAACCTTGAAAAACTCTATCAGTAATTCCTCGACTTGCGTGTGCAGTCCGTATAATTTATTTGGAAGGTTAACGGATTGATTTTGATTTGAACTGTATTTATTTCACAGCATTGTGAATAGTGACCGTGAACAGTACCGTGAACAGTAACACACGTGAACAAGAACACGCGTGAACAGTAACACCCGAAAATTTATGGACAGAATGTAAAATTTCTGAAAATGGGACTTCTTCCCATTTTCCATTTTTGATAATTTAGAGCCCAGGGAGCGTCGATTTTCGGGAGATTTTGAGAGAAAACTTGGGGTAAGTGTTCTTGACTCTCTTGTGATTATATTTCATGAATAAATCTTCATTTTTGGCTTTAGATTATTGATATTTGAAGAGAAATGGAGGAATTTTCTAACATTCCATAAAGTTGAATTTTAAAGATTTGAAAGCCAATCCGATATCGGATTTTAGTAAAATTGGTATGGTTGGACTCGTAGTTGGATGATGTTTTATATTCCGTAATTTTTATCGGGTTCCGAGACGTGGTCCCTATAGGCGAATTTTTAGTGCAAATTCAAATTTTAATTGGAAAATGTAGAATTTTATATGGAATTGATTCCTATAATTTTTATTGACTGAATCGAATTGTTTATGACTAGATTTGAGAATTTCGAGCACGAATTCGCAAAACAAAGGCTTTCCGGAATTTTAAATTGGTTGTAAAGCGAGTTAAGTGTTTGGTATACCCTAGCTTGAAGGAATATGAGTTGAGTATATTTGCTACTTGTTATGTGATGTGTTCGATGTATATGCATGGTGACGAGTATCTATACGTTGGGGGTCGAAAATAACAGTGAGTCCTAAATTACTAAATTGTTGTATTCTTATTTGATGCTTATGAGAAATTGGTTGAAGATCTTTGAAGCTGAAGAAGTAATTGTTATGACTGAGTAATTGTATCAATTGTGTTATGTAAAAATTTCATAAGTTTGGTTATAGCTGGTTCTCCTTTACCGGTAATATATTGTTGATTTAAAGATTATTGGTTTCACTGAAACCAATAAACCTTTGAGGTAAGTGTTTGATCTATCTTAGCTTGAGGGAATAGGAGTTGAGTAATGTGGTAAATGTTATGCGTGGAGTCCGACGTATAGGCATGGTGACGAGTATTTATGCGTTGGGGGTCGAGCATGACCGTGGGTCTTAAATGGATTAAATTTCGAAAATCTCATGTGATTATATAAAACAAAGTATTATTGGTTTCTTGCCGGTAATATATATATATATATATATATATATATATATTGTTGATTAATTATTATTGGTTTCTTGCCGGTAACATATAAAGAGATGGGATCGTGTGGAACGCCCACCACTTATATATTAAGAAATGGGATCGTATGGCACGCCGGCCACTTATATATTAAGAAATAGGATCGTGTGGCACGCCGACCATTTATATATTAAGAAATGGAATCGTGTGACACGCCGATAACTTATATATTAAGAAATGAGATCGTGTGGCGTGCCGACCACTTATATATTAAGAAATGGGATCGTGTGGTACCGACCACTTATATATTAAGAAATGAGATCGTGTCATGACCCCAAACCCGATCGTGATGGCGCTCAGCACACTGCTAGGCCAGCCCGACCAATCAACAACAATTACGGAACTATGAGCTCGCCTTATCCCATTTAAGCATAACAATTTATAAGTCAATAGTAATGAAAATATCAAACAAGGGAACCAAGTCCCAAATAGTAAAACTCCCCAAAGACCGAGGGGTCAAGAGTCATGAGCCTCTACAGATGTGTAATAGTGTTTTTACATGATACCAAGTGCGGAAAGAAATAGAAAATACGAAATCAAAAGACAGTAGGAAGGAATATCGGGTCCTGCGGACTCTACAGCTACCTCGAATATCCTACAGAAGTCACCTCGAACAGCTACCGGATCAGGACTGTTGAGAGGTACCTGGATCTGCACACAATGAGCAGGGAGTAAAATGAGTACTGCCAGACTCAGTGGTAATAAACAGGGGTAAGACATCATAGATAAGAAATCCAAAATAAAGCACTATGTAAAGTTGTAACCAATGCCCTGTAATAGTTCAATATCAACAGTAGAGAACCAACAACTATCAACAACATAGTATAACAGCTAGAAGATGTAGCTAAATGAAATGCAATGCATGAAATGACCGCTACGGCATGTAGCCCGATCCAATTTGGGTACACGTTCTCACTGTGGGGGTTCAGACTCCGGAGGGGCTCCTACAACCCAAGCACAATATCATGAATATACGTAGCGTCGCGCAGCCCGATCCACTACCAGTCAGCTAATATGCAAATGCAGCCTCGCATGCTCAAAAGTAGTTTTAAAAACTCTTTTATCATTTTTCAGTTGAAAACAGTAAATGTCAAGTTCCAGAGATTGGAAATATCATGATAACAGTAATAGCTACGGACTGGTAGTAAAACTAGCATATCAATATCACAAGACAATGATAACGATCCTCGTAGAATCCAATAACTGGCTCACAGCCCGTAAGTACACTTAACTATCCGAGAAGGAGGTTCAACGGCTCAAGAGTAGCCAATATCACAATATAATATGCAACCATCCGAGAGGGAGGTTCGACGGCTCAAGAATAGCCAAATATCATAACACAATATCAACAGGTCGGACTAAGCCATAGTCCCCAATCACAATCGACCCCGCACTCACAAGAGAGTACGTGTCTCGCCGCTATACAGCGTCACAAAGTGGTATACCGGGGTTTCGAACCCGCTGGTCATCACCCACATCTATTACTCACCTCAATACGGCTCGACGACTAGTCCGCGATGCCCTTGCCACGAGAATCAAGCTCCGCACGCGTAGAATCTGATCAAATATAGTAGAAACACAACAAATTAGGCCAATGAGATGACACCCAGTCAAAACAACTCAATTTACATCAAAATTCCCAAAGTTGCCAAAACCTGACTTTTGGTACGCCTCTCGAAAAATTACGAAAGTCACATATTCGGAACTCTCGTCTCAATACGAGTCTAGGCATATAAAATTTACCAAATCCAGACTCCATTTGCCCACTCAAATCAGTGATTCTCTACAATTTTAGGCCTAGGGCTAAAACCCACCTTTAATCTTCCATTTATAGAGAATTAATCAAGAATTTCATGATAAAATGCTGTAATTAAGCCACAAAACTTATCTCCGACGAATACCCGATGATTTCCCAGCAATCTCCCGTGAGTTTCTCTCTCTAGAACTCAAAATTTGTATTTTGGGTGTGAAACCCGCAACTACACTGGTTCTGCAATTTAATTCCACTGGCAGACCAAATCCTTCTTCGCGTTCGCGTTGCCTATCACGCGTCCGCGATGCTCTGGCCAAATTACCCTTCGCAAACGCGACATGCCCCATGCGTTCGCGATACACAACTCCGTAGCCATCCAGGATTCCTTCTACACGAACGCGTCCCCCGTCCACGCGAACGCGATGGTCGTCTTTTCCTCTTACGCGAACGCGATACACCTCCTCGCATACGCGATGCTTCCCAGCTTCCTCTTACGCGAATGCGGCACTTTCCCTCGCGAGCGCGATGACCAACTGGTCCTTTCCTACGCGAACGCGGGCCTTGCCTCGCGAATGCGAAGGCTTAACCTTCTGCACAGTTTCTGCAATTTTCTGCAAATTTTCCATGTTCAAAAATGCCGGATGATAGTCCGGATTCACCCCGAGGCCCCCGGGACCCCAACGAAAACCACCAACAAACTCCAAAACACGATACGAACTTGTTCCAATCATAAAAACACCATCTTAAACATCAAAATCACCATTTTCACGCGGACTCAAGCCTAAGTTTCTTCAAAACTTCTGAAACTGACATCCAATGAAAACCCGACCAAACGACATCCGAATGACCTGAAAATTTGCGGACATAACCAAAATCACATGACGAAGCTACAGAAATTGTCGTAATTCCATTCCGACTCCCGGATCAAAATCTCACCTACCGTTCGGATTTCGCCAAAATTCAACCTTAGCCAATTCAAGCCTATTTTCTACACCGAACCTCAGAATCAATTCCGATTGCTTCTCTAAGACAAAGATTACCTCCCGGAACTAACTGAATCATCAGAACCCGATTCCGAGCACTCTAGCTAAATAGTCAACTCCAGGTTGACTTTCCATATTCAAGCTTCCTTCAAAAAGGCTATATGCCTCATTTTCAATCCAAATCACTCCTAACTCACCCGATAGACTCTAACACCGATATAAAAGTATAAAACACATAAATATAAGATAAAGGGGTGGTAATTCCCGTGACGACGGGGCGGGTCATCACATTCTCCCCAACTTAAGCAAACGCTCGTCCTCGAGCGGACCCAGAGTTGTACTAGAAGCAACCGAATAGCTGAATGACCTTACCGAGCATATATTCGGGGCGATCACACGTCGCCCTATCTCACATAAGTCCGAAAACACCATATAGCTGAAATTTCATAGACCATCTGAACCATAAACCACATTGCACTTTCTGAAATCATATGCTAAATGCTAATCCCATGCCTATACTCAGGATACACTCGAATCCACTGCAATAACCCATACTCACTACTCCGGTTGAGATCATATGATGTATCAACAACCCAATCACTCGAGACGATAGTCTCTAATCACAACAACTAGCTATAGTAACCAAATACTAGCAGAAAGAACCTCTCTCATTAGCTAAAGTCTTAGTCCAACACCTTCATATACTGCCCACGGCAACCGAACACGCGATATATCGAATCCATCTCTCAGGTCACCCATTCATGAATCCATTTCCCTTTTAACTGATACCACAATAGATTTTGGAGCCGAACCTCGATATTACCTTTCTAACCAACTGAAATCACATATACTCACACTCATTATTGGCTCCAATGATCATTTCGATTATAACACACCGCACTGGTGATATGACACCTCAACACCGGCCTAAGCCACGACGAGCACAACACATGCTCCAATAAAAACGTCTGAACATACTCAAATCATGGCAACTGACTCAAACAAAAGAGTTGTAATACAATTCCTCTGTACCATCATAACATAGAACTGAGATCGCGTCTCGCATTATAGAAATAGAGTACATGACTCCTTCTCGAAAGGTCATAACATCACGTGGCCTTGCCACGACTCATGATTCTATCCAACACTATTACTCACAAAACACCTCAAGTCACCATGCTCAGAACGGTCAACCATGCACATATCTAGGTCTGAATCCAAGCATTCAACCTCACCCACGGTGAAACAATTAATGTATGCTATCAAATCCTGAAAGGGACACAACCGATGTGCCATTCGCCAAGCGATACTCAATACGGACTTTTCCTCAGAAGCTAGGAAATATTGTATACCAGGTAACGTATAACTAACTCTATTTCCACATTACACTATTGCGGCGTGCAACCCACTCCAATGACATACTTGTGGCGGCGTGCCACCCGATCCAGATACCATACCCGTGGCGACGTGCCACCCGATCCAAATAGCCGTACCTATGGCGGCGCGCCACCCGATCCATATAGAACCCTCGCCAAAGAAATGCGCGTCGAGTTAAGTTTCTCATTATAGTAAACATATATAGCCTCAAGTTCGGCCACAAGAAACGCATCCGACAAAGTTCCTCAATACCAGAACTAAATCAATGGATAGAAACCTCTACACTGATATCCGCCACGAAGGCCCAACCGACAAAGCAATACCCACCAGCCGTCTGCTGGTCCTGAGGTACAACTACCCCGCTGGAGCATACTCCGATGCACTTTGCTACGCAATTTGTGCCATACCATCATAGTCCATATCACATTAGTCTAGACAACCCGACCCATGACAACCAGTCAACAATCAAGTATCATAATTCGAATGCGTCATATCAAGTTGAGAGAGAGCCACTAGGGCTTCCGATTTCCAATAATCACTAAACGGTGCCGATACACACGATACACAACCACTGCATAAGCGAATTTACGAGAATTTCAAGTCTCCAACACATATATAACACATGAATTACTATGCTTGATTCCACACTCCACCGTACGAATACATAACGCACATCAAGCGTCCATTCATACCACGGAAGCCATTCGGAAATTTCACTATGCCATCAACGACTCCATTATTACAGTCGATCAAACAAGAGAATACCACCATACCACTAGATATTATCAGTTCACATTACCTTGTCCTTTTGGACCATATTCCCTGCCAATTCACTAGAATAGCTGTACCATTTTCCTTAATCACTAGTAAGATCGATTCTTAAATCACCTGCAGCTGCCCGCGCTGCTCAATAATTTTAATGACTTCCCATATATTGGGGACTGATCTCAAAACCTTGAATATGCCATTATCAACTTTCCATAACACATCGCACATACCATACCACACTAAGACAACATGGAAATTCATGTCCCTTTCCTACGCCACAAACATCGGCACACTCAACTAGTCAAGGGCTTTCATGATCCCATATAGAGAAAACTCATTACACATTCCAAGCCTTGCATACCAACATGAAAAATGCACTCATTTTCAAACCACGGTAAAACACATCATAAACTCTTTCTCCCAATTACATTGCATAAGTTAAACTGCCAGGACTGAGTCCTTATACCCATATCGAGTTACACAACTGCCAACACTCAAGAGCTTTGTTGCACAATATATGCAAGACTCATTACTTCAAACACATACCAGGAATTAATCGTATTCCTTATCATACCGCTTCGGTTTATTAACAAGTTGTTCCATTTACCCAGTTTCCTTTCTAATTCATCTTTAATTTAATATTAGCCTTTACTTTAGCACCATAATACATCAATTCATGTTACCACACGAGACTCGTACATAAGACCACACCGTCTAAGACCCATAGGCCACTGAATACTCTCTCAATGTTTCCCAGAAGGACCACATTCTACAATACTTTATTTTGAAGAACTTCTTGCGATTTGAATTCGTTATCATTACCTTCCAATACGGTTACATAGAATCCCCATTCACATAATATAACACAAGTCTTGATCTCTTCTAACGAAACCACCATCATTAGACGCATGCACAATCTTAAGACACCTGACTGTTACAAGCAAAATCTTGAACACCGTAAAACAATTCTCGGGCGTCATTCACCCTTATTCAGCTGCAATTCAGCTATCTTATTGAATAGAACCACTCGTGCCTTGTTAGAACTCTGACATCGCAGAACATGATTATATACCGATATAATTAGCTATCTCTCTTTTCTATACACCGATCATTCTTTACCAACAACAGTTTAAAACATCCTAGTATTTCTTCACATCTATGAAGCACCATAACCTTTATCAAAATTTCCCAACATACCTGGAGACAGAACCAACACAGCACATAACTGTACAATCAGTAAACCAACAACAACCTCCCCAACTTGGCTCGGAGCCATACATCAAAGCACTTTTAGCCACTCATAGCATTCTTACTCAAATGATGCCACAATGTTCTAGTTAGATTAAACTCAAGTCCTTTACAAGCTTCGGCGGAGATTCGAATCATCAGACATCTTAACTCTTTTGCAATTCTTGTATTCATTCACACACAACAGTTAAGCCCATTCTTTAGGTGACAAAAATCTTTTCTAAGTCCCAAATTTTCCAAAACTTTTGACAGAGTTTCCTTTGTAATTTGGCGTATCCACCTGCCAGAGAATCACCAAAACGATCCTATCAATACATTTACAACTCGACAAGACGTCACAATGCATATCGACAACATTAGTCTTAATACTACACAAATCATATTATCATAATTATTACATAAACGTGCGTTGTACCATCTCGATTCATAACACATATCAGATACCTTTCAATTACACATGAGAATCAACCCACCTACCTCGCCTCGATTTGGCATTTCAGTACAATACCTTCCACCAGGATACACATAGCATAATCACTTTAGTCTTCTTGAGTCTGAACTCGTTCCACTGCACGTAAGGCACTTTACCTTCCAACTAAGAGATATGATAAATATTCACCACACCCATAGCTCGGGGCTACACAACAGATTACGATAAGAGTCGAACAACTAACAACTCATCCATTATCAAGCTTCCCTAATATTCTACAGATCGACAAAAGGCCCCAAACATGGCTACTAACCCAAATACACAGATATAAGCCCAGTCTCAGTCATTATACACAGTAATCTATCAATCGGGAAGGACCAAGTCCAAATCCCCGGTCACAATACCACCACGCTCGTCACATGACGCGTGTTCCATCTCAGCATAGCACTGTATAGGGCAAATACAGGGTTTCAAACCCTCAGTACATTCTCTATTACCGCCACTCACAAAATCAGCACCTCGATGCTCAAGTCATAAATAAGGTCCAGCCTCAAGTCCTCCCGACTGGCCCAACATAAACTCACAGAGATTATATCTCGCCCCTCGACCGAGGAATCACAAGCCATCAAGGCAATTATATTACTGAGCGCTCGATGCGTACACAGACGTGTGGAAGGAATTTCAAAAATTATATCTCAAGCTGAATCAAGTACGCACGATAAGAATTCCAAGAAGTGTGAAGTGTTTCCTAAAGGTTCGCAGCCTCCCGAGGATAAGTACAGGCGTCCCCGTACCGATCCACAAGACTCTACTAACCGGCTCAAGACTCATGAGACCTAGTAAACATAGGCTCTTATACCAACTTGTCATGACCCCAAACCCGGTCGTGATGGCGCCCAACACACTGCTAGGCCAGCCCGACCAATCAACAACAATTACGGAACTATGAGCTCGCCTTATCCCATTTAAGCATAACAATTTATAAGTCAATAGTAATGAAAATATCAAACCAGGGAACCAAGTCCCAAATAGTACAACTCCCCAAAGATTGAGGGGTCAAGAGTCACGAGCCTCTACAGATAGCATAAGTGTAATAGTGTTTTTACATGATACCAAGTGCGGAAAGAAATAGAAAATATAAAATCAAAAGACAGTAGGAAGGAGTATCGGGTCCTGCGGACTCTGCAGCTACCTCGAATATCCTATAGAAGTCGCCTCGAACAACTACCGGATCAGGTCTGCTGAGAGGTACCTGGATCTGCACACAAGGTGCAGGGAGTAAAATGAGTACTGCCAGACTCAGTGGTAATAAACAGGGGTAAGACATCTTAGATAAGAAATCCACAATAAAGCACTATGTAAAGCTATAAAGAATGCCCTGTAACAGTTCAATATCAACAGTAGAGAACCAACAAGTATCAACAACATAGTATAACGGTTAGCAGATGTGGCTAAATGCAATGCAATACATGAAATGACCGCTACGGCCATAAAATACATGAAATGACCGCTACTGCATTGCAAATGCAGCCTTACAGGCTCAAACATAGTTTTGAATATACGCTGCGGCATGCAGCCCGATCCACTACCAGTCAGCTAATATGCAAATGTAGCCTCGCAGGCTCAAAAGTTGTTTTGAAAACTCTTTTATCATTTTTCGATTGAAAACAGTATGTCAAAGTTCCAGAGATTGGAAATATCATGATAACAATAATAGCTACGGACTGGTAGTAAAACTAACATGTCAATATCACAAGACAATGATAACGATCCTCGCAGGATCCAATAACTGGCTCACAGCCCATAAGTATACTCAACCATCCGAGAAGGAGGTTCAACGGCTCAAGAGTAGCCAATATCACAATATAATATGCAACCATCCGAGAAGGAGGTTCGACGGCTCAAGAATAGCTAATATCATAACACAGTGCCAACAGGTCGGACTAAGCCATAGTCCTCAATTACAATCGACCCCGCACTCACAAGAGAGTACGTGTCTCGCCGCTATACAACGTCACAAAGTGGTATACCGGGGTTTCGAACCCGCTGTTCATCACCCACATCTATTACTCACCTCAATACGGATCGACGAGTAGTCCGCGATGCCCTTTCCACGAGAATCAAGCTCTGCACGCGTAGAATCTGATCAAATATAGTAGAAACACAACAAATTACGCCAATGAGACGACACCCAGTCAAAACAACTTAATTTACATCAAAATTCCCAAAGTTGCCAAAATCCGACTTTCGGTACGCTTCTCGAAAAATTACGAAAGTCACATATTCGGAACCTCGTCTCAATACGAGTCTAGGCATAAAAATTTACCAAATTCGGACTCCATTTGCCCACTCAAATCAGTGAATTTCTACAATTTTAGGCCTAAGGCTAAAACCCACCTTTAATCTTCCATTTACAGAGAATTAATCAAGGATTTCATGATATAATGCGGTAATTAAGCCACAATACTTACCTCCGATGAATACCCGATGATTTCCCAGCATTCTCCCGTGCATTTCTCTCTCTAGAACTCAAAATTTGTGTTTTGGGTGTGAAACCCGCGACTACACTGGTTCTGCAATTTAACTCCACTGCCAGATCAAATCCTTCTTCGCGTTCGCGTTGCCTATCACGCGTCCGCAATGCTCTGACCAAATTACCCTTCGCGAACGCGACATGCCCCACGCATTCACGAAACATAACTCTGCAGCCATCCGGGATTCCTTCTACGCGAACACATCCCCCATCCACGCGAACGCGATGCATCGTCTTTTCCTCTTACGCGAACGCTATACACCTCCTTGCGTATGCGATGCTTCCCAGCTTCCTCTTACGCGAACGCGGCACTTTCCCTCGCGAACGTGATGACCAACTGGTCCTTGCCTACGTGAACGCGGGCCTTGCCTCGCGAACGCGAAGGCTTAACCTTCTGCACAGTTTCTGCAATTTTTCTGCAGATTTTCCATGTTCAAAAATGTCGGATGATGGTCCGGATTCACCCCGAAGCCCCCGGGACCCCAACGAAAATCACCAACAAACTCCAAAACACGATACGAACTTGTTCCAATCATAAAAACACCATCTTAAACATCAAAATCACCATTTTCACACGGATTCAAGCCTAAGTTTCTTCAAAACTTCTGAAACTGACATCCAATCAAAAACCCGACCAAACGACATCCGAATGACCTGAAAATTTGCGGACATATCCAAAATCACATGACGAAGCTAGAGAAGTTGTCGGAATTCCATTCCGACCCCCGGATCAAAATCTCACATACCGTTTGGATTTTGCCAAAATTCAACCTTAGCCAATTCAAACCTATTTTCTACACCGGACCTCCGAATTCAATTTCGATAGCTCCTCTAAGACACAAATCACCTCCCGGAACTAACCGAATCATCGGAACTCGATTCTGAGCACTCTAACTAAATAGTCAACTCCAGGTTGACTTTCCATATTCAAGCTTCCTTCAAAAATGCTATGTGCCTCATTTTCAATCCAAATCACTCCTAATTCACCTGATAGACTCTAACACTGATATAAAAGCATAACGCACATAAATTCAAGGTAATGGGGTGGTAATTTCCGTGACGACGGGCCAGGTCGTCATAGATCGTGTGGCACGCTGACCATATATATATGAGGAAATTGGATCGTGTGGCACGCGACCACTTATACATTAAGAAATGGGATCGTGTGGCACGCCGACCACAATTTATATGATTGGTGGCATTGGCCATAGTTGTCGGTAGCCTATTGTCACACCTCCCTTTTTACTACCCCAAACACTTAAAAGCGTATAAATACACTTGTAGGGTATACCCCGACGCTCAATTACCCGAAACGGATAAAATAACGTAAGGGAAGGAGTTTTTCCAATTAAAGGACAATCGGTTCGGGATTTTATTAGAGATTAATCAGAGTCGCCACTTGGGAATGACAATGGTGTCCCAAGTCACCGGTTAATCCCGAATCCGAGGAATTTTGACTCTTATAAATGTGTGCGAAGCAGAGATCCGGATAAGGAACTCTGTTAACCCGGGAGAAGGTGTTAGGCATTCCCGGATTCCGTGGTTTTAGCACGGTCGCTCCACTGTCATTCATGACTTTCGTTTGACTCAATTATAGGTTTTAACAACATAATGTGCTTTACGTTAAATATTGTTTTTTAGGAATTTGCGGTATCGCGAAAACACGCCTCGAGTCATACTGCAACCAGTACGCCTATGACTTTTGGTGTATTTCAGCTTTTACCGAGATTTGGATTTGAGTCGCACCAAGTGCACACTCGTTCATAGGAAGGTATATTAAAATCGTGCCTTAAGATAGTCTATATCGGCTTTTAACTTTGGGAGAGGCTATGGAATTCACTATTAGCCTCTCCGATTCTACTATGTTATCTTATTACTAAATGGGGGCCCCGTTGTTATTTGGACGGGGCTCATCCCAACTAACTTATTCAAGTCCAATCCTGTTTTTTGTGTATACTACATTTGCTATATATTGTTTTTGCCTTAATCGATTTCGCAACTTCAAACATTACATGCCCGTCGCAATTCGTTGTTGGGCCTGGGTCTTGGAACGGTCTTCAGCTTAATGCCAGATGTGCCCAGGCAGTTTTCAGATTTATATTTGGGCAGCCCAGTCGAGTATCACCATAGTTCAGGCCCACGCTACGTTTTGGACCCAAACCGAATAAATTAACAAAAAACAGAAACACAATTTCACAATGCGATAAACACACGTAATCAAGAGGTAGAATTTGAACATCTTTTATTAATCAGAGAAAGAGGAGATTCAATACACGAAGTACTAGCTTCAAATTCAATAACTATGTACATGGAGTTTAACGAACTACTTCTAACTTTTAAACTAACCATTGAAGTTCATACTAATTCTAGGTAAACAATTTGATTAAGGATTAAGTCTAAAGGTCAACATTATTTCTAAATTAACCACTCATTAATAAGAATTAAACTAACTGACTACTTTCACCTTTATTTCTGTTGAATTAACATATATTAACACTGAAGCTTTTAAACTAGGAAATCAATAATGAATAAACTAGCTGTGTGAAGTAAGATCTATAGTCTATAAGCTTACTAATGAGTACCGATATTACTACACTAAGTGGCTGTGAAATATACATTGGATTTTATCACTGGATTTCTACCGTTTGCTTCTATTTTAATATCACATTGCCCAGTTGCCGGTGATCTATTATATTCTCTAATTCGTGAGTCTCCTTTTAAACTTGCTTGTTTCTACGTATTGATTTACAGTCGTGATCTAACACTAACACTGATTTGAATCAAACTTACTTAATATTCCTAAAATAAAACTGTTTCACCTAAATGTTATCTTATCCGATTATTTCCTATTCTAACTCATTTGAACATGGATATCGACAAGATGGTTAATACGTAAGCATATCACCTCCTTTACGAGCTCTGTTGTTATAGACCTATGTGGTAATTATTTAGCTTCATTTTAAGAGTTTTACCTAATTAACTAGGTGAGATGCTAATTACTACTACTACTATACTATCACTACTACTAGATTATTACATCTCTTGAGTTTATGTTTTCTCTACTATCTACTGCAATGCACTACAAATCTAAAATAAATTACAACAAAAAAGACAACAGCAGTAGTTCAAATCTTCATTTTCAGCTCAGAAACACCTTGCCATTACAACTTCAAATTGAAAAAGAAAATGTACCTGAGTCAATAAAACGAAACCGATGAGTTCTAAGGGATGAGGAGAAGTAGTAACCACAGCAAAATCCAAACACCTAATGCAACAGTGATCGAGGATCCACAAAGCAATAACCACAGCAAAATGATAGATAACCCAGCAACAACACAAAAGTAACAGTCCAGGCAAATGACCAAGCAAAGAAGACCAATGAACCAGCTTGAAATCTCTACTCGAAAATTCCTAGAAATACCCCTGTTATCTTGCTATTTTTGTTCTGAAATTTTGTATGAATTTTAGATTAAGTGTATTTCCAGATTTTTCTGAGAAATTGGAACCCAGATATATTTTCAGATTACTCAAAATTGGAACCCATTTTTTCAGCCCTTTTCTAGAGGTATTTATAGTTGTGGTAAAGGGCTAATGACTTGGGGAGAAAGTATGGGATTAATCCCACTTCTCCCCCTCCTAAAACTATAAAATCTACACTTTAGTCCCTAAATCAGTTACCAGATATCCTTCCAGCATGTGCTGGAAGGTTCTAAAGATTCTTTTTAGGAGCTTTTTACCAATGTGACCCTAGGGGTTTGAGATTTTTACAGATTTCCCTTTTTAGGGAGACCATTATAGCCTTAAATCTCTGCAAAATTGCAGAAATCAGAGGTACAAAGGACTCCCTTACCCTTTATGTTCCAAACTAATTACTGTTTCACCTTTTTAATTCCCAATTGTGCCCCTAAGGGCACTGCTTATTTACTAGCTTACCTAGGTTAAATTTCAGCATCCTTTGCACCTATTTAACTAATAGCCATCCCTTGCATTGGTATTTAAGGGCTGGCCAGTTCTAATATAAGGAACTATTTCAAACTTAGCCAATTTTGTTTCATTTTCAGTTTATTAAGACCTTTTATTTCATTTTTAAACTAATTGCAGGACTAGCCTGCTTTATTGTTAAAAGTAACTCTTTAAAATCTAGCCAGTCTCAAGTTGAGACTTAGCTTTGGCTATTTAAAGCCAATTACTGAACAGCTGGGCCCAAAACCTTTACAGGTTTGGCCACTTTGCTGTTCAGGGCTCTGAAGAGAGCCTGGGCTAGTCTGCATTTGCAGACATAGCCATTTTGCTCATCCAGCCACTTTTAGAGTGGGCTGTGTGTTAGGGCCATGTAGAATGGGTCAACCCTTTGCAAGGTTGACCATTCTTAGGCCAATTATTAAACTAACAACCTATTTTATGATTTTTTTTAAGTTTTATCCTATTTAAGAACTAGCCATTTATGAAACCTAGCACTACAGCTATAACCAATCCTCCTAAAGTATGAAAAGCCTTTAACAGTATCCATACTAACAATAAACCTAATGCAAACTCAGTCATTTTGACATTCAAATGTACACATAGTCATATGAAACCAAGCAATGTTCATCAGTCAATTAAAACTCAGAAGGCAGGTTTGATAATGATGAATCTTAATTAATCAACTCTCATGACTCAATTTCATATACCAAAGTGTTAATTAACATCAAGCAGACTTAATTACAACCAATTTATGCTAGATGATCCATTAAAAGACCCAGTGTACTTAAAATTCATGGTCCTAGACTCATTGATGCTAAGTCTTTACAAAATAGCTAACATGGTTCAACTGGACATAGACACAATGGACTTTAACAAGGTAATCATAAGCAAGGTAATCAGAAATTATTCTTAAGTATTGACCCTAAAAATATGCTAAACAGATAGAACGGGTAAAGCTAAGCAGAATAAACTCATGCATGAGAATAACAGCCAAACCTAACCCTGAGACTAATCACAAGAATAAACAAAGGACAAGAATCACCCAAATTACCAGAGGTTATCTAATATCAACAAGAAACAGAGGCCTAATGCTAACAAAGAACGAAGAGAACTACTATATGAAGTCATGAAGAGCAACAGAAGTCATGCTACTTAAAATAAGAAATCATAAGTCAAAAGGACGAAAGAAAGATAGACTCAAGAAAAGAAAATCATAATAGCCAGAACATAAGAATCAGATCAAGACAGGAAAAACGAGGCGATTAAAAACCCTAGTGCTAACACGTTCTTTGAGCCAAGGAGACAAACAAACCAGCACAAGATATAGAGAACAAACAGGAAAGAACCTAAAACTAACGAATGAAGCACAAGATATCAAAAACCAAACAAACAAATGGGAAACAGAAACAAGAAACATGCAAACAAAATGAAACTAAAAGCAGAGACGGGTAAAGAGTACTTAGCTTGGCGGGGTCTGTCCCCCAAGCTTTCCTATTTCTTTCCCCTTTCACACTCTCTCTTGGACTTCTTTTTCTTTATTTTCTTTGTTTTCTTTCCTTATTCTCCTTCAAATTCCCAGATGTATTCCTTGTTTTCTCTTTTTTTCTTTTTTTTTTTCGTTTTCTTTCTGATTTTCTTGTTAGGCTTCAAGACGAAGCCTTTAAGGCTTTTTGGTTGCAGAGGGGTGTTTGGGAAGGGTAAAAGGTAAGGTTTTTATTAGGGTTGAAGTTCCGAGTCGCCGGAGTTAGGTTTCCGGCGACACCTTTTTGGATATTCGAGACATTCCAGGCTGATTCGACGGTGGTGACTTATATGGTTGGGTAGATCGTGGGAAGGGGGAGAGATTGGCATTAGTTTGAAGGTGAGGTTCATTGTTTGGTGGTCACCGGCGTAGATTCCGGTGACCGGGATTTATGGAGAAGGGTGATTTCATGGTTTTCTCTGGAGTGAAGAAGAAGAGAAGAAGGAAGAGGAAGAGGGAAGGGATGCTGAAAGGCCGGCGACCACCGTGGAGGGTGGTGGCCGCCATGGCCAACGAGGTCTGAAGGAGACGAAGCAGGGAGAAGAAAGGAGGGAAGGGCGGCCGTCTCTAGGGTTTTAGAGAGAAATGGCCAATCGTTCAGACAAGGGCCTTTTATAGGCCGGCCATCTTAGGTAATCTGGGCCGTCCAAATGATCAAGATCGACGGCTCAGGAAGGTGTTACTTAAACGACGTCGTGTCGTTACTAATGGGAATAAAATCAAGACCTTTAGATCAATCCAAACGAACGGCTCAGATTCGATCTCCCATTTCACTTAATTAATTAAATCCGTCCCTCTTCTTAACCGTTGGATCTAGCTTGATTAAACGGCTGAGATCACCCTTTTTATTTTAATTAACTAATTAACCTAACCATTATTCAGGCCGTCGGATTCAAACTAATCGAACGGTGAGAAATGGATCTCACAACTCAAACTATTAGATAATGTGAGATTGATTTCCAACCGTTAGATTAAATTAGATGAATGGTTGAGATCAAATCTCCTGGAAGGCCTGGACCGGATATTACCTTGGGCCAATACGTCTGGGCCTTTCAATTCCATTCAATTGGCCCAAACTCATTACCCACAAACTATTTTTGTATTTTTTCTGATTTTATTATTTTCATGTATTTTCTTTTATACTTTTTTTTTTCTTTTTATGAAAAATTATAAAACCTAGTTTCCTACTTACTCTAATTATCTAATATTTTTTGCAGTTTTTCTGCTATTTTTCCCTTATTTCCACTATTAAAACTAATTAATTCAACAAAGTCAGTACTTAAACTATTTTATTTTTTTTTGATTTTTCTAATTTTCAATTATTCAAACACATAAAATGCATTCAATTTCACATAAGGCATGTAATTGCACTCAAAAACATATTTATTTTAATTTTGGAATTGTTTGCCCGGTGCAAAAATCACGTGCTCACAGCTGCCCCTCTTTTCTCGGGAACACGAAGAGTTTCAGTGCAAAGACAAGTGAGCAGTAATGAGAGATTTTTGCACATTGGCACATTCCGTAAAAGCATTTTTGAAAACCTTTTGACCGCACCTCGCTTTAGAGGTTGCCTACATATCCTGGGCTAAACAGGAATCAGGTCAGTGTAGTTCGGGAAGGTCTGAAAGTTTAAAACTACCAGACTCACCGTTGCATTGACACCGTTGAGACCTTGTCGACTTACTCCTTATTACACGGCGGGGGGGAATGTAAAATGAAGAAGTTATTCTGAGCTATGATTCTACAATTACACTTGTTCCTAGTCTAGCTTTTGCTCTTCTTCCCTTTCCGGTGATGCAGAATCTCTTTTTTTTGTTGGTTTTCTTTGATGCTGACTCTCTTTTTGTCGATTTCCTTTGATGTTGACTCTCTTTTTTGTTGATTTTCTTTGATGCTGACTCTCTTTTTTGTTGATTTTCTTTGATGCCGACTCTCTTTTTTGTTGATTTTCTTTGATGCCGACTCTCTTTTTTGTTGATTTTCTTTGATGCCGACTCTCTTTTTTGTTGATTTTCTTTCTTGTTTTCCTGATCTCGAGCTGAACCTGCTCAAAACAAAACAACAAACTACCTTTTTTTTTCTTTTCTGCCCCAGTGTGGGCTTTTAGCTGTATAAACCATAATGCACAAAAAATGTATTCCCGTATTTGAAGGTGGGCGCCTAACAGAATTTAAACGTGCAATGCAATGCAGAAATGTATTCCCGTATTAGAAGGTGGGCACCTAACAGAATTTAAACGTGCAATGCGATGCAGAAAAGTATTCCCGTATTAGAAGGTGGGCACCTAACAGAATTTAAACGTAATGCAGAAAAGTATTCCCGTATTAGAAGGTGGGCACCTAACAGAATTTAAACGTGCAATGCGATGCAGAAAATATTCCCGTATTAGAAGGTGGGCACCTAACTTAAATTAAACGTGCAATGCGATGCGGAAAAGTATTCCCGTATTAGAAGGTGGGCACCTAACAGAATTTAAACGTGCAATGCAAATGCAGAAAAGTATTCCCGTATTAGAAGGCGGGCACCTAACAGAATTTAAACGTGCAATGCGATGCAGAAAAGTATTCCCGTATTAGAAGGTGGGCACCTAACAGAATTTAAACGTGCAATGCGATGCAGAAAATATTCCCGTATTAGAAGGTGGGCACCTAACGGAATTTAAACGTGCAATGCGATGCAGAAAATATTCCCTCAGCCTGAGGACTGGGGAGTGGATTTTAAAAGATGTTACGCGATGCAGAAAAGTATTCCCGTATTAGAAGGTGGGCACCTAACAGAAATTAAACGTGCAATGCAAATGCAGAAAAGTATTCCCGTATTAGAAGGTGGGAACCTAACAGAATTTAAACGTGCAATGCGAATGCAGAAAAGTATTCCCGTATTAGAAGGTGGGCACCTAACAGAATTTAAACGTGCAATGCGATGCAGAAAATATTCCCGTATTTGAAGGTGGGCACCTAACAGAATTTAAAAGTGCAATGCGATGCAGAAAAGTATTCCCGTATTTGAAGGTGGGCACCTATCAGAATTTAAACGTGCAAATGCAAATGCAGAAATGTATTCCCGCAGCCTGAGGACTCGGGAGTGGATTTTAAAAGATGTTACCTTCCTCTTTTTGGTATTTTCTTTTTACCAACTTATCTCTTGCCCGTGAATTTCTCCACTTATTCGGCGGACTTTCTCTTTTTGGTATTTTAAATTTTCCACATTGGTCACATTCACTTTAAAGTGATTAGTGACAGTTTGTTCCTGCATGAAACAAAATTTATTAGATATAAACTGCTGGCAACTGGCATCCGCCGTCCCCACTTCTTATTGCTTCCTTTGTTTTTGCTTTCTCATGTTGCATGACTTTCAACTTCTTGTCCCTTGCAAACTCTTTTTGTATTTTCTCATTTCTCCATTTTTGTTTTGTTTTCTTTTTCTTTGGCCATGTTTGCCAAGCTTCTTTATTCCCTTCCCAAATCTTCTTTCCTTTCTGATCCAGTGTTGTTTCAGCTTCCGTTATCAGGAGCTGGTAGTTAGCTCTCAAAAAGGTAAACAATGAAATGCAGAAAATGAAAGAAAAGTAAGGGTGTTTTGGAGAGATGACAGAACTTATCCGGGTATTTGCTGGCTGATTCCGCTGACCATGCCATGTATTTAAACTCTGACCCAGTTCGTTCCAATCATTATTCTGGATTTGAATTGCCTTTGACCCAAACCGATACTTTTTTTTGTTGCCTCTTCTCTTTTCTGATAGTCCTCACGATCGCTCTACGGTGCCTCGAAAGGTTTTCACCAATAGAACTCTCTCATTTATTCTCTCAACTTCACAATCATCTCACAGTGCCGATTAAGGTTTTCACTGATGAGACTCTCTCATTTTTTCGTTTTTTCCATTTTTCCTTTTTGTATTTTGTTTTCTGTACCACGGGTATTATCCGATGCTTCGCTCCTCCTTCGTTGTATTTGTTATCATTTCAAAATTGATCAGAAGGACTTTCTTTGGACTGTAACGTGGCTTTTGGATGGGTTAAAAAAAAGAAAGGTATAAAGGCTCAAAATTTCACGAGAGTTCAAAGATATTTACAACTCTCGGAATTATTAAACATAACTTCTGCCCCAGTTTCAATATGTAGGGAATTTTTTGGATTTTTTCTTTATTATGACTGAACCTCGGAGAGGCTGCCTACGTACCCTTTCGGGATCAAGTCAGACGTAGTTCATCTAACTTCATTAGTTAGATGGATTTCTTTTTGACTTTTTCCAGATTTCTTTGTCTTTTTCTCTTTTTTTTTTCATCATTTTTTTTCATCATTTTTCACTTCATTTTTTTTTATTTCATTTTTCCATCATTTCATTTTTCATTTTGGCAATTTCGATCTTATTGCACTAAAGCGATTCCGAGAGAGGGATATGAAAGAATTCATTCATTAAGGCTCAAAGGGGTTATCAATGGATAAAGTGTTTGGATAGAGAATAAAATGCCTTCGTCATTTCAATTCCAAAATCACAACAAAATACAAAACACATAATTGAAAAGGAATCATACATAGTATCTTTTGACCGCATCCGAATTGATAGCAGTCTCTACGCACTTTCCTTCAACATCTGTTAAATACAATGCTCCATTAGACAACACCCGTGATACCACAAATGGTCCTTGCCAATTTGGCGCAAACTTGCCCTTTGCTTCGGCCCAATGCGGTAAGATACGCCTCAATACCAGTTGTCCGACTTCAAACTTTCGAGGTCGTACCTTCTTATTATATGCTCTGGCCATTCTTCGTTGATACAACTGCCCATGGCAAACTGCGGCCAACCTATTCTCATCAATCAAACTCAACTGTTCCAAACGGGCCTTTACCCATTCATCGTCATCTATCTCAGATTCGGCTACGATTCGCAATGACGGTATTTCTATTTCTGCGGGTATAACAGTCTCCGTTCCATACACCAATGTATAAGGTGTGGTTCCGATAGAAGTACGTACTGTCGTGCGGTAACCCATGAGAGCAAAAGGTAACTTTTCATGCCATTGCCTGGATCCCTCCACCATTTTTCGGAGAATCTTCTTGATATTCTTGTTCGCCGCTGCTACTGCACCATTCGCCTTTGGCCTGTAAGGTGTGGAATTGCGGTGTGTAATCTTAAATCTTTCATAAACTTCCGCCATGAGATGACTGTTTAAATTGGCTCCATTGTCTGTGATAATCACCTTGGGAATTCCGAACCGACATATGATATTCTCATGCACAAAATCCACTACCGCTTTCTTCGTCACCGCCTTGAATGTCTTAGCTTCAACCCACTTGGTGAAATAATCAATTGCAACTAGAATGAACCTGTGCCCATTAGAAGCGGCTGGATCTATCGGGCCGATGACATCCATGCCCCAAGCAACAAAGGGCCAAGGTGCCAGACATTGTATGCAACTCATAAGGCGGGGAGTGGATCAAATCTCCATGTACCTCGCATTGATGGCATTTCTTTACATACCTGATACAATCACGCTCCATCGTGAGCCAGTAGTACCCAGCTCTCAAAATCTTCTTTGCTAAAACATATCCGCTCATGTGGGGTCCGCATACTCCGGCATGTACTTCAATCATGATTTCATTTGCTTGTTGTGCATCTACACACCGCAATAAACCCAGATCTGGTGTTCTTTTGTATACCACTCCTCCACTGAGGAAAAATCCATTGGCTAGACGCCTGATGGCTCTCTTCTGGTCTCCAGTGGCTTGCTCCGGGTATTTGCCAGCTTTCAGATATTCCCTAATATCATGATACCACGGCTCTCCATCTGACTCTTCTTCCACAGCGAAGCAATAAGCATTTTGATCACGGACTTGGATCCGGAGCGGATCTATATATGTCTTGTCAGGATGATGCAACATAGAGGACAATGTGGCCAAAGCATCTGCAATCTCATTGTGCATTCTTGGGATGTGCTTGAACTCTATAGACTGGAATCTTTGAGACAACTCGTGCAAACAATACCGGTATGGTATCAATTTCAAATCTCGTGTCTCCCATTCCCCTTGGATTTGGTGTACCAAGAGATCCGAGTCACCCATGACCAAAATCTCTTGAATACCCATATCAATTACCATCCTTAATCCCAAGATGCATGCCTCATATTCAGCCATGTTGTTGGTACAGAAAAATCGGAGCTGAGCTGTGACGGGATAGTGTTGACCCGTACCTGAAATGAGTACCGCTCCGATACCAACGCCCTTGCTGTTGACAGCTCCGTCAAAGTACATCTTCCATCCCGGTCTCTCATCTTGCTCCATCTCCTCGACAATCATTGCCTCTTCATCCGGAAAGTACATCTTCAATGGTTCATACTCATCATCTACCGGATTCTCAGCTAAGTGGTCTGCAATGGCTTGTGCCTTCATTGTCGTACGAGTCACATAGATAATGTCAAATTCTATGAGCAGAATCTGCCATTTGGCCAATCTTCCCGTAGGCATGGGCTTCTGAAATATGTACTTGAGAGGATCCAGTCGTGATATCAAGTATGTAGTATATGCTGACAAATAATGCTTTAACTTCTGAGCTACCCAAATCAACGCACAACAAGTCCTTTCAAGTTGAGTGTATTTCACCTCATAGGATGTGAACTTCTTGCTGAGGTAATATATGGCTTGTTCTTTCTTGCCTGTCTCGTCATGTTGACCCAGTACACAACCGAAGGAGTTATCCAGCACTGTCAGATACAAAATCAAAGGTCGCTTTGGTTCTGGAGGTACTAACACCGGAGGATTGGCCAAATATTCCTTGATCTTGTCGAAGGCTTCCTGACACTCGTCGGTCCATTTCACTGCTGCATCTTTCTTCAACAACTTGAAGATCGGCTCACACGTTGATGTCAATTGAGCAATGAACCGACTAATATAATTCAACCTTCCTAGTAAACTCATGACCTCCTTCTTGTTCTTCGGCGGAGGTAGACTCTGAATAGCCTTGATCTTTGATGGATCCAGTTCAATACCTCGCCGACTCACAATAAACCCCAGTAGTTTCCCTGAAGGTACTCCAAAAGCACACTTCGACGGATTGAGCTTTAGATTGTACCTCCGGAGTCTTTGGAAAAACTTCCTCAAATCTCTCACATGATCAGGTTGTTTTCTGGACTTTATGATGACATCGTCCACATATACTTCAATTTCTCGATGCATCATATCGTAGAACATTGTGGTCATTGCCCTCATGTAAGTTGCCCCGGCATTCTTCAATCCAAACGGCATTACTCCTGTAACAGTACGTTCCCCAAGGTGTAATGAAGGCAGTTTTCTCAGCATCTTCTTCGTCCATAAGGATTTGGTGATAACCGGCATAACAATCCACAAATGAACCGATTTCATGCTTGGCGCAATTGTCGATCAATATGTGAATGTTTGGCAATGGGAAGTCATCCTTCGGACTAGCTTTGTTGAGGTCTCTATAATCTACACACACTCTGGTTTTTCCATCTTTCTTTGGGACCGGCACAACATTTGCCAACCAGGTGGGGTATTTGGTAACCCTTATGACCTTTGCCTCAAACTGCTTATTCACCTCTTCTTTTATCTTTACACTAATGTCCGTTTTGAATTTCCTCAAGCTTTTGTTTCACTGGCCGGCATTCCGAGTAAATTGGCAACTTGTGTACCACTAGATCTGTGCTAAGTCCGGGCATGTCATCATAGGACCAGGCAAAAATGTCCTTAAATTCATGTAACAACCTTATCAATTTATCCCTGAGGGGTGTCTCCAAATGTACACTAATCTTTGTCTCTCGGACATCATCTTCGCTCCCCAAATTTACAGATTTCGTATCACTTAGATTTGGTTTGGGTTTTTCCTCATATTGTTTCATGTCCTTGCTTATTTCCTCCAGGGCTTCCTCATCCTCACATTCTATTTTGCTATCTTCCTCGATTTCTTGTATAGTAACGTGATTGTCAGAACTGGGTCTAGAATCCTTCACGCATGACATGGCATCCGAATCAACACATGCAAAACTGTACAAAAGGAAAAATAAAGAAAAATAAGGCAAAAGTGAAGAAAAAGGAAAACTGCATTTCATTGATAAAAAGAACGAACAAAGTTCGGGATACATGGTGATTTTCTTTTCATGAGGGGAATGGGAAAACTGTAAAAATAACAACTTTTGGGAAAGCAATGATGAAATTTTGGAGCTAACTACCAAGACTCCTTCCTGATAGGGAAAAGAGTAGCTTCCCAATTGTTTAACATGATTCCAGGTCGCACAAACTGCACATCCATTTTGCTTGTGCCTTCCCCTGCTTCAATCGTATTCACCTCCCAAAACATCTTCTCAAAATCCAGCATTTCTTCATCAAGTTGGGTCTCAATGCACTTTGTCGCAGCAGATGTCCGATATTTTGTACCAGGCCTGACGAAGGTGTCGGACAATTTGGGTATGGGTTTGGGTAAGGTCCAATTCTTTTTGGCTTTTGAGGCTCTTTGGATGTCGGCAAAGGTGGGTTTGAACCCTAAGCCAAATGTACCTTTGTTTTCCGGAAGCTGAACTGGCTGAATGACTCCCTGCAATGTTTTGCCTAATCCCTTCCCTGGTGCAAATCCGTTTCTCAGCATTTCTCTGGCCACCATCACAGCAGTTGGTGCCATCATAGGGATTGGCAACTTCTCCCCTTCAGCAATTCTGTTCACCACAATAGCATCCGTCACTTGGTAGACCCAAGGACCTCTATCCCCGTCAGTATCATCAAATGGTGTCACCACATTACAAGCATTTTCCTCCATATGTACTACAATCTCTTGCTGTTCCCACTCAAACTTGACCATCTGGTGTAGAGAAGATGGTACTGCCTTGGCCGCATGAATCCAGGGTCGGCCTAACAACAAGTTATACGACACGGCAATGTCGAGCACCTGGAACTCCATAGTAAAATCAACAGGACCGATGGTCACTTCCAGAATAATATCTCCCAATGTGTTTTTACCCCCACCATCAAACCCTCTCACGTTTATACTGTTCTTCCAGATTCTGTCCGGACTGATGTTTAGTTTCCCCAAAGTTGACAGTGGGCAAATGTTAGCGCTCGATCCGTTGTCTATCAATACCCTGGTCACTACTGACTCTTCACTCTTTACCGTAAGGTACAATGCCTTATTGTGCTCAGTTCCCTCCACCGGCAGCTCCTTATCAGAGAATGTGATCCGATTAGACTCGAAAATTTTGTTGGTAATCTTTTCCAAGTGGCAAACTGAAATCTTTTCCGGAACATGAGCCTTATTTAGAATCTTCATAAGAGCCTTCCGGTGTTCTTCTGAATGTATCAGTACAGATAGCAAAGAAATCTAGGCAGGAGTCTTTCTCAACTGCTCAACCACTGAGTACTCTTGTGACTTCATCTTCTTAAGGAATTCTTCCGCTTCCTCTTCTGACACTGGTTTCTTCAATTGACTTTCTTTTACCGCTTTCATCTTTCTCAGTTCCTCTGGAGTAAAGCACCTTCCAGACCGGGTGAGTCCATGCATTTCATTAATTTCACCAGAAATCTCTTTTCCTTTATAAACTACTGCTACCTTGTTATAGTTCCAAGGTACAGTCTTTGTACTCACCACTGGCATTTGCACTACCGGCTTTATAATTACTGGCTCTGTACTTGCGCCTTTCACAGTCACAATCATCTTTGCGCCCGGCACTACCACTTTCAAACCTTCCACCACTACTGGCTTTCCTGTTGGTTTCTCAACAATCGCTTTCTCTTTCACAACTTCCTTTTCCACCATGCCACTTGACTTTATCATCATCACAGCCTGAGACGGTTTTTGACTGCTATCACCTTGCACCAATTCTATCATGTGTGTCTCGTGGTGATTTGGCAGCGGATTCTGGGTAATGTTCGGGCTTCGGGAGCCTGTACTTCAATTCTCCTCTCATCAATGAGATCCTGAATGGCATTCTTCAATTGCCAACACTTTTCAGTATCGTGGCCCAATGTTCCCGAACAGTATTCACATCTAACAGAAGGATCAAGATTTTTCGGGGGTGGGTTTGGAACTTTAGGTGCAACTGGGCTTAACATCCCCAACTCTTTCAACCTATGATAAAGGTTGGTATATGATTCCCCGAGAGGGGTGAATGTTTTTCTTGCCTTGTTTCTCCAATCAGAGTCCGGCCTGAGCCTATTTTGGTTTCGGTAAGGTTTAGAGGTTGGGTATGTGTTCTGGGTGTGGTACACATTGTGTGGAGCCTGAGCTCTCCACACATGGGGTGGTGGTGGCGGGTAGGCTTGGGCTTGCGGGTGGTGGTAATGTGGGACAGTTGGTGGGTATGGTGGTGGTGGTGGGTTATATGGGCTTGGTGTGTTGTATGGGTTTGGCGGGTAAGATGGTGGTGGTGGGTTATATGGAGTTGACGGGTTTGGTGGGTGTTGGCGATAGGGTCTTGGTGGGTTATAATGTGGGTTGCGGCTCCATGGCCTGCTTTCTACGGTTGCTACCTCTTCCTTCTTCTTCTTTCCCATCACTCCCCCGTTTCCAGTTTGTATAGCTTGATTGGTGGCCTTGATGGCCGAAAAACTCATGATTTTATTTGTCTTCAAACCCTCCTCTACAAAACTTCCCATTTTCACGACTTCGTTGAAACTTTTCCCGATCGCAGACACTAAATGGCCGTAGTATGTAGGCTCCAAAGCCTGTAGAAAACAATCCACCATCTCCCCTTCTTTCATGGGTGGATCTACTCTCGCGGCCTGCGCCCTCCATCTGAAACCGAATTCCCTAAAGCTTTCCCCTGGCTTCTTCTCCATCTTGGTAAGAGATAACCTGTCGGGTATGATCTCCAAGTTGTACTGAAAATGGGTTGCAAAGGCTTGTGCTAGGTCATCCCAGACGAACCACCTTGTATGGTCTTGTCGAGTATACCATTCTAAAGCTGAACCACTCAGACTCTGGCTGAAGTACGCCATCAATAACTCATCTCTACCTCCCGCCCCTCTCATCTTGCTACAGTATCCTCTGAGATGAGCTACCGGATCCCCATGTCCGCTATACATGTCGAATTTTGGCAACTTGAATCCCACGGGAAGTTGCACCTCGGGGAATAGACACAGGTCTTTGTAGGCCACACTAACCTGCCCTCCTAGTCCTTGCATAGCGCGGAAAGCATTTTCCAGACTTTTTACTTTTCGGGCCATCTCCTCATGCCCGACACTCTTTGCAATCCTTTCTTCACTTGTTTCTATCATCGGAGCATGAGACTCATGTTGTCTGAAAGTTGGCTCTAGGGGGTAGTAGTGAGGGTCATGTATATGAAACATTGGTTCACTAGAGGATTTGTGCATAGCAATGGGTGGAGGTGCTACATACACAGGAGCAACTTGTGGTATGTGAGGTGATGCTTGCTTGGCTGGAGGTGGTGGTATCTGGGAGGTGGAGGCATAGTAGTGAGGGTAATCGGGGTAGGTGGAGGATGAGTTCATTGTAGGTGGTTCAGGGTTGGGGTTGGCCGGAGGGACATATGCGGGGTTGGCAGGGTAAGCTGGTAGGGGTTGACCTCTAGACCAGGCCTGGTACATCTCGGCCATCTGCTGCCTCAACTTGTACATTTCCTCCTTCATTCCTGCCACATCCACAATCTCTTCTTCGTGAGCAGGATCCACAATAGTTGCCTCAATTTCCTGGGACACAGCCTTTGTCATCTTTTTGTATCTGGTGTTGTATGGGTGAGTAGCCAGAATGCCAGTTGCCTAAAGAATCTGGACTCACAAGCATCAACACCCGTTAGTTGTTAGCGCATGAATAAGATGCAACGACTTTAAAAACAAACACATTTGCTCGAGTCGTTATGCATCATCCCGGCCGCTGCTTATTTGGACCAATCGCTTTTCTCTTTTTCCGCTCTTTTTCTTTTCTTTCTTTTTCTTCCTTCCTCTCTTCTTTTCTTTTTCTTTTCTCTTTTTCTTTTCTTTTTCTTCTTTTTTCTTGCTTTTTCTCTTTTCTTGCTTTTTTTTTTCTTGCTTGCTTTTTCTTTTCATCTTTTTTTTCATTGTTATTTTCAAAATTACGTTCCTATTTATTTGCCTAGCAGATTTAAAAAGAAATGACATAAAGCAAAAGAATTGGTAACAACACTTGTTTTCTTATTGATAATTCAAAACATTGATTACAAAGTGATGTTTTAAAAGAAAAATAAAGATGATGCATGCCCTAAGAGTACATTAATGCACCTAGTGCCCGCGAGGCATCGTTCGGCCTTGCCGCGGGCCTATATGCTAATCCCCTTTGAAGCCTATCTAGGTCGGCCATGATTTGTTGTACAAAGAACTTCACTGCAGATACAAAAGTCCTTCGAGACATATCTTCACAAAGCTGAGTCTTCCGGGTGATGTATTGGGCGATGCGAACAATCTTTTCTCTGATGACCCCCTTTTCTTGCAATAACCGGCTTATTTGTTGAGTGCGAGTATCCAAGGTATGTTGGTTGTCCTTTTGCACTTGTTGCAGCTCCAATTCTAATCTAGCCATAGTCGTGTAGCAGTGCTCTCTTTCTTCTTCAAGATCTTTGATAATCTTGTTACTCTTGACTGTGGCTGAAATTATTTTCTTTCTAAGCTGAGCTACTTCAAAATCGTGCTTGTCTTGTAGTTGCCGAACCAACTTGGCTCTTTCCTCAGCATCTTTGTCCATTTTCTTCCGAGTCCTGACTAACTCTTTTTCAGCTATGTCCAAATCGAAGCTATAGTCATTTACTTTTCGCCGGAGAATCTCAATTAACTTTTCATCCCGGGCTGAACGAACTGGGGTCTCAGATGCAATTTTCATTTGAGCTATTTGAGCCTTCAACATATCATTTTCTTTCTTCAGCCGTTTCTTTTCCACTTCATCGGATGCTGCTTGTAAGCCACTCTCGAAATGAAGATTTCTCAATTTATCCTCCAACAGACTGATTTTGGCCTTGTATTCCTTTTCCTTGGCCACCCATTTCTGATTTTCCTCGGATTGCTCTATCATGTCTTGCAAGTGAGGTCTCTTTGAAAGACGTTCGTGTTCAACCCCTCGTCGGTACCATGTGGAGTATCCGGGTGATATCTCCCCCTTTGCTCTATTCGGCGCACAAGTATCAATCTTCAAATTTTGGCACTCATTCCAGATTTGCCGGATTTTTGCTTCCGGGAATTGCCCGTCCGGACCAATCTCCACAGCTTGCACACTGAGATCCCCATCTCTCGGAATAATCTGACACCGACCCAACTGTCGCAGGGCTCTGTATGGGGCATAAGGTTGTATACTCTTTAAACCCATGATCAAAAACGGCGATCCCTCCGTTGGCATGTATATCACCTCGTCAAGAGGTAACCAGTCATACGTCCAATCGATTTGACCGTCAGTTAGTGATCGAAGATACACAATCCAACCTTGGACTCCCTCTGGCAACTTTACTTCTTTTGTCCTCGTGTTGAACTCTTCCAAACATGTCCGTTCGGCCGAACCATAGCTGGAGAACGAAGGATGGTGGCATAGATGCTCAATTAGCCAGATTTGCAAGATCAAGTTACACCCTTCGAAGAAACTAGCCCCCGCTTTGCACGCAGTCAGAGCACGGTAGATGTCCGCCACAATCATTGGGGCCAGAGTACAGTTATCTTGTACTATCAGTGTGGTAGCTACTCCGGCAACTTTCAGGTTGATATGTCCATCCTTCCTCGGGAATACGATAACTCCGAGAAATGCCACCAAAAATGCGAACCTCCGGTGTTCCTCCCATTTCGCTCGGTTGGACTTACAGCATAACTTGTTGGTAAGATCATTGAAACCCCCAACGTGTCCAAACCTATTGTAGATGAAGCTTAAAGAACAAAACCCGTTGGCCAGATCTTCATTATGAACATTCCGGGCAATTTTCAAAGAGTCGAGGAAGCGATGTACTGTCACCGTCCTCGGAGATACCGGGTATTTTCCTTTCAGCGGAACCTCAGTCTTCCCGATGTAGAAGGCAATCTCCTCCAAAGTTGGGGTAAGTTCAAAATCTGGGAAATGAAATACGTTGTGTGCCGAATCCCAAAACGTGACCAACGCTCTAACCACATCACCTCGAGGAACCATGTCTAGTAACCCCGTAAGGCCTTTTAAGTACTTTTTGACCCAGTCTTGACCATCGGATCCCATGTCCCGCCACCATAATCTCAGCTCCAAGGGGATTTTATTTAGGGAAAAGTGTTCATTCATCATCGTGCTCGTCCTGCACATTTATTAAGGTGATTTTATTTAGAAAAAAGAAAAAAAAATTTCAATGCAAGTTTTCAATTTTTGAAGGAAAGAAAAGAAAATGACTTTCGAAGTGGCCATTTTTGCCAAAACAGCCTTCCGGTGTCCTTTCGGAACATTCGGCCATTTCTAAAAATAGCAATCACCTCGATTATTTGAAAAGGAAATCTTTTTTGGTCTTTTTCTAAAAGTGTGGTTGGACCCGTTTAAGGGTTGCCTACGTATCCCACCTAATGGCGAGAATCAAACCTGCGTAGTTCGGTCAGATTATTTGACCAATTATTTCAAAAATGTTCCACTTTTTCTTTTCCAATCTTCAATTTTTCCGGGTACCTATTTTCTATAAATCATTATTTTCCTCTCTTCTTTTTTTTTCTTTTTCAACAATTTTTCTCTCCTCGGGATTTCCGCCGGTCCGCATAACGATCAAGGACAATAAAATGCAACACATAACATGCTCGGTCTTTTCAATACCGGGTCACCTGTCCTAGACGGACCCAACCCCTGTGTTGAGTCCCCTAAGTCAAATATGATGCAAATAATCGTCTTAGACCTATGTTCAAAATCTTACGGTTTCATGGATTGCTAGATCGTGTACCCGAGCGGACAACTCGAATCGAGGAGGGGGCTACGTACCGGTGACCCGCGGAGTCAATCGGCTTTGTAACTTATCCGGCCTCTGTTTTCTTAATTTAAGGTGACTTTAACAGAAAGGGGAGTCTCAACCAGTAAGCACATCCCCGGGGGAGAAGAGAGAAGGGTTTTCGGCACAATTTTATATACAGTTCACATAATATCAAAGCGATAAAGCACATAGCATGTTATTCAAATCACATAATGAAGTCAAACAAAAAACGCGAACGGCAGTTCTAAGGAGCTCGAGTTCTTAAACCCTGAAATCGAAGTTCAGGGTTGGTTCCCCAGCAGAGTCGCCAGAGCTGTCACACCTCCCTTTTTACTACCCCAAACACTTAAAAGCGTATAAATACACTTGTAGGGTATACCCCGACGCTCAATTACCCGAAACGGATAAAATAAAGTAAGGGAAGGAGTTTTTCCAATTAAAGGACAATCGGTTCGGGATTTTATTAGAGATTAATCATAGTCGCCACTTGGGAATGACAATGGTGTCCCAAGTCACCGGTTAATCCCGAATCCGAGGAATTTTGACTCTTATAAATGTCTGCGAAGCAGAGGTCCGAATAAGGAACTCTGTTAACCCGGGAGAAGGTGTTAGGCATTCCCGGATTCCGTGGTTTTAGCACGGTCGCTCCACTGTCATTCATGACTTTCGTTTGACTCAATTATAGGTTTTAACAACATAATGTGCTTTACGTTAAATATTATTTTTTAGGAATTTGCGGTATCGCGAAAACACGCCTCAAGTCATACCGCAACCAGTACGCCTATGACTTTTGGTGTATTTCAGCTTTACCGAGATTTGGATTTGAGTCGCACCAAGTGCACACTCGTTCATAGGAAGGTATATTAAAATCGTGCCTTAAGATAGTCTATATCGGCTTTTAACTTTGGGAGAGGCTATGGAATTCACTATTAGCCTCTCCGATTCTACTATGTTATCTTATTACTAAATGGGGGCCCCGGTGTTATTCGGGCGAGGCTCATCCCAACTAACTTATTCAAGTCTAATCCTGTTTTTTGTG
Source organism: Nicotiana noctiflora (assembly GCA_032618575.1). NCBI lineage: Eukaryota > Viridiplantae > Streptophyta > Magnoliopsida > Solanales > Solanaceae > Nicotiana > Nicotiana noctiflora. The sequence continues at coordinate 296,959 of JASVEL010012131.1, forward strand.
TATACTACATTTGCTATATATTGTTTTTGCCTTAATCGATTTCGCAACTTCAAACATTACAGGCCCGTCGCAATTCGTTGTTGGGCCTGGGTCTTGGAACGGTCTTCAGCTTAATGCCAGATGTGCCCAGGCAGTTTTCAGATTTATATTTGGGCAGCCCAGTCGAGTATCACCATAGTTCAGGCCCACGCTACGTTTTGGACCCAAACCGAATAAATTAACAAAAAACAGAAACACAATTTCACAATGCGATAAACACACGTAATCAAGAGGTAGAATTTGAACATCTTTTATTAATCAGAGAAAGAGGAGATTCAATACACGAAGTACTAGCTTCAAATTCAATAACTATGTACATGGAGTTTAACGAACTACTTCTAACTTTTAAACTAACCATTGAAGTTCATACTAATTCTGGGTAAACAATTTGATTAAGGATTAAGTCTAAAGGTCAACATTATTTCTAAATTAACCACTCATTAATAAGAATTAAACTAACTGACTACTTTCACCTTTATTTCTGTTGAATTAGCATATATTAACACTGAAGCTTTTAAACTAGGAAATCAATAATGAATAAACTAGCTGTGTGAAGTAAGATCTATAGTCTATAAGCTTACTAATGAGTACCGATATTACTACACTAAGTGGCTGTGAAATATACATTGGATTTTATCACTGGATTTCTACTGTTTGCTTCTATTTTAATATCACATTGCCCAGTTGCCGGTGATCTATTATATTCTCTAATTCGTGAGTCTCCTTTTAAACTTGCTTGTTTCTACGTATTGATTTACAGTCGTGATCTAACACTAACACTGATTTGAATCAAACTTACTTAATATTCCTAAAAAAAAAAAACTGTTTCACCTCAATGTTATCTTATCCGATTATTTCCTATTCTAACTCATTTGAACATGGATATCGACAAGATGGTTAATACGCAAGCATATCACCTCCTTTACGAGCTCTGTTGTTATAGACCTATGTGGTAATTATTTAGCTTCATTTTAAGAGTTTTACCTAATTAACTAGGTGAGATGCTAATTACTACTACTACTATACTATCACTACTACTAGATTATTACATCTCTTGAGTTTATGTTTTCTCTACTATCTACTGCAATGCACTACAAATCTAAAATAAATTACAACACAGAAGACAACAGCAGTAGTTCAAATCTTCATTTTCAGCTCAGAAACACCTTGCCATTACAACTTCAAATTGAAAAAGAAAATGTACCTGAGTCAATAAAACGAAACCGATGAGTTCTAAGGGATGAGGAGAAGTAGTAACCACAGCAAAATCCAAACACCTAATGCAACAGTGATCGAGGATCCACAAAGCAATAACCACAGCAAAATGATAGATAACCCAGCAACAACACAAAAGTAACAGTCCAGGCAAATGACCAAGCAAAGAAGACCAATGAACTAGCTTAAAATCTCTACTCGAAAATTCCTAGAAATACCTCTGTTATCTTGCTATTTTTGTTCTGAAATTTTGTATGAATTTTAGCTTAAGTGTATTTCCAGATTTTTCTGAGAAATTGGAACCCAGATATATTTTCAGATTACTCAAAATTGGAACCCCTTTTTCAGCCCTTTTCTAGAGGTATTTATAGTTGTGGTAAAGGGCTGATGACTTGGGGAGAAAGTATGGGATTAATCCCACTTCTCCCCCTCCTAAAACTATAAAATCTACACTTTAGTCCCTAAATCAGTTACCAGATATCCTTCCAGCATGTGCTGGAAGGTTCTAAAGATTCTTTTTAGGAGCTTTTTACCAATGTAACCTTAGGGGTTTGAGATTTTTACAGATTTCCCTTTTTAGGGAGACCATTATACCCTTAAATCTCTGCAAAATTGCAGAAATCAGAGGTACAAAGGACTCCCTTACCCTTTAGGTTCCAAACTAATTACTGTTTCAGCTTTTTAATTCCCAATTGTGCCCCTAAGGGCAGTGCTTATTTACTAGCTTACCTAGGTTAAATTTCAGCATCCTTTGCACCTATTTAACTAATAGCCAGCCCTTGCATTGGTATTTAAGGGCTGGCCAGTTCTAATATAAGGAACTATTTCAAACTTAGCCAATTTTGTTTCATTTTCAGTTTATTAAGACCTTTTATTTCATTTTTAAACTAATTGCAGGACTAGCCTGCTTTATTATTAAAAGTAGCTCTTTATGATCTAGCCAGTCTCAAGTTGAGACTTAGCTTTGGCTATTAAAGCCAATTACTGAACAGCTGGGCCCTAAACCTTTACAGGTTTGGGCCACTTTGCTGTTCAGGGCTCTGAAGAGAGCCTGGGCTAGTCTGCATTTGCAGACATAGCCATTTTGCACAACCAGCCACTTTTAGAGTGGGCTGTGTGTTAGGGCCCTGTAGAATGGGTCAACCCTTTCCAAGGTTGACCATTCTTAGGCCAATTATTAAACTAACAGCCTATTTTATGATTTTTTTTAAGTTTTATCCTATTTAAGAACTAGCCATTTATGAAACCTAACACTACAGCTATAACCAATCCTCCTAAAGTATGAAAAGCCTTTAACAGTATCCATACTAACAATAAACCTAATGCAAACTCAGTCATTTTGACATTCAAATGTACACATAGTCATATGAAACCAAGCAATGTTCATCAGTCAATTAAAACTCAGAAGGCAGGTTTGATAATGATGAATCTTAATTAATCAACTCTCATGACTCAATTTCATATACCAAAGTGTTAATTAACATCAAGCAGACTTAATTACAACCAATTTATGCTAGATGATCCATTAAAAGACCCAGAGTACTTAAAATTCATGGTCCTAGACTCATTGATGCTAAGTCTTTACAAAATAGCTAACATGGTTCAACTGGACATAGACACAGTGGACTTTAACAAGGTAATCATAAGCAAGGTAATCAGAAATTATTCTTAAGTATTGACCCTAAAATTATGCTAAACAGATAGAACGGGTAAAGCTAAGCAGAATAAACTCATGCATAAGAATAACAGCCAAACCTAACCCTGAGACTAATCACAAGAATAAACAAAGGACAAGAATCACCCAAATTACCAGAGGTTATCTTATATCAACAAGAAACAGAGGCCTAATGCTAACAAAGAACGAAGAGAACTACTATATGAAGTCATGAAAAGCAACAGAAGTCATGCTACTTAAAATAAGAAATCATAAGTCAAAAGGACGAAGGAAAGATATACTCAGGAAAAGAAAATCATAATAGCCAGAACATAAGAATCAGATCAAGACAGGAAAAACGAGGCGATTAAAAACCCTAGTGCTAACACGTTCTTTGAGCCAAGGAGACAAACAAACCAGCACAAGATATAGAGAACAAACAGGAAAGAACCTAAAACTAACGAATGAAGCACAAGATATCAAAAACCAAACAAACAAATGGGAAACAGAAACAAGAAACATGCAAACAAAATGAAACTAAAAGCAGAGACGGGTAAAGAGTACTTAGCTTGGCGGGGTCTGTCCCCCAAGCTTTCCTATTTCTTTCCCCTTTCACACTCTCTCTTGGACTTCTTTTTCTTTATTTTCTTTGTTTTCTTTCCTTATTCTCCTTCAAACTCCCAGATGTATTCCTTGTTTTCTCTTTATTTCTTTTTTTTTTTCGTTTTCTTTCTGATTTTCTTGTTAGGCTTCAAGACGAAGCCTTTAAGGCTTTTTGGTTGCAGAGGGGTGTTTGGGAAGGGTAAAAGGTAAGGTCTTTATTAGGGTTGAAGTTCCGAGTCGCCGGAGTTAGGTTTCCGGCGACACCTTTTTGGATATTCCAGACATTCCAGGCTGATTCGACGGTGGTGACTTATATGGTTGGGTAGATCGTGGGAAGGGGGAGAGACTGGCATTAGTTTGAAGGTGAGGTTCATTGTTTGGTGGTCACCGGCGTAGATTCCGGTGACCGGGATTTATGGAGAAGGGTGATTTCATGGTTTTCTCTGGAGTGAAGAAGAAGAGAAGATGGAAGAGGAAGAGGGAAGGGATGCTGAAAGGCCGGTGACCACCGTGGAGGGTGGTGGCCGCCATGGCCGACGAGGTCTGAAGGAGACGAAGCAGGGAGAAGAAAGGAGGGAAGGGCAGCCGTCTCTAGGGTTTTAGAGAGAAATGGCCAATCGTTCAGACAAGGGCCTTTTATAGGCCGACCATCTTAGGTAATCTGGGCCGTCCAAATGATCAAGATCGATGGCTCAGGAAGGTGTTACTTAAACGACGTCGTGTCGTTACTAATGGGAATAAAATCAAGACCTTTAGATCAATCCAAACGAACGGCTCAAATTCGATCTCCCATTTCACTTAATTAATTAAATCCGTCCCTCTTCTTAACCGTTGGATCTAGCTTGATTGAACGGCTGAGATCACCCTTTTTTTATTTTAATTAACTAATTAACCTAACCATTATTCAGGCCGTCGGATTCAAACTAATCGAACGGTGAGAAATGGATCTCACAACTCAAACTATTAGATAATGTGAGATTGATTTCCAACCGTTAGATTAAATTAGATGAACGGTTGAGATCAAATCTCCTGGAAGGCCTGGACCGGATATTACCTTGGGCCAATACGCCTGGGCCTTTCAATTCCATTCAATTGGCCCAAACTCATTACCCACAAACTATTTTTGTATTTTTTCTGATTTTATTATTTTCATGTATTTTCTTTTATACTTTTTTTTTTCTTTTTATGAAAAATTATAAAACCTAGTTTCCTACTTACTCTAATTATCTAATATTTTTTGCAATTTTTCTGCTATTTTTCCCTTATTTCCACTATTAAAACTAATTAATTCAACAAAGTAAGTACTTAAACTATTTTTTTTTTTGATTTTTCTAATTTTCAATTATTCAAACACATAAAATGCATTCAATTTCACATAAGGCATGTAATTGCACTCAAAAACATATTTATTTTAATTTTGGAATTGTTTGCCCGGTGCAAAAATCACGTGCTCACACCTATTATGTACTGTTATTGGCCATAGTTACCGGTGACATATTGATAAATGAGATTATATTGAATTGGGAGCGAGTCGTATGCCTACCACAAGATACGAAATAAAATGGGATCGGGTTGCACACCGCAACAATATTAAATAAGATTGGAACGGGTTGCGCTTGCAACAAGATGTGATCTGAAAGTGAAGTCTGTCTTTGTTTTTCTTATTCTTGTTAGTGGCTGGATTTTGATCCCTCATAATGGTGATGTCGTGCACTTTCTACTGTTGTGTTTATTTGTAGTTATCAATTCAAGTTTTTAAAATATTTGGATTATTTTACTGTTGTGATCCTTCGTGTTAGAACCTACATTGTCTGCATTATTTTACCATATATATATATATATATATATATATATATATATATATAGTTATATATATATAGTTTATAACTTCAAGCTTCAATAATTATACTTTATTTGAAAAGGGTATTTTCTTTATCAAATGATTAATAAAAATAACTTCATATTTTCTTGTTGATTTCTTAATTGGGTTGGAAGTTGTATTATACTTTATGTTAAGTAAATGAGGCTCGTTGAACATTCTTAATTGTATTGGGTCATGGACCCTGTGAACTGAGTAACAAGAGAATATTTTTGTGCAATGTGAAATAGAAATATGTTGCCACAAGGTGCCGGGGAGAATATTATAATTTTATTTAATTGCACGTGAGTTGTCCGTTCGGTTGTAATATAAATATGGGTACGAGATATCGTAAAAATATGAAAGTGAGCCGAGACCTATATTATTATGATTTTGAAATCAGGCGTCACAAGGTTATCCTTACATGAAAGAATTATATTCGAAAGATACTTATTTGAAGGATATATATTCGAAACATATTTATTGAAAGCATATTATCCTAGAGATTATTACTTGAAGGATTTATAGGCGAAATATTTATATTTGAAAGACTCGATTAATTGATTGCATTTGTATTTATTTTTTGTTGAGAAGCATTTATGGTGTTCTTGTTGCCTGCTATTTACATCTCTGGTAGATCATTGTTGCTATTATCGTTATTTGCTTCCTATTATTTTGTACGCTATAAACTGCACAGGTTTATGTGAGTGTCTGGTCCTAGCCTCATCACTACTTCGCCGGGGTAGGCTAGACACTTACCAGCACATGGGGTCGGTTGTGCTGATATTATACTTCTGTACATTTTTTGTACAGATCCAGGTATTTGATCGATAATAGTTGTTCGTTGTGGTGGAGACTCAAGGTAAACCTGCAACAAGTTTAACCAGAATAGAAAATAACAAAATGATAGAGAGGAGGAGATCAGGTCCTACAGATGCCGGTAGCTACCTCGAAGTCTCCTCGAAATAACAGTAATGGAGTAGCTGCGACAGCTCAACTGCCCTCCTGAACACCTGAATCTGCACAGAAAGTAAAGGGGAGTGAGGTGAGTATATTTCAATTCAGTGAGTAATACTAATAAATAACAACTGAAAATAAGAACACATGTACTATCACTAAACAGTTCTAAGGGTAACCTCACAGGTAAGTCTAGGGGTGTGCATTCGATTTATCGATTCGATTTTGACCTTTATTGATAATTACTTATCGATTTGCAGATATGCTTATCGTTATCGTTTTAATAAGTTTTCGATTTTTTCGATTTCGATTTATCGATTTTGGGGGCTTATCGATTCGGTTATCGATTACACCAATAAGAAAATTTATTGGATTCCACGGAAAGTATATCGCTATAAACGTGCCTAACTAATATTGACAAAAAGAAGCTAAAATAAGACGAACACCATTTATAACATAAAAATTATGTCAACAAGCACATGCAACAAAACTAAAGTAAGGGATCAAATGTATGCCACCAACACTCCAACGGTATAAAAAAACAAAACAAAATACATTATCACGGCTAATTCTACTTTCCATTAATTTGAACTTCATTCTCTTGATCTTTAAATATGATCACTTCCTTAAATGTGATAGAGAAAATAATAGGGTAATGGACTTTGGGTAAAGGAAAGGCTATAGATTAGGGAAAATGATATTGTATAGCCGCTTTAAAAATAGTAGCGGAATATATATACATTCTGTGTGTTATATTAATCTACACAAATAGGTAATTATTCATTTTACAAGTGTCTATAGTAGGGGTGTGCATTCGATTTATCGATTCGATTTTGTCCCTTATCGATAATTACTTATCGATTATCAATTTGTAAATATGCTTATCGTTATCGTTTCAATAAGGTTTTATTTTTTTGATAATCGAAATCGATAAATCGATAACAAATAATCGATTCGATTTATCAATAAACCGATTCGAATGCACACCCTAGTAAGAGAATAGTGTACACAACTATGGGTAGTAGAATTTATATTTAAAAGACACAGACAAGTTTCCAAACAGATAGTAGCTACTGATGCACTTCACTTAATGGTGCTTATCCAATTTTTCTCACATCTTTCTTTCTTTCTGCTAGCTAATATTAGTAGCATGTAATAAGCTCCTAGACTTGCACTATTTTGCTTCATGTCCCGTATTTTATCCTTATCTCTTCATCATATAACGCTTTGGCGAGTAGCCCGATCCATATATATAACGCTGCGGCATGCAGCCCGATCCATTTAACGTCGACGGCGCTCACTAGGGGTGTATACAGACTTCGGATGGGCTCCTTCAGCCCAAGCTCTATGATACTGTGGGGTGCAGTCCGATCCACATATATATCACTGCGGCGTTCAGTCCGATCCCCTACTGTGGCGCGCAGCTCGATCCAATAATATATAACTGTGCTCACTGGGGGTGTGTGCATACTCCGAATGGGCTCCTACAACCCAAGCGCAATAATACTGCGGCGTGCAGTCCGATCCACATGTATATTACTGTGGCGTGCAATCCAATCCACAAATATATTACTGCGGCGTGTAGTCCGATCCACATATATATTACTGTGGCGTGTAGTCCGATCCAGATATATCCATATAATGCTGCGACGTGTAGCCCGATCCAATATATATGTATATATATGTATAATGCTGCGGCGTGCAGCCCGATCCGGTATGTATATCAATACCTCACAGCAGGTCCTCAACCCCATCTCAGTCAATATAGTCTTGGGCTCTCAGGCCCACTCAGCTAGAATAGGGAATCCACCCCAGGTAGTCGTTCTTAAAGTACACAGCTAGTACTGGCTCATGATACGCTATACAACTATGATTATGGCTGAGTGTATGTACCCAGCATGATATAAGGGTCACCTAGATCTACAAGCTTCCTTAATACTCTACAGATCGGCACAAGGCCCCAAACATGGCCACTAGCCCAATTACACAGTTATAAGCTCAATCTCAGTCATGATACACAATAAACTATCAATCGGGAAGGACCAAGTCCGTCTCCCTAGTCACAATACCACCACGCCCATCACATGACGCGTGTTTCATCTCAGCATAGCACTGTATAGTGCAAGTACGGGGTTTCAAACCCTCAGTACATCATTTACTACCACCACTCACCTCGAACCGGTAGAAGTCCTAGCTCGCCTTGCACTTGCCTCGCAAATCAACCTCCTCGGATGCCAAATCTGATCAAAGTCAATAAGAATACATCAATGTAGGCTAATTAGACATAACCCAATCGAAATAACTCGATTTACACCAAAACCCATAAAGTTGTCAAAATCCGACTTTCGGTACACTTCTCGAAAAATTACAAAAGTTACATTTTCGGAATCCTTATCTCAATACGAGTCCATACACATAAAGTTTATCAAAATCGGACTTTGTTTGCCCACTCAAATCGATGATTTACCATAGCCCAGGCTTAGGGCAAAATGTCACGACCCAAACCCCGGTCGTGATGGCGCCCAACACATCGTTAGGCAAGCCCGACCATGTTATCCATTAGAACCAGCCAATTATTAATTATAGATGATCAATTAAACTTAAATAGCATGTTTTCATATCAAAATGATAAGCGTGGAAGTAGAAGCACACAAAAATACGGTCCCAACCAAATCATGGTGCCACAAGTCTGAGCCTCTACAACAAAACATCCTACACAATACAAGTCTAGGCAGAATGAAAACAAAAAAATGATAAGAGGGAGAGATCAGGTCCTGCGGATGTCGGCAGCTACCTCGAAGTCTCCACGGGATAGTAATGAATACGCAACTACGACAGCTCAACTGCTCTCTAGAACCTGTGAATCTGCACAAAAAGTGCGGGGGAGTGGGGTGAGTATATTTCAACTCGGTGAGTAATAATAATAAAAAACAACTGAAAATAAGAATACCTATACTATCACTAAACAGTTCTAAGGGTAACCTCACAGGTAAGTCATCTCTACAGTGAAAGCGTGCAGTCCGATCCACATATATATTACTGCGGTGTGCAGTCCGATCCAATATATATAGCGTTGCGGCGTGCAGCCCGATCCTATATATATATATATATATATATATATATATATATATATATATATATATATATATATATATATATATATATATATAATGTTGCGGCGTGCAACCCGATCCAATATATATAGTGCTCGCGGCGTGTAGCCCGATCCATTTAACATCGACGGCGCACACCGGGGGTGTTTACAAACTCTGGAGGGGCACCTACAGCCCAAGCACAATAATACTGCAGCATGCAGTCCGATCCACATATATATTACTGTGGCGTGCAGTCCGATCCAATATATATAGCGCTGCGGCGTGCAGCCTGATCCAATATGTATATATAATGATGCGGCGTGCAGCCCGATCTAATATATATGTATATAATGTTGCGGCGTGCAGCCTGATCCAATATATATGTATATATATGTATAATTGTTGCGGCGTGCAGCCCGATCCGGTATATATATCAATACCTTACAGCGGGTCCTCGACCCCATCTTAGTCAATATAGACTTGGCCTCTCAGGCTCAATATAATATCTCACAGTGGGTCCTCGACCCTATCTCAGTCGGTATAGACTTGGCCTCTCAGTCCCACTCAGCTAGCACAGGGAATCCCACCCTAGGTAGTCTCTCTCAGAGTACACATCTAGTACTGGCTCATGATACGCTATACAGCTATAACTACATCTGAGTGTATATATCCAGCATGATATAAGGGTCACCTAGCTCTACAGGTTTTCCTAATACTTCTACAGATTGGCTCAAGGCTCCAAACACGGCTACTAGCCCAATTACACAGTTATAAGCTCATTCCCAGTCATAATACACAATAATCTATTAGTCGGGAAGGACCAAGTCCAATTCCAAAATCACAATGTCACCACGCCCGTTACATGATGCGTGTCTCATCTAAACATAGCACTATATAGTGCAAGTACGGGGTTTCAAACCCTGAGTACAGTATTTACTACCACCACTCACCTCGATCCGGTAGAAGTCCTAGCCCTCCTTGCGCTTGCCTTGTAAATAAATCCCCTCGAATGCCAAATCTGCTCAAAATCAATGAGAATACATCACTATAGGCTAATTAGACACAACCCATCCGAAATAATTTGATTTACACCAATACCCACAAAGTTGTCAAAACCCGAATTTTGGCATGCTTGTCGAAAAATTATAAAAGTTATATTTTTGGAATCCTTATCTCAACACGAGTCCATACATATAAAGTTTGTCAAAATCGGACTCCGTTTGCCCATTCAAATCAATGTTTTATCATAACCCTGGCTTAGGGCTAAATTCCCCCATTCATTCTTCCAATTTTAGTGAAATAGAGGAGGATGCTAAGATAAAAACACGTATTTGAACCATAGAACTTACCTCCGATGATAACCCCATGAAATCCTTGCAATTTCCCGTCAATTTTGCTCTCTAAGACTCAACAATGGAGGTTTTTGTGTGAATGGCCGCGACTGAAATGTTCTGGACTTAAATTAACTTCCAGCCATCCTTACCCTACGCGATCGCAGCCCTTGGCATGCGATCGCGATACACAGCTTCCTGGGCGACCAAATTTTCCTCTATACGTTCGCGTGGGTCCAAACGCAATCACAGTGACCAACCCAGCGACTCTACACAATCGCATCGTAGCGACCGCGATCGCACTGTTTCCGGATCAAACCTTACGTGATCGCAATGCACAAACCTTTAACCTTACGCGATCGCATCTCTCACCCTGCGATCATGGAGAACAATCTCCTAGCCTCTTTCCGATACACTACGCGATCGCATGGCCAGGCCTGCGATCGCGATGAACAAAATCCTTCTACAATTTAGTGCAGCAGATCAGCTGCTCATTTTGGCTCAAAATGGTTCGTTTGGACCCCCGAATTCATCCTGGGGCCCCCGGGACCCCAATGAAAACCACAAACATACTCCAAAACACGATACAAACTTGTTTCGATCCTAAAAACACGCCCTTAAACATGGAAATCATTGAATTTAAGCGAATTCAAGCCTAAATTTTCATTTAAACTTCTGCAACCAACATTTGATCGAAAACCCGACCAAATGACCTCCGAATGACCTAAAATTTTGCAGGCATATCCAAAATCACCTAACGGAGCTACTACAACTGTCGGAATTCAATTCTGACTCCCGGATCAAAATCTCACCTACCGTTCGGATTTCACCAAAATTCAACCTTAGCCAATTCAAGCCTAAAACTACGACGGGCCTCCAAATTCACTTTCGATCGCTCCCCTAGCTCATAAATGACCTCCCGGAGTTGACCGAATATCAGAATTTGATTCCGAGCTCTCTAACTCACAAGTCAACATCCAGTTGACTTTTCCCAACTATTCCTTCTTCTAAAAAACTATTTGTCTCATTTCCAACCAAACTCAATCCGAATGGACTCAAACTCACCAAGAATGCATATTGAAACATTAACAAGCATAAAAGGGAAAAAGGGGTGATAGCTCACATGATGACGGGCCAGGTCATTACATTCTCCCCAACTTAAGCAAGCGCTCGTCCTCGGGCGGGTGAAGAAACATACCTGGAGACTCAAATAAGTGAGGATATCTGCTCCGCATCTCCTACTCGATCTCCCAAGTAGCCTCATCCAAGGGCCGGCCTCTCCACTGCACCTTGACCGAAGCAATGTCCTTGGACCTCAACTTTCGAACCTGTCTACCCAGAATAGCCACTGGCTCCACATCATAAGATAGATTACCATCAAGCTGAATCGTGCTGAAGTCCAACACATGAGATGGATCCCCGACATACTTCCGGAGCATAGATACATGGAATACTGGATGAACACTGGACAAACTGGGTGGTAAGGCCAGCTCATATGCCACCTCTCCAACCCTCCTAAGTATCTCAAAAGGACCAATGTATGTGGGACTCATCTTCCCCTTCTTCCCGAACTGCATGACACCCTTCATGGGCGAAACCTTCAGCAATACCCTATCTCCAACCATGAAAGAAAACTCTCGAACCCTACAGTCCGCATAACTGTTCTGGCGAGACTGTGTTGTGTGAAGCCTCTCCTGAATCAACTTCACTCTATGCAGAGCATCCTGAACTAACTCAGTCCCTATCAATCTATCCTCACCGGGCTCAAACCATCCCACGGGAGATCTACACCGTCTGCCATACAACGCCTCGTACGGGGCCATCTGAATACTCGACTGATAACTGTTGTTGTAGGAAAACTCAGCAAGTGGCAAGAACTCATCCCATGAACCTCCAAAATCAATCACACATGCACGCAACATATCCTCTAGGATCTGAATAGTGTGCTCAGACTTTCAGTCTGTCCAGGATCTGAATAGAGCACTCAGACTGCCCGTCTGTCTGTGGGTGAAATGCGGTGCTCAACTCAACCCGCAAAGTGAACTGAGTTCCTCTATCATATATAATAGACACTGGGACCCCATGCAACCCGACAATCTCCCGAATAAAGATCACCGCTAACCGCTCCGATGAGTAAGTAGTACATACTGGGATGAAATGTGCGGATTTGGTTAGCCGATCAACAATCACCCACACTGAATTGAACTTCCTCGAAGTCTGAGGGAGCCCAGTAACAAAATCCATGGTAGTCCTCTCTCATTTCCACTCGGGAATATCCATACGCTGAAGAACACTGCCCAGTCTCTGATGCTCATACTTGACCTGCTGGCAGTTGAGGCACTTGGCTACATGCCTAACAATATCCATATTCATCCTTCTCCACCAGTAATGCTGTCTCATGTCTTGGTACATCTTCGCATCACCTGGATGATTGGAGTACCGCGAGCTGTGAGCCTCCTCTAGTATCAACTCTCGAAGGCCATCTACATTGGGCACGCAGATACGGCCATGCATCCTCAGAACACCATCACTATCAATAGTCACATCTCTAGCATCATTATGAAGAACTCTGTCCTTAAGGACAAGCAAATGCGGGTTATCATACTGACGCTCCCTGATGTGATCATATAATGAAGACCGAGAAACAACACAAGCCAACACTCAACTCGGCTCAGAAACATCCAGTCTCACTAGCCGGTTGGCCAAAGCCTGAACATCATGTGCAAAGGGCCTCTCCCCAATTGGAATATAAGCTAAGCTGCCCATACTGACCGTCTTTCGGCTCAAAGCATCGGCCACAACATTGGCCTTCCCGGATGATATAATATAGTGATGTCATAATCCTTAAACAACTCTAGCCACCTCCGGTCCTTCTGTATGAATAGATGCTGAAGACTACGATGATCCGTATACACCTCACAAGAGACACCATACAGGTAATGTCTCCAAATCTTCAAAGTGTGAACTATGGCTGATAGCTCCAAATTGTGTACAGGGTAGTTCTTCTCATGGGGCTTCAACTGGCGAGAAGCATAAGCAATGACTCTACCCTCCTGCATCAATACACAACCGATGCCAACTCCCGAGGCATCACAATACACAGTATAAGGATCTAAAGCTAATGGCAGTATCAAGACTAGTGATGTGGTCTGTGCTGTCTTGAGCTTCTGAAAGCTCTCCTCGCACTCCTCGAACCATACGAAAGGAGCACCCTTCTGAGTCAATCTAGTCAAGGGTGAAGCAATGGAAGAGAATCCTTGAACAAATCGGCGATAATACCCTGCCAATCCCAGGAAACTACGAATCTCAGTAGCTGAGGTCGGTCTGGGCCAACTCTGCACTATCTCTACCTTCCTCGGATCCACTTGAATACCATCACGAAACACCACGTGTCCTAAGAATGCCACGAACTCAAGTCAGAACTCACACTTGGAGAACTTGGCATACAACTTCTCCTCCCGCAACCTCTGCAATACAACTCTAAGATGCTGAGCATGCTCCTCCTGGCTACGAGAGTACACCAGGATATCATCTATGAACACAATCACGAAAAAGTCCAAATATGGCCGAAATAAACTGTTCATCAGATGCATGAACACGGCTGGGGCATTGGTTAGCCCAAAGACATCACAAGAAACTCATAGTGCCCATACCTCGTCCCGAAGGTTGTCTTCATAATGTTAGACTCTCTAATCTTCAGCTGTTGGTAGCATGAACGAAGATCAATCTTCGAGAATACCCTAGCTCCTTGGAGCTGATCAAATAAATCATCAATGCAAGGCAGAGGATACTTATTCTTCACTGTTACTTTGTTTAGCTGCCTGTAGTCAATACACATCCTCATGGATCCGTCCTTCTTTTTAACAAACAGGACCGATGCACCCCACGGTGACACACTCGGCCGAATGAACCCCTTATCTAGGAGTTCCTAGAGTTGCTCCTTCAATTCCTTCAACTCAGCTGGTGCCATCCGATACGGAGGAATAGAAATAGGTTGAGTGCATAGCACCAAGTCAATCCCAAAGTCAATGTCCCTGTCCGTCGGCATGCCCGACAGGTCCGAGGGAAATACATCAGGAAAGTCCCGCACAATGGGAACAGAATAAATACTAGGAGTCTCAACTCCGACGTCCCGCAAAAATGCCAAATAGGAAAGACATCCCTTCCCAACCATCTGTTGGGCCTTGAGGAAAGATATTACCCTGCTGGGTACATAATCAGTCATGCCTCGCCACTCGATCCTCTGAATGCCCAGCATAGCCAAAGTGACTGTCTTGGCATGATAGTCCAGAATAGCATGACATGGAGATAGCCAATCCATGCACAATATAACATCAAAATCAATCATGGTGAGAAGAAATAGGTCCACTCAGGTCTCCAGACCCCCAATAGTGACCAAACAGGACCGGTATACATGGTCCACAACAATAGTGTCTCCCACCAAGGTAGATACATGCACTGGTAATGCAAGACACCCTCGGGTCGTGCCCAAATAAGGAGCAAAATATGTAGATACATAAGAATAAGTAGAACTAGGATCGAACAATACTGAGGCATCTCTGTGGCAGACTGAAATAATACCTGTAATGACAGCATCAAAAGTAACTACCTCAGATTAGCCCTGTAGAGCATAACATCTAGCATGTCCGCCTGATCGGCCTCCCCCTCGAGGGAGACCCCTAGCTTCCTGACCCTTACCCTAGCTGGTGGGGCGGGTGCTGAAGTAGAAGGACCAGATGATGAGGGCTGCCCCCTCTGCTGATATGGCCTGGGAATAAAAATGGGGACACTCTCTGCGGATGTGCCCAAACTCTTCGCACTCGAAGCAACTCCTAGGTGTTGGGGGCTGCGACTGATGAGGACCCCTAGCACCGGAGTGTCCAGCCTAATGAACTAGGTCGAGAAGAGCCCTAGACATATAGGACGTGTGAAGAACTCTATGATGGCATAGCGTTGAGAGATGGCTAGCCCTGGTGTGACCCCTAATAACCACGGCCAGAAGACGACCCACGATGATCTGAGTGGGTTGAGCGAGCCTAAATGGACGGCCTCTACCATACTCAAACCGACCACTCGAAGGAGCACCACTATAACTACCCGATCTTCGAGGCCTCTTGGCCTCTCTCTCCTCTCGCTCATTGTGACGAACAAACTCAATGTCGCAAGCGATATCCATGGCATCCTCAAAAGTGCAGCTCAAAACCCTCTCTCGAGTCATCAATATGCGGATGGGGTAGATAAGGCCATCAACAAAGCGCCCAATCCTCTCTCGGTCGGTAGGAACCAACCACAGTGCATATCTTGATAACTCTGTGAACCTGATATCATACTCCGATACTGATATGTCCCCGGCAGAGCCCCTCAAACTGTCTATGCATCTCCTCTTTCTAGGATCGAGGCACCCACTTCTCCATAAATATAGTGGAGAAATCTGGCCATGATAATGGTGCTGCCCCTGACGGTCTACGGCGCTCATAAGCCTCCCACCAAGCGAAGGCTGGTCCTTGGAACTGGAAGGTAGTAAAGGATACACCACTGGACTCCAAGATCCCTGCCGTTCGAAGCATCCGACGACACTTGTCCAGAAAACCTTGGGCGTCCTCGACCCGGAGCACCAGTGAACACTGGAGAACATAATCTGCTGAACTTCTCGAGATGACGCTACTCGTCGTCAGTCATAGCTGGGACCCTGTCCCTCTGAACCTGAACTGCTGGCTGTACTGGGACCACAAGCTGAACTAGAGGAGCCTCAAGTGTCTGCAGGCCCTGCACTGCTGGCTCTGGAGTTTATGCTGCAGGGGTTTGAGGACCACCCCCGGTCCTTGATGCAGCTGCTGCGGTGGTAACCGAAACCGCCTGTGCCAGGCCAGTGCAAATAGCTAATATTTGAGCTAGGGTCTCTTGTAGACCCGGAATGACAATGGGCACAGCTGGTGCCTGAACTGGCGCTGCTGGAGTCTCTGCAACTGGGGGCTGTGGGTCAGATGGCACTGCCTCAGCTGCCCTAACTCCGCCACGACCACGATCGCGTCCACGACCTCTAGCAGGTGGTAGTGGTGGTCGTCCTCCACGTCCGGATGATCGAGTTCTCGCCATCTGCGAGAGAATAGAATGTCAAAGTTCAGTTTGAATCAACAAAATCGCACGACAAGAATTTCAAGAATTGAAACTTTCCTAAAAGGTTTGCAGCCTCCCGAGGATAAGTACAGGCGTCCCCGTACCGATCCACGAGACTCTACTAAACCGGCTCATGACTCGCGAGACCTGTTAACCTAGGCTCTGATACCAACTTGTCACGACCCAAACCCCGGTCGTGATGGCGCCCAACACATTGCTAGGCAAGCCCGACCATCTTATCCATTAAAACCAGCCAATTATTAATTACATATGATCAATTAAACTTAAATAACATGTTTTCATATCAAAACGATAATCGTGCAAGTAGAAGCACACAAAAATATCGTCCCAACCAAATCGTGGTGTCACAAGTCTGAGCCTCTACAACGAAACATCCTACATAATACAAGTCTAGGAAGAATGAAAACAATAAAATAATAAGAGGGAGAGATCAGGTCCTGCGAACGTTGGCATCTACCTCGAAGTCTTCACGGGATAGTAATGAATACGCAGCTGCGACAGCTCAACTGCTCTCTGGAACCTGTGAATCTGCACAAAAAGTGCGGGGGAATAGGGTGAGTATATTTCAACTCAGTGAGTAATAATAATAAACAACAACTGAAAATAAGAACACATGTACTATCACTAAACAGTTCTAAGGGTAACCTCAGAGGTAAGTCATCTCTACAGTGAATACCCCTATTTTCAGTCCACATCTATCCCACCAAGGTTCCACACTGACCTAGTCCTCACTCATACTGCTGCGGCGTGTAGCCCGATCCAATATATATGTAAAATGCTGCAGCGTGCAGCCCGATCCAATATATATATAGCGCTGCGGTGTGCAGCCCGATCTAATATATATAGTGCTACGGCGTGCAGCCCGATGCAATATATATAGTACTGCAGCGTACAGACCGATCCATTTAACGTCGACACCGCTCACCGGGGGTATGTATAGACTCCGGAGGGGCTCCTACAGCCCAAGCGCAATAATACTATGGCGTGCAGTCTGATCCACATATATATTACTGCGGCGTGCAATCCGATCCAATATATATAGCGCTGCGGCGCACACACACACACACACACACACACACACACACACACACACATATATATATATATATATATATATATATATATATATATATATATATATATATATATATATATATATATATATATATATATATATGTATATGTACATAAACATTAATGCTGCAGCGTGCAGCCCGATCCGGTATGTATATCAATACCTCACGGCGGGTCCTCGACCCCATCTCAGTCAATATAGACTTGGCCTCTCAGGCCCAATATAATATCTCATAATGGGTCCTCAACCCTATCTCAGTCGGTATAGACTTGGCCTCTCAAGCCCACTCAGCTAGCACAGGGAATCCCACCCTAGGTAGTCTCTCTCAAAGTACATATCTAGTACTGGCTCATGATACGCTATACAGCTATAACTACGACTGAGTGTATATATCCAACATGATATAAGTGTGACCTAGCTCTACAGGTTTCCCTAATACTTCTACAGATCGGCATAAGGCCCCAAACACGGCTACTAGCCCAATTACACTGTTATAAGCTCATTCACAGTCATAATACACAATAAACTATCAGTCGGGAAGGACCAAGTCCAATCCCCAAATTACAATGTCACTACGCCCGTCACATGACGCGTGTCTTATCTCAACATAGCACTATATAGTGCAAGTACGGGGTTTCGAATCCTCAGTACATTATTTACTACCACCACTCACCTCGATCCGGTAGAAGTCCTAGTCGCCTTGCGCTTGCCTCGCAAATTAATCCCCTCGGATGCCAAATCTGCTCAATATCAATGAGAATACATCAATATAGCCTAATTAGACACAACCCATTCGAAGTAATTCAATTTACACCAAAACCCACAAAGTTGTCAAAACCCGACTTTTGGCACGCTTCTCAAAAATTACAAAAGTTACATTTTCGGAATCCTTATCTCAATACGAGTCCATACATATGAAGTTTGTCAAAATCGGACTCTGTTTGCCAATTCAAATCAACGTTTTATCATAACCCTGGCTTAGGGCTAAATTCCCCCATTAATTCTTCCAATTTTAATGAAATAAAGGAGGATTCTAAGATAAAAACACGTATTTGAACAATAAAACTTACCTCCGATGATAACCCGGTGAAATCCCTGCAATTTACAGTTAATTTTGCTCTATAAGACTCAACAATTGAGGTTTTTGTGTGAATGGCCGCGACTGAAATGTTCTGGACTTAAATTAACTACCAGCCATCCTTACAATACGCGATCGTAGCCCTTGGCATGCGATCGCAATTCACAGCTTCCTGGGTGACCAAATTTTCCTCTACGCGATCGCAGTGACCAACCCAGCGACTCTACACGATCGCATCACAGCGACCGCGACCGCACTGCTTTCGGATCAAACCTTACGCGATCGCATCGATAGCCTCGCAATCGCGATGCACAAACCTTTAAACTTACGCGATCGCACCTCTCACCCTGCGATCGCGGAGAAATATTTCCCAACCTCTCTCCGATACACTACGCGATCGCATGGCTAGGCCTGCGATTGCGATGAACAAAATCCTTCTGCAATTTAGTGCAGCAGATCAGCTGCCCATTTTGGCTCAAAATGGTCCGTTTGGACCCCCGAATTCATCCCGAGGCCGCCGGGACCCCAACGAAAACCACCAACATACTCCAAAACACGATACAAACTTGTTCCAATCTGAAAAACACGCCCTTAAACACGGAAATCATCGAATTCAAGCAAATTCAAGCCTAAGTTTTCATTTAAACTTTCGCAACCAACATTCGATCAAAAACCCGACCAAACAACCTCCGAATGACCTGAAAATTTGCAGGCATATCTAAAATCGCCTAATGGAGCTACTGCAACTATCTGAATTCCATTCCGACTCTCGGATCAAAATCTCACCTATCGTTCAGATTTTGCCAAAATTCAACCTTAGCCAATTCAAGCCTAAAACTACATCGGGCCTTTAAATTCACTTCTGATCGCTCTCCTAGCTCATAAATGACCTCCCGGAGCTGACCGAATCATTAGAATTTGATTCCGAGCTCTCTAACTCACAAGTCAACATCCAGTTGACTTTTTCCGACTATTCCTTCTTCTAAGAGACTATTTGTCTAATTTCCAACCAAACTCAATCCGAATTGACTCAAACTCACCAATCATGCATATTGAAACATTAACAAGCATATACTAGGGATAAAGGGGTGATAGCTCACATGATGACAGGTCGGGTCATCACACAAAAATCCCCCATTAATCCTTCCATTTACAGTGAAATAAATGAAGATTCTAAGATAAAATCGTATATTTAGACCATAAAACTTACCTCAAATGTTTTCCCGATGAAATCCCTTTCAAATCCCGTCACTTTTCTCTCTAAAAACTTAATAATGGAGGAAATGTGTTATGGGTTCGCGAATGAAATGTCTTGTTAAAAACACTTCTGCCAGGCCTCTTTACTCTATGCGATAGCAGCCTTTGGCATGCGATTGTGATGTACAAATTTAGTAGGGATAATTTTCTTCTAAGCAATCGCATGGACTCAGTCGCGATCGCGATGACCAGCTAAACAACGCTACCCGATCGCGACACTTATACTGCGATCGCATTGCTTCCAGATCAAACCTTACGCGATCGCGAAGAGCAAAAGACCATCAGCTCTCCGATACACTACGCGATCACTTGGCCATCTTCGCGATCCCGAAGAACAAACGTCTACTACACCTATGACTCAGTTGTAATAAGCAGGGGTAAGACATCGAAGGTAAGAAAACCCAATACAACATTAAGTAAAGATATACACAATACCCTGCATCAATATCAACATGAACAATATCCGAACCAGCAATATCAGAACCAGCAATATCAGCTAACAGCATAACATGTATAGCTAAATGAAATGCAATGCATGAATATGACCACTACAGCGCGTAGCCCAATCCATTTAGGTACCCGTGCTCACTGTGGGGTTTCAGACTCTGGAAGGGCTCCTACAACCCAAGCAAAATATCATGATACACTGCAGTGTGCAGTCCGATCCACTACTAGTCAGCTATAATGCTATGCAGCCTCACAGGCTCAGAAATAGTATTTAAAAACTCTTTTTATCATTTTTAGTAGAAAATAGTATTTCAGAAATTCCAGAGTTTGGAAAACCATTTTAGATAGTAATAGCTCGAGACTGGTATCAAATTAGCATGTCAATATCACATAAACAATAATAACGATCCTCGCGGGATCCTAATAACTGGCTCACAGCCCAAAGATATACACAACCATCCAAGTAGGAGGTTCACCGGCTCAATAGTAGCCAACAACACAGTATAGTATCAACAGGTCGGACTAAGCCATAGTCCTCAATCACGTTCGACCCCGCACTCACAAGAGAGTATGTGTCTTGCCTCAATACAGCGTCACAAAGTGATATACCGGGGTTTCGAACCCGCTGGTCATCACCCACACCCATTACTCACCTCGACTCGGCTCGAAGACTAGTCCGCAATGCCCTTGCCACGAGAATCGGCCTCCACAGGTGTAGAATCTGATCAAAATCAATAGAAATGCATCAAAATAGGTTAAAGGGACATTACCCAATCGAAACAACTCGAATTACACCAAAAACCACAAAGTTGCCAAAACCCGACTTTCGGTATGCTTCTCGAAAAATTACAAAAGTTACATCTTCAGATTCCTTACCTCAACATGAGTCCATACATATAAAGTTTATCAAAATCGGACTCCATTTGCCCATTCAAATCGATGATTTACCATAACCCAGGCTTAGGGAAAAAATCCCCCATTAATCCTCCCATTTATAGTGAAATAATTGAAGATTAAATGATAAAATCGTGTATTTAGACCATCAAACTTACCCCCAATGTTTTCCCGATGAAATCCTCATCAATTCCCGTTACTTAGCTCCCAAGGAACTCAAAAATGGAGGTTTTGTGCAAATGGGTCGCAGATGAAATGTTCTGAACTTAACCTTCCTGTCAGGCGTTTTAACACTGTGCGATCGCAGCCCTGAAATGTTCTGATTTTTAATCTTCCTGACAGGTTTTTATCTTTATGCGATCGCAGCCTTTGGCAGACGATCGTGATGTACAAAATTAGGGCGACCGAATTTCCTTCTACGCGATCGCGTGAACTCAACCGCGATCGCGATGACCAACTTATCAACTCTACGCGATCGCGACACTGGCTATGCGATCGCATTTCTTCCGGACCTTGCCGTACGTGATCGCAGACGGACCCTCACGATCGCGATGCACACAAACTTGACCTAACGCGATCGCATGAAGCACTTCGCGATCGCGAAGAACAAATTATCTGCAGTTTTATTGCAGCAGATCAGTAGTGCCTTTTGGCACAAAATGGTCCGTTTGGACCCCCAGATTCATCCCGAGGCCCCCGGGACCCCAAAAAAACCACCAACCTACTCCAAAACACGATAAAAACTTGTTCCAATCATAAAAACACGCCCTTAAACACAAAAATCATCGAATCAAAGCGAATTCAAGCCTAATTTTCATCTAGATCTTCCGAAACCAACATCCAATCAAAAACCCGAACAAACGATGACCGAATGACCTGAAAATTTGCATACATACCCAAAATCACCTAACAAAGCTACTACAATTGTCAGAATTCCATTCTGACTCCCGGATCCAAATCTCACCTACCATTCGGATTTCGCCAAAATTCAACCTTAGCCAATTCAACCCTATTTCTACACCGGACCTCCAAATTTAATTTTGATCGCTCCCTTAAGTCACAAATCACCTTCTGGAACTAACCAAATCATTAGTATTCGATTCCGAGCCCTCTAACCACATAGTCAACTCTGGGTTGACTTTTTGTAAACAAGTTTCACTCAAAAAGGCTATATGCCTCATTTTCAACCAGAATCACTCCCAATTCACCCTATAGACTCTTACACACATATAGAAACATGAAACACATAAATGAAGGGTAACGGTGTGATAACTCTCGTGCCGACGGGCCGGAACATTCTCCCCCACTTAAGCAAACGCTCATCCTCGAGCGTACCAGAATTGTAGTAGGAGCAATCCAATAGTTGAATGACCTTACCAAGCATATATTCGAGGTGATACTATATCGCCCTATCTATTATAAGTCCGGTAACACTGTATAGCTGAAATTCCATAGTCCATCTGAACCATAGACCACATTGCACTTTCCGAAATCATATACCAAATCTGAATTCCACGTTTATACACAGAAAGAACCCGAACCAACTGTAATAACACATACTTTCCACTCCATGTGAGACTATATGATATACTACACAACCCAAACACTCGAGATGATTACATCGATTCACGGCAATTGACCATAATAACCAAATACTAACAGAAAAACCTTTTTATTGTTAGCTAAAGTCTTATTCTAACACCTCCATATACTGCCCACGACAACTAAAGCACGTGATATACCGAACCCATCTCTCAAGTCAACCATTCATGAATCTATTTTCCTTTTGACTGATACCACAACAGATTTCGAAGCCAACCTCGATGTTACCTTTCTAACAAGCTCAGATCAAATATGCTCGTACTCATTAATGACTCCAACGAACATTTCGATTATAACACACCACACTGGTGACATGACACCTCAACATCGGCCTAAGCCACAACATACACAACGCAGGCTCCAATTAAAAACGGTCTGAACATACTCAAGCCATGACAACTGACTCAATTTGAGAGTTGTAATTCCAATTCCTCCGTACTATCACAACACAGAACTGAGATCCCATCTCACAACGTAGAAATAGAATACCTAAATCCTCCTCGAAAGGTCATAACATCATGTGGCCTTGCGACAACTTGTGATTCCATCCAAACACTATTACCCATGAAGCACCTCAAGTCATCATGCTCAAAACAGTCAGCCACGCATAGATTTAGGTCTGACTCAGGCAATCAATCTCACCCACGGTAAAACAATTAACATAAACTATCAAATCCTGAAATGACACAACCGATGTGCTATTCACCGAGCGACACCCAATACGGACTTTCCTCAGAAACTAGGAAGTATCGTATACAAGGTAACATATAGAAAACTATTCTCCACATCACACGGTTGTGGCGTGCAACCCCCTCCAAATAACATACCCGTGGCGGCGTGCCACCCGATCCAGATACCATACCTATGGCGGCATGCCACCTGATCCAAACAACCCGTGGCGGCGTGCCACCTGATCCACGCATAAATCTTGTAAAAGGAAATGCACATCGAGTTAAATTGCTCATTACAATAAACATATATAGCCTCAAGCTTGGCCACAAGAAACACATCCGACAAAGCTCCTCAATACCGGAACTGAATCATTGGTAGAAACCTCTGCACTGATATCCGCCACGAAGGCCCAACTGACAAAGCAATACCTACCAGCCGTCCACTGGTCCTGGGGTACAACTACCCTGCTGGAGCATACTCTAATGCACTCTGCTACGCAATTTGTGCCATTTCCGACATAGTCCATATCACATTAGTCTAGACAACCTGACTTATGACAACCAGTCTACAATCAAGTATCATAACCCAAATTCATCATATCAAGCTAAGAGAGAGCCACTAGGGCTTCCAATTTCCAATAATCGCTAAACGTTGCTGATACACACGATATACAACCACTGCGTAGGCAGTTTACGAGAACTTCTAGTCTCCAACACACATATATAACACAAGAATCACTATACCTGATTCCACACCCCATCGTACGAGTACATAACACACATCACGCATCCATACATACCATGAAAGCCATTCAAAAATTTCACTATGCCATCAACCACTCAATTATTACAGTTGATCCAACAAGAGAATACTGCAATACCACCGAATATTATCAGTTTACATTACCTTGCCCTTTTAAACATATACCCCATAAAATCGCTAGAACAACAATACCATTACCCTTAATCACCAGAAAGATCGATTCTTAAATCATCTGCAGCTGCCCGCGCTGCTCAAGAATTTTGATGACTTCCCATATATTATGAACTGATCTCGAACCTTGAACATGCCATTATCAACTTTCCATAACACATCGCATATACCACACCACACTAAGATAACATGGAAACTTCTATCCCTTTCCTACACCGCAAACATCGACGCACTCAACTAGTCAAGGACTTTCATGATCCCATATAGAAGAAAACTCATTACACATTCCCAGCTTCGCATACCAATAGGAAATACACTCATTTTCAAACCACGGTAAAACACATCACAAACGCTTTCTCCCAATTCCATTTCATAAGTTAAACCGCCAAGACTGAGTCCTTCTACCCATATCGAGTTACACAACTTCCAGCACTCAAGAGCTTTGTTGCACAATACCAGCAAGACTCATTACTTCAAACACATACCAGGAATTAATCGTATCCTTATCATACCTTTTCAGTTTATTAACAAGTTGTTCCATTTACCCAATTTCCTTTCTGATTCATCTTTAATTTAATATTAGCCTTAACTGTAACACCACAATACCTCAACTCATGTTTCCACACGAGACTCGCACATAAGACCACACGATCTAAGACACATAGGCCACTGAATACTCTCTCAATGTTTCCCAAAAGTACCACATTCTACAATACTTTACTTTGAAGAACTTTCTGCGATTTGAATTTGTTATCATTACCTTCCGATACGGTTACATAGAATCCCATCATTCACATAATATAACACAAGTCTTGATCTCTTCTAACGAAACCACCATCTTTAGCCACACACACAATCTTAATACACCTTACTGTTACAAGAAAAATCTTGAACACCGCTAAACCATTCTCGGGCGTCATTCGCCCTTATTTAGCTGTAATTCAACTATCTTATTGAACAGAACCACTCGTGCCTTGTTAGAACTCTAACACCGCAGAACATGATTGTATACAAATACAATTAGCTATCTTTCTTTTCTATACACCGAACATTCTTTACCAATAGCAGTTCAAAAAACCTAGTATTTCTTTACATCTACGAAGCACCATAACCTTTATCAGAATTTTCTCGACATACTTAGAGTTAGAACCAACATAGCACACAACAATGTAATCAATTAATCAATAACAGCCTCCCCAACTTGGCTCGGAGCCATACATCAAAGCACTTTTACCCACCCATAGCATTCTTACTCAAATGATGCCACAATGTTATAGTGAGATTAAGATCAAGTCATTTACAAGCTTTGGCGGAGACTCGAATCATCAGAAATCTTAACTCTTTTTCAATTCTTATATTTATTCACACACAGTTAAGCCCATTCTTTAGTTGACAAAATCTTTTCTAAGTCCCAAATTTTCCAAAAATTTTGACAAAGTTTCCTTTGTAATTTGTCCTATCCACCTGCCATAGAATCACCAAAACCATCCTAACAATACACTCGCAACTCGACAAGACATCACAATGCATATCAACAACATTAGTCTCAATACTATACGAATCATATTATCAAAATTGATACATGAACATGCGCTGCACCTGCTCGAATCATAACACATATCAAATACCTTTCAATTACACCTAAGAATCAACCCACCTACTTCGCCTCAATTTAGTATTTCAAGACAATACCTTCCACTAGGATACACATAGCATAATCACTTTAGTCTTCCTGAGTCTGA
Organism: Nicotiana noctiflora; assembly: GCA_032618575.1. NCBI lineage: Eukaryota > Viridiplantae > Streptophyta > Magnoliopsida > Solanales > Solanaceae > Nicotiana > Nicotiana noctiflora. Next base: position 323,549 of record JASVEL010012131.1, read on the forward strand.
ACTCGTTCTACTACACGAAAGGCACTTTACCTTCCAACTAAGAGATATGATAAATATTCACCACGCCCATAGCTCGGGGCTACACAACAGATTACAATAAGAGTCAAAGAACTAACAACTCATCCATTTACACAATCAGGGGCAATACCGATCATATAAGTTTCATAATACCAGCTCACAAAATCAGCACCTTGGTGCTCAAGCCATAGGCGAAGATTCGGCCTCAAGTCCTCCAGACTGGCCCAATATGAAATCACGGAGATTATATCTTGCCCTTGATCGGGGAATCACAAGCCATCAAGGCAAACTTATTACTAAGGCGCTTAATGCATACACAGACGTGTGGAAGGAATTTCATAAATTATATCTCAAGCTAAATAAAGTACGCACGATAAGAATTCCAAGAAATGTAAAGTTTTTCCTAAAGGTCTGCAGCCTCCTCAAGATAAATACAGGCATCCCCGTACCGATCCACGAGACTCTACCAATCGGCTCAAGACTCATGAGGCCTAGTAACCTAGGCTCTGATACCAACTTGTCACGACCCCAAACCCGGTCGTGATGGCGCCCAACACACTGCTAGGCCAGCCCGACCAATCAACAAAAACAGGAGCTATCAGCTCACATTTACCCCCTTTTAAGGATAAACAATGATATTATAATAATGAAAATATCCAACATACCGGGATTAGACATCCCAAACCAGTATAACCTCCCAACGGAACAAGAGTCACAAGTCATGAGCCTCTACCAGAATTTATAAACTGTGATAGTGGGATAGACATAACAAAAATAAAGATAAACTGGAGAGTCAGGTCCTGCGGACGCTGGCAGCTACCTCGACTGTCCAAAGTAATCTCCAAGAAACTATAAACTCAGATCTGCTGCGATGTACCTAGATCCGCACACAAGGTGCAGGGAGTCGGGTGTGAGTACTTCCAACTCAGCGGTAATAAAAGTAAATAATGCTGAGGCAAAGAAAACCACACAAACTATATCAGTATAAGCATAAGCAATATCCGAACCAACAATATTAGAACCAGCAATATCATCTATCAGAATAACAGGTATAGCTAAATGCAATGCAATGCATGAATATGACCGCTGCGACGTGTAGCCTGATCCATTTGGGTACCCGTACTCACTGTGGGGGTTCAGACTCTGGAGGGGCTCCTACAGCCCAAGCACAATATCATGATACGCTGCGGTATGCAGCCCGATCCACTACCAGTTAGCTATAATGAAATGCAACCTCACAGGCTCAGAAATAGTATTTGTAAACTCTTTTTATCATATTTCAGTAGAAAATAGTGTTTAAGAAATCCAGAGTTTAGAAAACCATTTTTAACAATAATAGCTCAGGACTGGTATCAAAATAGCATGTCAATATCATAAAAACAATAGCATCGATCCTCGCGGGATCCCAATAACTGGCTCACAGCCCAAAGATATACACAACCGTCCAAGTAGGAGGTTCACCGGCTCAATAATAGCCAACAACACAATATAGTAACAACAGGTTGGACTAAGCCATAGTCCCCAATCACATTTGACCTCGTACTCATAGGAGAGTACGTGTCTCGCCTTAATACAACATCACAAAGTGATATACCGGGGTTTCGAACCCGCTGGTCATCATCCACACCCATTACTCACCTCGACTCGACTCGAAGACTAGTCCGCAATGCCCGTGCCATGAGAATCGGCCTCCACAGGTGTAGAATCTGATCAAAATCAATAGAAATGCATCAAAATAGGCTAAAGGGACATTACCCAATCGAAACAACTCGAATTACACCAAAAACCACAAAGTTGCCAAAACCCGACTTTCGGTACGCTTCTCGAAAAATTACAAAAGTTACATATTCGGATTCCTTATCTCAACACGAGTCCACTATATAAGGTTTATCGAAATCGGACTCTGTTTGCCTATTCAAATCGATGATTTACCATAACCTAGGCTTAGGGCAAAAATTCCCCATTAATCCTCCCATTTACAGTGAAATAATTGAAGATTCAATGATAAAATCGTGTATTTCGACCATGAAACTTACCCCCAATGTTTTCCCGATGAAATCCTCTTCAATTCCCGTTACTTAGCTCTCAAAGAACTCAAAAATGGAGGTTTTGTGTAAATGGTCACGAATGAAATAATCTGAACTTAACCTTCCTGTCATGCATTTTAATACTATGCGATCACAGCCCTTGGCATGCGATCGCAGTGAGTTAATTTTCCTGGGCTCAAAAATACTCTATGCGATCGCAGCCTTTGGCACGCGATCGCGATGTACAAAATTTGGGCGACTAAATTTCCTTCTACGCGATCGTGTGAACTCAACCGCGATCGTGTGAACTCAACCGCGATCGCGATGACCAACTTATCAACTCTACGCGATCGCGACACTGGTTACGGGATCGCATTGCTTCCAGACCTTGACGTACGCGATCGTAGACAGACCCTCGCGATCGCGATGCACACAAACTTCACCTTACGCGATCACATGAAGCACTTCGCGATTGCGAAGAACAAATTATCTGCACTTTTATTGCAGCAGATCAGCAGTGCTTTTTCGCACAAAATGGTCCGATTGGACTCCCGGATTCATCCCGAGGCCCCCGGGACCCCAACGAAAATCACCAACCTACCAAAACATGATACAAACTTGTTCCAATCATAAAAACACGCCCTTAAACACGGAAATCATCGAATCAAAGCGAATTCAAGCCTAAGTTTCATCTAGAACTTCCGAAACCAACATCCAATCAAAAACCCAACCAAACTATGTCCGAATGACCTGAAAATTTGCAGACATACCCATAATCACCTAACGAGCTACAGAAACTGTCGAGAATTCCATTCCGACTCCCGGATCAAAATCTCACCTACCGTTCGGATTTCGCCAAAATTCAACCTTAGCCAATTCAAGCCTATTTCTACACCGGACCTCCAAATTCAATTCCGATCGCTCCCCTAAGTCACAAATCACCTCCCGAAACTAACCAAATCATCAAAATTCGATTCCGAGCCCTCTAACCACATATTCAACTCCAGGTTGACTTTTCATAAACAAGCTTCACTCAAAAAGGCTCTATACCTCATTTTCAACCAAAATCCCTCCCAGTTCACCCGATAGACTCTTACACAGATATAGAAACATGAAACACATAAATGAAGGGGTAACGGGGTGATAACTCTCGTGATGACGGGTCGGGTCATCACACAACCCAATAGCTGAATGACCTAACAAAGCATATATTCGGGGCGATCCCACGTCACCCTATCTCACATAAGTCTGATACACACTATAGATAGAATTTCAGAGCCCATCCGAACCATAAACCACATTGCACCTTCAGAAATCATATACCAAATCCTAATCTTATGCCTATACTCTGGATACACCCGAACCAACTGTAATAACCGATACTCGTCACTCCCGGTGAGACCGTATGATATGCTACACCACCCAAACCCTCGAGGTGATGGCATCTACCCATAGCAATTTCCCGCAATAACCAAATACCAACAAAAGAACCTTCTTCATTAGCAAATGTATTCTTCCAGCACATTAATATACTGGCCACGACAACCAAAACACGCGATATACCGAATCCATCTCTCAAGTCAAACATTCATGAATTCGTCCCAGTTTTGACTGATACCACACAGTTCCTGGAGGTAAACATCAATGTTACCTTTCTAACCAGCTGGAATCGCATATGCTCGCACTCAATATTAACTCCAATGGTCCTTTCGATTGTAATACACTGCACTGGTGATATGACACCACAACACCGGCCTAAGCCGTGACGAGCACAACACAGTCTCCAATAAGAAACGACTGATCATACTCAAATCACAACAACTGACTCAAACAGAAGCGTCGTATTTCAATTCCTCCGCATTATCATAACATAGAGCTGAGATCCCGTCTCATATACCTGAAATGTCATAACATCATATGGTCTTGCCACGACTCACGATTCTATCCAAACATTATTACTCATGAAGCACGTCAAGTCACCACGCTCAAAATAGTCAGCCACGCTCATACTTAGGTCAGAACTCAAGCAATTAATAACACATGCGGTGATATAATTAATATACGCTATCAAATCCTGAAAGGACACAACCGATGTGCTATTCCCCGAGCGGTACCCAATACGGGTTGTTCCTTGGAAGCTAGGAAGTATCGTAAACAAGGTAACATATAGGAAGCTATATTTTCCACATCACACTATTACGGCGCGCAACCCGCTCCAATAACATACCCGTGACGGCATGCCGCCCGATCTAGATACCATACATGTGGCGGCATTCCACCTGATCCAGATAACATACATGTGTCAGCGTGCCACCCGATCCACGCATAAATCTCACAAAAGGAAATGCACATCGAGTCAAGTTGCTCATTACAACAAACATATATATAGCCTCAAGCTCGGCTACAAGAAACGCATCCGACAAAGTTCCTCAATACTGAAACGGAATCAATGGTAGATACCTCTACACTGACATCCGCCACGAAGGCCCAACTGACAAAGCAATACCTACCAGCCGTCTGCTAGCCCTAGGGTACATCTACCCTACTGGAGCATAATCTGATGCACTCTGCTACGCAGTTTGTGACATTTTCTGATGTAGTCCATATCACATTAGTCTAGACAACCTGACTTATGACAACCAGTCTACAATCATATATCATTATTCAAATTCATCATATCAAGTAAAGAGAGCTGCTAGGGCTTCCAATTTCTAATAATCGCTAGACGGTGCCGATACACATGATATACCACCATTGTGTAGGCGGATTACGAGAACTTCTAGTCTCCAACACGTATATAGCACGTGAATCGTTATGCCAGATTCCACACTTCCCCATACGAATATATAACACGTATATAGCACGTGAATCGTTATGCCAGATTCCACACTTCCCCGTACGAATATATAACATGCATCAAGCATCCATCAATACCACGAAAGCCGTTCAGAATTTTCACTATGCCATTGACAACTCAATCATTACAAATCGCTTCAACAATAGAATATCACAATACCACCAGATATTATCAGCTTACATCACCTTGCCCTTTTTGAACTTATACCCCATCAAATCACTATGATAGTAGTACCCTTTTCTTAATTACCAGAGAGATTGATTCTTTGATTATCTACAGCTGCCCACGTTGCTTGAGAATTTTAATGACTTCCCATATAATATGAACTGATCTCAAAACATTGAACATGCCATTATCAACTTTCCATAACACAGCGCATATACCATACTACACTAAGATACATGGAAATTTCTATCCCTCTCCTACGACGCAAACATCGACGCACTCGACTAGTCAAGGACATTCATGTTCCCATATAGAAGAAAAATCATTACACATTCCATGATTCGCATACCGACAGGAAATATACCCATTTTCAAACCACGGTAAAACACATCACAAACTCTTTCTTCCAATTCATTGCATAAGTTAAACTGCCAGGACTGAGTCCTTCTACCCACATCGAGCTACGCAACTGCCAACACTCAAGAGCTTTGTTGCATAATATCTACATGACTCATTACTTCGAACATATACCATGAATTAATCACATCATTATCATACCGTTTTAGTTTATTAACAAGTTGTTCTATTTATCCAATTCCTTTCTGATTCATCTTTAATTTAATATTAGCCTTTACTGTAGCACCACAATACCTCAACTCATGTTACCACACGAGACTCGTACATAAGACCACACGGTCTAAGACCCATAGGCCACTGAATACTCTCTCAATGTTTCCCAGAAGTACCACATTCTACAATACTTTGTTTTGAAGAACTTCCTGCGATTTTGAATTCGTTATCATTACATTCCAAAACGAATACATAGAATCCTATCATTCACATAATATAACACAAGTCTTGATCTCTTCTAATGAAACCACCGTCTTTAGCCACATACACAATCTTAAGACACATGACCGTCACAAGCAAAATCTTGAACACCGCAAGACTATTCTCGGGCGTCATTCACCCTTATTCAGTTATAATTCAACTGTCTTATTGAACAGAACCACTCGTTCCTTGTTAGAACTCTGACATCGCAAAACATGATTACATACAAATACAATTAGCTATCTTTCTTTTCTATACACCAAACATTCTTTACCAACAACAGTTCAAAACATCCTAGTATTTCTTCACATCTACGAAGCACCACAACCTTTATCAGAATTTTTCCAACATACTTGGAGACAGAACCAACATAGCACACAACAGTGCAATCAGTTCGATCCAACACATATAGATATACTATTGCGGCGCACAGCCTGATCCAATAATATATAACTACGCTCACTAGGGGTGTGTGCAAACTCCGAAGGGGCTCCTACAGCCCAAGCACAATAATACTGCGGCGTGCGCTCGATCCACCGCAATAATACTGCGGTGTGCGTCCGATCCACACATATATTACTCGCGCGTGCGCGGTCCCGATCCACATATATATTCATCGCGGCGCGTAGTCCGATCCACATATATCTATATAATGTTGCGGCATCCAACCCGATCCAATATATATATATATATATATATATATATATATATATATATGTATATGTATAATGTTGTGGAATGCAGCCCAATCCGGTATGTATATCAATACCTCTCAACGGGTCTTCGACCCCATTTCCGTCAATATAGACTTTGCCTCTCAGGCCCACTCAGCTAGAACAGGGAATCCACCCCAGGTAGTCGTTCTCAAAGTACACATCTAGTACTGGCTCATGATTTGCTATACAACTATGATTACAGCTGAGTGTATGTATCCACCATGATATAAGGTTCACCTAGCTCGACAGGCTTCCCTAATACTCTACAGATCGGCACAAGACCCCAAACATGGCTACTAGCCCAATTACACAGTTATAAGCTCAATCTTAGTCATGATACACAATAAACTATCAATCGGGAAGGACCAAGTCCGTCTCCCCAGTCACAGGAATAGCATAAAATCTAGCCTAACCCCTCCCTCGAGGGCAGCCTCTATCACCTTGATCCCCGCCCCTGGCTGGCTGGGCAGGTGGGGTGGCATCTAGAGCTGGAACGATGGCATGATGCCCCTGTGAACCATGCTGAGGCTGTAAAGTCTGTGGAGGCACTCCTTTCCTATGCCTGGGGCACACCCTAACCAGATGGTGAGTATCCCCGCACTCATAAGAAGCCCTGGGAGGACTCGGTGGCTATGACTGACTGGCCCTGCTCCCGCTGGACTAATCCCTGGAGGCACCCCGCGTAGGAGGCGCACTGGAAATTGGGGGAGCATAGTAAGGCTCCAGAGGTGCTGGAGGAGCTGGGCTACCACCAACTGCTGGCAATGCTGAATGAACCCGACTCACGAGACCTCTTGGCCTCCCTCTCTCCTTGCTCTCTAGTGAGCATATCCTCGACTCGTATGGCAATACACACTGCCTGCTGATACGGCACATCCATCTCCAGCTCTCTAGCCATGCTGGACCGGATAGGCGGAAAAAGACCCTCAATAAACCTCTGCACTCTCTCTCGGACCGTGGAGACCAAAGCCGGTGCATGTCTGGCTAACCGGGTGAAACTAATGGCATACTCAGATACTATCATAGAGCCCTGGCGCAACCACTCAAACTCTGCACGCCAAGCATCCCTAAGGTTCTAGGGAACAAACTCCCTCAAAAACATATCAGAAAACCGTGTCCATGTCAGCGACGCAGACTCGTCTGGACAATCCAACTCATACGTGCGCTCCAATCATAAGCGGCCCCTCAAAGCTGAAAAGCATTAAAGGAAACCCCATTGGTCTCCACTATACCCATAGTACGGAGGATGCGATGACACTCCTCCAGAAATATCAAGGCATCATCTGAAGCTAAACCACTGAACACTGGGGGATCATACTTCTTGAACCTCTCCAACCTGCGCTACTCGTCCTCGGAGGCAGCTGACCCACCTTCGGGCTGTACTGGTGCAGCAGGCGGTATAGGAATAATCTCTGGAACATGATCGACGGGCGCTCACTACTCAGGAGTGCGGGAATTGAACTCGCAGTCCATATATCAGTATTATAGGATCTTTGGGAATTTGAACCCGCGATCCGTATATCAGTATCACAGGATCTCCGGGAATTGAACCTGCAGTCCACAGAACACAAACACAATCAAATAAGAGAAAACATAGAGAAATATGCAGTACACTGCTACAATTAACAACTAATCCAGTCTCAACGTGTTCCAGGGAATTCAATTAAGACAAGTAGGCATTTAGACAGTTAATCCTATCTAATCATGCTTCCCTAGCTAACACAGGATAAATATTGCAATTAAACCAATGATATAACAGAGATAATACTGATTGAGCAATTTAAGTAAAGTGGTTTTTCAACAATTTGCACAAGTACATGCCCGTCACCTCGTGTACAAGGCATTCAAATCAACACATATATATCCTATGGGAGAAAATCCCCCACACAAGGTTAGACAAGTCATTTACCTCAATCCCGGCACAAAACCGCTAAGAAATGACTCACTTGCCACGAGTATCCGACTCCGAGTAACCCAAATATTTTCAAACCAATTACATAGTGTAAATAACATCGCAAGTAACTAATTACACTGATAAAATTAAAGCTAAGACACAAAATAGGTGAAATGACCAAAATACCCCTCTGGGCATTAGCTCGGAATCAAAATATTTTTATGTTATTAAAACCCTCGTACTCTCACGAGTCTAACCATATAAAACTTATCAAAATCGGAGTTCATTTGCTCATTCAAAACGTCAATTTTCATTCTCTTCGACTTAGAGCAAAATCCCCCATTGTTACACCTTAATTCCTCCATTTTCAAAGATTAATTCCATGATTTTATCAATATATTAACATAAATTGAGTTCATGAGTGCTTACATGATGATACCCCTTGATTTCCTCCTCAAAATCGCCAAAATCCTCTCCTAGTTCGACGCCCCAAATATTTCTAATACTCTGAAATTTTTGAACTAAACTGACCTTAAACACTTCAGGAGTTCTGTTTCTGCGGGCTCTAGGTCACTTCTGCGACACCGCTTACGCGGACACTTGTCCGCTTCTGCGGAAGATTACCAAACGATCAAGCTCGCTTCTGCGGGAGCCTACCTGCTTCTGCGGGCTCGCTTCACCGAACAAAGGTCCACTTCTGCGGACTTAGTTGACCCCCACAATTCTCGCACCTGCGCTTCCCTTGCCGCTTCTGCGAACTCGCTTCTGCGGTCCAAGTTCTGCAGAAGTGAAAACAACATATGATAGCAGATCAAACCTACTACACTTCCCATTTTCTCCCGTTTAAATACCCGAACTCATCCCGAGGCCCCCGGGGCCTCAACCAAAAGCACCAACCTACTCCAAATCACGATACGAACTTGTTCCAATCATAAAAACATATCATTAAACACAAATATCATCAAATTATGGCATATTCAAGCCTAAGTTTCAACCAAAACTTCTGAAACCTACATACTATCAAACACCCGACCAAACGATGTCCGAATGACCTGAAAATTTGCAGACATATCCAAAATCACCTAACGAAGCTACTGAAACTGTCAGAACTCCATTTCGACCCCTAGATCAAAATCTCACCTATCAACCGAATTTTCAAAAATTTCAAACTTCGACATTTTAAGCCTAAATGAGCTACGGACCTCCAAAATACATTCCGAACACGCTCCCAACCCCGAAATCACCTAACGGAGCTAACAGAACCATCGAATTTCTGTTCCGATGTCTTCTTAACACTGTTTCGAATACGGGCCATTTTTCAACTATAAAGCTCTCATTTAGGGACTAAGTGTCCCAAAACACTTCAAATTCTAGAACTGAACATCCCGGCAAACCATAATAGAAGAAATGAGATTAGGGAAAACAATTAATTGGGAATCTGGGCGTAAATTTCAAAAACGTCTGGCCGAGTCCTTACAAAGGTTAAGAAGCAAATTTGGAGTCAAAAGTAGAAGAAAAAGGCCATATATGCAAAATGATATTGAACTCACGCATTCACAGCCCTGAAGATTCAGAGAACATGTTTGGCCGTGGTTCTACCGTGACCGTGGAAAAACCGCGGTGGATGTATGATGTTGAAGTTTGAAGATTCAGAGGGGTAGTTTGGCCACGGTTTTACCGCGACCGTAGCAAAACCGTGGTGGGAGGCATAAACTTAAGGGGCTAAAGTGTAAAAATGGGATTTTTAGATCTAAACCCTATATAAAACCTTAGGATTCGCCCAAAGAAGGCAAGCATTGTATTTAGAGTTCTTTTGCAAGGAAACCTAGTGTGAGAGAACTCTCCAAACATCTTTCTTACTTTCCTTTGAATTTTCATTATGATTTCTATTCTAGCTTTTGTTTTATAGTTATGAGTAGCTAAATTCCTATCTAAGGTTTTGATGCAACCTATTGGCTGATGAACTTCTGATTTATGTGAATACAAATTGTTAGTTAATCTCTATTTGTTCAACTTCATTCTCGTTGTAGTTAATTGACAGGATCCTCAAATAGTTGTGCCTATTTAGTTTGCATAACTTGGAAAAGAATGCATATTTAAGTTATTGTTGAACAACACCACTCTTAGATTATTAGAGGAATCTATAATTGCGGGTTTAAAGGCAGGATTAGGAATAAAGAAGCCTTGGGTGTAATCTTAAATGAGTTGTGATAGTTAAAGCAAACTAGTGTAACTCGAAAAAGTGCAATAGTAGATTACTGTGGTTACTCGTGAGAGATTTACGGTAGAATTAGTGTTCATAATTGATAGACAGATATTGATAAATTCATATGAGTGATCACGCCCAACTATTCCTTATAAAAGGACAATGCGGTCGCAACAAATATAACCCAAGTATTTCACACGGGGTTGAATCCTCAAAGAGTTAACCTACCAACTACAATTTTCAAAACCCAATAATCTTCCGAATCAGCTTCTCAAATATTCAAATATCCTTTTGAGTATTTCTTAATAACTACTTTTGCAAAGAACTAATTAACTGGAATAATAACTAAATATGTTGTAAACAAGAATGAGAAAGACTAAGGTGATGATTTACCCTATTGATGGAATTCCTTCTGTTTATGCTCATACAAATTTATCAATATCTCTCTATCAATCCTGAACAATATTCCTACCGTAAATCTCTCCCGGGTAATTATAATAATTTACTATTGTACTCTTTCGAGCTACCCTAGCTTTCTTTAACTATCACAATTCACTTAAGATTACACCCAAGGTTTCGTTATTCCTAATCCCACCTTTAGACCCACAATTATAGATTCCTCTAATAATCTAGGAATGGCGTTGTTCAACAATAACCTAAATATGCATTCTTTTCCAAGTTATGCACACTAAATAGGCACAGCTAATTGAGGATCATATCAATTAACTACAACAAGAACGAAGTTGAACAAATAGAGATTAACTAACAATTTGTACTCACATAAATCAGAAGTTCATCAACCAATGGGTTCCATCACAACCTTAGATAGGAATTTAGCTACTCATAACTATGGAAGCTAAAGATAGAATAGATTTCATAATCAAAATTCAAAAGAAAAGTAAGAGATATGTTTAGAGAATTCTCTCACACTAGTTTCCTTACAAAAGTACTCAATAATTTAAAACTTGCATCCTTTGGGAAAATCCTAAGGTTTTATAGAGGGTTTTGGTCATAAAAATCCCGTTTTACACTTTGGTCCCCAAACATTCTCGCCTATCACCGCGGTTCTACCGTGATCGCGGTCAAACCGCGGTGAAACACCTTCTCTAAAATTTATTTTTTTCAGCAGTCTTTAACCACCGCGGTTTCACCGCGGTTGCGGTGGAACCGCGGTGAAACGTGTTCTCTGAACTCTAAGGGCTGTCAAGAGTGGAATTTGGTGATTTTTGAACAAATGGCCTTTTTCATCTCCTTTTGACTCTAAAATTGCTCTTTAGCCTTCTTCATCCACTTTGTACCTACAACACATGAGAAACACAAATAAGATCATTTTGTCATCATATATATTATCAAAAAAACATTAAAGTGTGATTGTTTAGGGTATGAATATAGTAAAATTCATCTATTATCAACACCCCACACTTAAACCTTTTCTCATCCTCAAGCAATTTTAATTAATCCTAGGCCTACATTCTCAATATCTTCCCCAAAGTACATCACACAAGCTACAATCCATGATCAAACCTAAGTAGTGCACAATCCTTACTCAACTGTAAACTCACATGCCAAACATATTATTGATTACTCTAATTACTTTTACAGACTTTAAAACTTACCCTTTTCTTCCTGAGTTACATGCCCTCACAATACACAAACTGATAGAAGTTCCCACACATATGCAATTTATAACATGGAACTATATATAGAAAAAAATTCACTCACTCTCAGCAAAGAGCATTTATATGTACACAGACACACCATAAACTTGCCCCTAGTGTAATACTCTACTAATCGAGCCATTTAGTTAAAGATCAAGAGGTCTTTAAGGATTGTAATATAGGCTACAGGACGGGTAGAATACTTTTGGATATAGTGGCTAACCTCCCTAAGCACTTCTTTTACACACAACGTCTTTTTAGACTTATCATTATGTTCACCCTAATCATTCTTCCACCTTTTATTTACTTGTAATCCCACTTTTCTTTTGAGTGCAACTGGCTTCCTACACACGCACACACACACACACACACACACACATATATATATATATATATATATATATATATATATATATATATTATGCATTCACTGTACAACTGCCAGTTCACCAACTCTACCATTCATTATTGATTTCCCTTATTCACTATTCCCTCACCCCACACTTTTACTTTTGCATGTTCAGTATAATTCGAGTGCTTCTAGGAGGTAAGGTGAAACAATGTACAACATATATTTTGTGAACATTATAGGGTTATCAAAGAACATGCTTAGGGTTCAACGGGGTTAACTATGAAATTATGTACAGGTGGATTCACAGTTTTTTTATGGGGTTGCACAAAGAAATGCCTCTATCATCTCTATAACTAAATAACTTCTATTTTTCTTTGCACACACACAGGGCAAGTTCTAGGTTTCATGTGTAAACATATAATGCAGGTAAAAGCCTCACACACTCTTAGCATGCAACTCATTCTAAATTGGGTTTATCTACAAAGTCATACAAATGTTCAAGCAAGCCACACTGTGCAACTTAAGGCAATTAATAGAATCTACAGTCAAGCTTAGATAATACACTCTCAAGTTTCTTTTAGTTTTTCAAGTGTGCATACTTGGGTTTACATATTAACCTCTACCCATTTAAACCTAAACCAGAAAAAAAATCTACCTAACTCGGTTCAATAGAAACCTTTGAAAAAGAACCGTGGTCAAAGGAAAAACCAAGGGGAAGATAATACACTATCTAAGAAAAGGAAAAGATATAAATAAAAAAAATCCTACATGGACTACTACCCTCAAGAGTACTGTCCAAGTAGTCCGTCATCAGGAAGAGTCCTCTACTATTGTTTCTGGGTTTTCATGGTTTTTAATTTTTTTTTTCATTCCAACTTCAACCCTTAAGAAACCCGTCGACAAGTATCCATCATCTGGCCAAGCCAGCTGATATTATATACATCTAAATTATATTCTACCTAATTATACAATTTACAACATACAAGACAGAGTAAGTCTCCCACCCACACTTAATATTATGGCATGTCCCCATTTCATATAAAACAAGTTAAAGCATAGAAGGGTTAGAAGACTTCCCTGAGACTCAATCCGAGTCGGAGACTGTGGCGGGGTCGACGTTGCATGCTCGACCCAATGCTTTGAACCAAGCCATGAAGCGGCTCTCAGACCTGGACTGTCTCTGAGACATCGCATCCATGCGAGTGTGCAAGCCATCCACTGAAGTGCATAGATCTGCAACTTCTTCCTCCAAAGACCTAAGCATAGGTCTCGTGGACTGGGAACGTGAAAGTCTAGCTCCAAAATGAGCGCGCCTAGATGGACCCACAATGTTAGTGGACCTCTTGGACTGGACAACCGGGATTGGGTCATCATCATCATCATCAATATCAATTGGGTCGTTACCTCAGCCAACCCGAATACCTGAAGCTTTAAATGATATTTTTTATGGTAGGTCACCATTAGTAGATAGTGTGGGTGTATGGTGAGTTAGGTAAAGAATAGTGATCAATGAAGAGAAATAGAATCCCTTGGACTTAAGAGGTCCCCTCAGTATCATTTCATCACTCTTAATTCGGGCAGTGTCAAACTCTTTCTGGGTGACAAAGCACAAAGTCAACACTGCCCTATTGAAATTCACATCAGCAGTGTTACTTGTGGGGAGGAAACGGTTACAGACCACAATGAACCAATATTTGGCTAAGTGCGTGAAAGAGGTGGAATTAAGTGTGATTTGGTCCTTTATCCAAAGAAGACATCCACCTACGCACAATGCCTCAATCCTGGTGTCCCAAGTGACACATGGCCTATCGTGGTAATAATCCACGTCACTACTATATAGGGGAAATCTCAAAGCTTTCCTGATACTAGGCACCTTGGCATAGACTCTCTTACCTCGAACAAATACCTCTCTAGTCATATGGAAGGTGGCGTTGGCATAGAACTCCCGCACCAGAATTTTGTTGACAGCTGGTGGGTCGTGGAACAAGAAATCCATATCTCTGCGCAGTATCTCCTCATACATGTCAGGCTTCTCTGCACGCAGGGCCATCCGATCAATCGGAATTTCTTGCAGAAAGGCCTTTGTGGTCTTGGCATGAAAGTCGTTCTCCACCGCTTCACAAGCAAAACAGGACTCATCGTAGGTCGGTTGCCTAGATGATCCAGCTGCGTGCCTCGATCGCTTAGGTACCATAGTCCTACACATAAGAAGTACACTATATATAAAAAAGGGTCATCACATGAGTTAGTCGAATGGTTACTTAGACTTCACCACCAGCTAACTACAACTTACTCCTTTAATGCCATCATACCATGACTCCTACACCCCCACATTTATTTTCAATTATTCCACTAATTTTAGCCTAATGTACCTCACACTTACTCTTTTCAATGTGAATTATATTTACATAGCCACCAAATACACCTCATTCATCATGACAACACCACCCCACACAATTATACACAATCTCTAAATGTACAACAATTTCCCAACCAAACATAGGCATAACATACCCCAAAATTATACAACATAATTCCAACTCATGGCTCAAATTTTAGATTTACAATGGAAAACATGTTTGTGGGTCTCCACACCACCAATTTAGCTTCACAATTAAACAAATTAGGAGACCCGACCAATTCAAGCACCAATAATCTAAAAAATCACATATACAACAATGTCAATATAATAATAGGGCATAATTTCATGTATTAAACTAAGCCTAGAGAGGATTTAAGCCAAAACTAAAACCTAACTATATTACACTACATGAACTAAAAAAATAGATGAAAGAGAATCACTTACTTGAAGAGAGGATGAAAAGTTGGTGAAGGAGGAAGATGGAAGAAAGAGGGAAAGATTTGGAGGGTTGGAGGAGAGAATGAGGAGAAACAATAGGGGAAGGGGCGGCTGTTAGAATGAATGAAGAATGGGGGGGGGAATGATTTTTTAGGTTAAGTAAGAAAAAAGAGGGGGTAAATTTGTTTTTTTTTAAAACCGACTTACCTGGGTCCGTCGCGGTCCGCCGCGGTTTCACCGCGATCGCGGTGGAACCACGAGCGATGAGGTTCAGAGAGTTTAATCCACCGCAGTTTGACCGCGATCGCGTTCCAACCGTGGTGGATCAATTTCAGATAGGGCATTTCACTGCGGTTTCACCGCGGTCGTGGTGGAACCACGGTAGTTGCATCTCTCTGAATCTAACGCCCATCAGTCAGTAGTTTTTTTTGTATAGTCTAACTATAAAATTTACAATTACAACAATTTCGTGGGTTGCCTCCCACGTAGCACCTGATTTAACGTCGCGGCACGACTCAAATTAGCGCAATTAAGGCTCGCTCGACCTTTGAGGATCATTCAAATACAGTTCATACTTCTCATTGGCTTCATCCATGCACACATACAATTTTAACCCCTGTCCATTAACTCTGAAAGTGCGAGAACCATCTTCAGTACATATTTCCATAGCTCCAGACGGTAACACTTCAATCACACGAAATGGGCCAGACCACCTTGATTTCAATTTGCCCGGGAACAATCGTAGTCTTGAGTTATAGAGTAATACCTTATCCCCGGACTTAAAGTTACGCTCTATGATGTTTTGGTCATGCAGTCGCTTAATCCTCTCCTTATATAACCCGTGCTCTCAAAAGCCTAATATTGGAACTCTTCTAACTCATGTAATTCGGTGACTCTTGTTTTGCCCGCATCTTCCCAGTTGAGATTTAGTTGTTTAAGTGCCCACCATGCTTTATGCTCCAATTCAACGGGTAAGTGACAAGCTTTCCCAAACACCAACTTGTATGGTGATATGCCGATCGCTGTCTTAAAAGCTGTCCTATAGGCCCATAGTGCATCATCGAGCTTCCTTGACCAGTCGGTCCTTGTGTCGTTCACTGTTTTTGTTAGTACACTTTTTATTTCCCTGTTGGATACTTCAACTTGCCCACTAGTCTGTGGGTGATATGGAGTAGCCACTTTATCCCGCACATCGTATTTTGCCAATAATTTTTCAAATGCCCGATTACAAAAGTGAGTGCCCCCGTCGCTTATGATTGCCCTCAGTGTCCCAAAGCGAGTGAATATGTTTTTCTTGAGAAACCCAACCACCACCTTAGCATCATTGGTGGGTAATGCTATAACTTCCACCCATTTGGACACATAATCTACAGCAACAAGAATATACTTATTACCGTAGGAGATGACGAAGGGACCCATGAAGCCTATCCCCCAGACATCAAATACTTCTACCACTTGGATTGGGTTCATGGGTATCTCGTGACGCCGGGAGATGTTCCCAGTGCGTTGACATTCATTACACCCTTTTACCCACAAGTGTGCATTTTTAAACACCGTTGGCCAAAAAAATCCGGCCTCAAGCACCTTAGTTGTTATTTGAACTCCTCCGAAATGGCCACCGTATGCCGAAGCATGACAAGCCTGCAAGACAGAAGATTGTTCGATCTCGGGGACACATCTCCGGATCATGTTATCAAGGCAAATTCTAAACAAGTAGGGCTCATCCCAATAGTACAATTGGCTTTCACGAAAGAAGCTTTTCCTCTGGACCGATGACAGGTCGTGAGGAACAATACCACTGGCCAGGTAATTTGCATATTCAGCATACCATGGCGCTTCAAGAAGAGTGGTAGCGAGCAACTGGTCATATGGAAAGGTTTCCAGAATTTCTTCACTTTCTTTAACATTTTCAGCTCCTTCAAGTCGTGATAAATGATCAACGACTTGATTTTTAGTGTCCTTGCAGTCACAAATTTCAAGATCGAACTCTTGCAGTAGCAGCACCCAACGAATTAGGCGCAGCTTAGAGTCCTTCTTTTCAATTAAATATCTAAGTGCTACATGGTCAGTGTATATAATTACCTTGGATCCTATAAGATAAGACCTGGACTTGTCAAAGGCAAATACTACAAACAACATCTCTTTTTCCGTCATTGTGTAATTTAGCTGGGCTCCGCTCAGTGTTATACTAGAATAGTGGATCAGATGCATCAACTTATCCTTCTGATGGCCCAACACTGTCCCACTGCATAGTCACTAGCATCGCACATGAGCTCAATTGGTTGCTCCCAGTTGGGGGCAACAATGATTGGTGTTGTGACCAACCCCTTCTTTAATTCCTCAAATGATGTCCTGCAATCATCAGAAAATACAAAATATTGATCTTTTTCCAGTAACTTACAGAGGGGGTTGGTAATTTCGAAGAAGTCTTTAATGAACCTCCAGTAAAAACCGGCATGTCCAAGAAAGCTTATAATGACTTTGACCGAAGTTGGTGGAGGCAGCTTGCAATGACATCAACTTTTGCTCGATCAACCTCAATTCCCTTGCTAGACACCCGATGCCCCAAGACTATACCTTCTTGTACCATGAAATTGTAAGGCGGCAGCTTTGCAATGACATCAACTTTTGCTCGATCAACCTCAATTCCCTTGCTAGACATCCGATGCCCCAAGACTATACCTTCCTGTACCATGAAATTGTAAGGCCTCGTAAAATTTCTGTGCTCAAAACCTAGTAACCCATGGTGTCATGGTCTGAATAATGTGTTAGGAAGCTCGCCGCGGTTCGGACTCTTGGTAGTGATCTAAGCTCTAAAAATCGAAAGAATAAAGTTTTCCAGAAAATGTCAAATCTGTGGTCGCAGATCTGCTATGCGGACCGCATTCCTACAGCAGAGTGTAACACAATATTTTCCAAAATTGATGTTGAAAATGCGGTCCAATATGCGAGCGCATAATCAAAATGCGGACCGCAAAACCATCGCACAAGTTCTTAAGGATTTTTGAAGGTCAATTCTGCGGTGCATTATGCGACCGCAGTACACGAATGCAGACTGCATTCTGGTCGCATATCATAATAGAACATGTAAATTTTTGGGATCAATTATGCGGTTCATTATGTGGACCGCCTGTTGATTTTGCGATCGCAGATGCGACCGCAGATTTGACTCGGCCCAAATTTTTATAAAATTTTAACGTGATTCCTTCTTTAATAAAACACCCCAAAACTTCATTTTCTCATATTTTCTTAGCAAAACAAGATAGAGGAAAGAGAGATTCTTGAGAGAGAAACCTAACAATCTTCAAGGGCCATTTTCTAATCGCTTGGTTCGGAAAATCCCAGGGCAAATGTCATCTTCCCCAATTTCATGCATTAGCTTTTGAAAATATAATTTAACACTCATGCATGTTCTTTAAACTTGAAATTTAGTAAAAACAAGTGGGTAGGAGTCGGAAACATAAGATAGCTGGGTGAACTTAAAGTAGGAGATTGAAGGAAGTAAATTCGACTCCAGGTATGTATGGCTAACTTTGATCCTTGTGAAATCGCCCTTATGTGTACAAATTATTTGGTATGTGAATGTTATGAAAATTGTTGTGTAATTCTTTGATTTAGTTGTGGGTGTTCGATTGGTAACTAGGTGTTGTGTGGTATGAGATGTGAACCAAGTGATAAAAAGGGAAATCATAATTGGTAAGGAAATTGAGGATAATAGTAGTGATGGAATACTTGGCTCGTTGTAGAAAACTAATGAAACAACTTGAATTGTTGATGAACTGTTGAACATATTAGTATTGATACTTTCGGATATGTAAACATTGTAACCGTGTTGTGGTATTGGCTTGAAAAGTACTTGGAAAATATGAACCAATTTGCAAGTTGCTTGTTGCCCTTGTTTGTGATCTTTGTGTAGTGCTCTTGTTTGATGTTTGTGATTGTTGTGATTTGAAACTGTACGGTGCAATCGGGTTGCTGACCGCAACACAAAGTAACAAGGTGTGGGTTGGGGTGATAAGGGTGGCCAAGGTAATAAGGATGGAAAGCAATCGAAATCGCCACTGAGATTGATATGAATACAATTGTGAAATCATTGATGTGAAATATTGAAAGGAGACAACGGGAGAGTTTGAAACATGTGGGGCACTGATTGCCCCTTTGTTTGATTTGATTGTCCTTTTCGTGTATGTTTGGTTGTTGCCTTCCTTGTTGATTTCTAATTATACATGGGATGAGGAATTCTTGAAATAAAGGAAGTGTGGGAACGTGATTGGCTCGCTTCGTTATTTCTTGGTGTATTTGTTGGTTGTTCTACTATTACGATTTATTTATTTATGGCTTGAGTTTACTTGGGACAAAGCTTGTCCATACATACTAGTACAATTCCAGTGTACTGGCGTCCCTTTTGCAGGGTACGCTACATTCGTGTTATAATTGTAGATGGATCTGTAGCAGTTACTTCAGCTCATCGGCAATAGCACTCTTTCACCTTCCACTCGCCGTTTTGGTGAGCCCCTTTCTTCTCGGGGCCCTGCGTGGCTCATGCCATTCCTATTTTTATTTCCTATTTTGATTTTGTGTTAGGTATAGCCAGAGCCTTATTACTGGCAAGTATTGTATTGTCTTTTTGTATCTTAGAGGTTGTGTAGACAGTAAACTGTGGGATTATGGTCTTATGTAATTATATGTCGGGCGTTATAAATTGTAAACTTGTTAAGAAGTTAAGTGTATTGTTATGTTTGCTAAAAGTGTGATTTGAACTATAATTGGTAAATCATTTGACTTATAAGTAATGACCAATATAGGGGTAACACATGGGTTAGGAAAGGCACCCAGGTCCGCTTGACTGGGGCTACCCGGTCAGGCGCCGGTTATGTCTGCTAGGATATATTGAGCCTGAGGGAACTCCGAGTTTGTCATTCTCAACCCTAATCTTTGATTGATATCGTTTGTGGACATCCGACCAAGTCACGACGGGATATTCAACCAAGTTTCTGCTATATGCGCTTCAGAGCTACCGAGCTTCACTCATTCAACCATGTCAGTAAATATGGCCATCATGCACCTTTGGAATATGGCAGGTGCATTGCATAGGCCAAATGGCATCCTCCTGAAGGAAAAAATGCCATATGGGCATGTGAATGAGGTCTTTTCTCTATCCTCAGGGGCAATAGAGATCTAATTGTACCCCGAGTATCCATTTAAGAAACAAAAGTGTGACCTCCCTGCCAACCTGTCAAGCATCTGGTCAATAAAAAGAAGTGGGAAGTGGTCTTTTCAGGTGGCCAGATTCAATTTCTTGTAGTCCATGCAGATCCTCCAGCCGGTGACGGTTCTTGGTGAAATTAACTCATTGTTTTCATTCTTCACAACCGTCATGCCATCCTTTTTTGGTACACATTGAACTGGGCTAACCCATCTACTATCAGAGATTGGGAAAATAATTCCTGCATCTAACCACTTTATTACCTCATTCTTCACCACTTCCTTCATGTTCGGATTTAGCCTTCTCTAACGTTCCCTGGAAGGTTTGTGTCCCTCTTCCAGGATAATCTTATGCATGCAATAGGCGGGTCTGATCCCCTTTGTGTCTGTCATGGTCCAACCAATGGCAGTTTTGCACTCCTTGAGTACTTGTATAAGCTGTTGAGCCTGCACATCTAGCAAACCAGATGAGATAATAATAGGTAAAGTGGAGTTAGGGCCCAGAAATTCATACCTGAGGGGATATGGTAATGGATTGAGTACCACCTTGGGTGGTTCCTCAATGGATGGTTTTGCTGGAGGGGTCTCTCTATTTTTTAGGTGTAAAGGTTCGAACTCCAAATTTCTATCCCAAAACCCCCCTACCTTCCAATGCTAACATGCATTCCGCCAGACTTTTCCCATTTACTTCCTCTAAGTTCATTAGGCATGCTGTTAGTGGATCCTCAAATGTCAATGCCATATTGTCTATCTCCACTATCACATCGACTGCATCAATACGGGAGCAATTTGCGAATGCACTCAGGCGCCTCATAGATTTCTTCACATTGAATATGATTTCTTCATCATTTAGTCTCATCTTGAGCTCCTCAGTCTCACAATCGATCAATGCTCTCCCCGTGGCCAAGAACGGTCTTCCTATGATTATAGGAATCTCCTCATCCACCTTGTAGTCTAATATCACAAAATTAGCGGGAAACACAAACTTCCCCACCTGAATGAGCTCATCATCTAAGATCCCGAATGACCGTTTCACAGTCCTGTCAGCTAGCTGTAGTAACATTGAAGTCGGTCTAGCTCTCCCAATGCCCAACCTCTTATAGATCATCAATGGCATAAGATTGATACTAGCCCCCAAATCACACAATGCCTTAGTAAAGGCAAAGTTCCCTATAGTGCAAGGAATAGTAAAGCTACCTGGATCAGATAACTTTTCCGCTATGGGTCTGGATACCACTGCATTACACGTCTGAGTAAGAGTAACTGTGGACAAGTCTTGAATATCAAACTTTCGCGACTTCAAGTCTTTCATCATTTTAGCATACCCAGGCATCTCTTTTAAAGCTTCAATTAAAGGAATATTTTCCTGGATTTTCTTAAGCATTTCAAAGAATTTCTTGTATTGTTCCTCCTTTTGGTGCTTGGCCAACCTTTGAGAGAATAGGGGTGGAGGCCTCTTCTTCCCAATCACTTGGGATTTTTCCTTCTCGACTTCTTGTTCGACAACCAACTATTCTACATGTTCAGCTGCTTTCTCAGTTTCCTGTTGCACATCAATATTTTTAGTTGCTGGCTGGACTATAACTTCTGTCAATCCTGTAGACTCATCCAGTTCAATGGGTACTGGAATAAGTGTCCCAGCCTGCAAATTGCCTCTAGTTCTCTCTTGTTCAGCATCAAGATCTCTACCATTTCTAAGACTTACTGCAATCAGCTGCTTTGGGACTTGATCTTTTGGGGTGGTTTGGGTATCTGCAGGTAATGTCCCTTGAGGACAATTGTTTAATGTCATCGCAATCTAGCCTATTTGCACCTCAATATTTTTAATAGTTGCATCATGTACATATACTCTTTCATTGATCTTTGCATTGGACCCAATAACCTGCTGCATCATAGCTTCTAATCTTGCGAACCCATCTTCTTGTCTACCCCCATGTTGTTGTGGAGGTGGATGATACCCTTGCTGCTGATTGTTGAAAGACTACGATCTAGGGCATGGAGCCATATTGTTGGGTGGCCTCATACCTCCCATATTTCCTGCATTGTGGCTGAGGGGGTCTGTATTACTGTGGAGCTGGCTGGCCCCAATTCTGATTTCCTTGTCGCTCACCTCTATAATTAGCCACATAATTCATATCTTCATGTTGATGGTGATGGTCATGTTCTACAGTCCATGGGTTACCTATGGGTTGGCTAATGCAAGATGTGCATAAACCTCCATTGGTAGTATCTATAATATGCACCTGCTACTTAACTCCAGATTCCTCCACCTTTTTAGTCGGGATGCTCATCTGTATCAAAAGAGTGGCCATGTTTTCCGCCATAGTGTTGGAAGGGTCCAAGGGCACAGAGTGTACCACTGGAGTGATAGGTGCATTTCTGGTTGTCCATCCTGAATTTTGAGCCATCTTGTCTAGCAAATTCTGGCCTTCTCTCCAGGTCTTGCTTAGAAAAGCCCCACCTGCTGAGGCATCAACTATATTCTTCATGCTATCCGAGAGCCCCATATAAAACCTTTTGTCCCAACATCTGTTCTGGAACCTCATGGTGAGGACACATAACTAGCATACCCTTAAATCTGCCCCAAGTCTCATGTAATGTCTCCATTGGTTTTTGCTTGAAGCTTACAATCTCATTAATTTGTTGAGCTATTTTGTTAGGTGGGTGGAACTTGTTGTGTAATTGTTTGACCATCTCATTCCATGCTTCTATAGAGTTGATAAGGAGTGAGTTGATCCATACCTGTGCAGCTCATGTAACTAAGAAAGGAAATAACAATAGCCTGATTTCTTCCGGTGTCACATTGGGTTGTCTCTACGTTTTGCATACAGAGAGAAAGTTCTTCAGATGCTGCCGAGGGTCTTCAACATGTGTCCCAGAAAAGAGTCCCTTGTTTTGCAACAAGTGTAGCATATTATTTGTGACCTGGAATGATTCATCTTGGATTACGAGCACAACAATGGCAGTAGCCAAGTTGTCAGCAGTTGGTTGTGCCCAATCAAAAAGTGCACCCTCAGGCACCTCCTGCGCCTCTTCCCTAGCATTTAACCCAGCTTGCTAGTTAGGATTATTCACATCTCTCATGTCAATGTCTTGTTTCAATGTCTACTGAGATTGTTGATGTTGTTTGTTTGTACGGTTTAGTGCCCGGAATGTTTGCTCTAGGTCTGAGTGTCCTTCAAGTAATTCTCCAGTCCTTGTAGATTTTCTAGGCATGCACCTGAGCAACCAATTCAACAATCGTCAAGATTTTCAATTAAAAGTGGGTAGAGAGAAATCTAACTACAACAAGAATCTTGTAATTCTGTCAATGGCAATTTATAATTTCGTTAACTCCTCGGCAACGACGCCAAAATTTGATCACGCCCAACTATACCTTATAAAAAGGACAATGCGGTCGCATCAAATATAACCCAAGTATTTCACACGGGGTCGAATCCTCAGAGAGTTAACCTACCAACTACAATCTTCAAAACCTAATAATCTTCTGAATCAGCTTCCCAAATATTCAAATATCCTTTTGAGTATTTCTTAATAACTACTTTTGCAAAGAACTAATTAACTGGAATAATAACTAAATATAATATAAATAAGAATGAGAAAGACTAAGGTGATATTTCCCCTATTGATGGAATCCCTTCAGTTTATGCTCATACAAATTTATCAATATCTCTCTACCAATCGTGAATAATATTCCTACCGTAAATCTCTTCTGAGTAATCATAGTAATTTTCTATTGTACTCTTCCGAGCTACCCTAGCTTGCTTTAATTATCACAATTCACTTAAGATTACACCCATGGTTTCATTATTCCTAATCTCACCTTTAGACCCGCAATAATTAATTCCTCTAATAATATAGGAATGGCGTTGTTCAACAATAACCTAAATATGCATTCTTTTCCAAGTTATGCACACTTAATAGGCACATATAATTGAGGATCCTATCAATTAACTACAACAAGAACGAAGTTGAACAAATAGAGATTAACTAATAATTTGTACACATAAATCAGAGTTCATCAACCAATGGGTTCCATCACAACCTTAGATAGGAATTTAGCTACTCATAACTATGAAAGCAAAAAATAGAATAGATTTCATAATCAAAATTCAAAAGAAAAGTACTACAATAAATGTGATATTTGGCTATAAAACTATTAGCCACGACATAAAAATCGTCACTAATTATTCACTTTTCATGACAAAAATTATGTTTCGTGTTTAGATACATAATCCACATACTTTTATTGACGAAACAAAAAATTTCGTAGCAAAAGTTTTGTCCAATAAAATTTCGCACCAAAAAATAACTTGGCGCCATTATTTAATAGCATTAGCCATGAATTTTATATAATTGGTGACATATTATTTTATCACTAATGATGTACCCAATTTGTGACAAATCATAATTTGTCTTAAAATTGGTAAAACTTTGGACACAAAAAAATTTCGTCACAAAAAATGCGTTATTACAATAGTGATAAAATAAAATTTGTAGTTAAACGTGGTAAACTTTAGCTCCAAAAGTTTCTAGTTTCTTAGGACATTAGTTTTTGTCACTAATAGTGCAGACAATTAGTGACAATTATTTAATTGTCTATGTTTAACCTACAATTTAGTCACAACAAATTTTGTCATGAAAAAATATAATTTTTAAATGGCTACAACTTTAATTTTGTAGTTGAATAGTTCAATTATTGGCGACAAAAAAGATTCATAGTAAAAAACTAAAAGATATAATTTTGTTCATATATGATAAAAAAGGTTACTTTAGAACTAATTAACCTTATGACTGAAGCACCCATCTTGAAAAATGATCAAGTTCGAGAAACTTGAATCCCGAGAGGTGCCATCACAATCGGCCCGGTTTGGGGTCTTGACAAAAATTCACATTGAACTTAAGACATGAAGACTAGGGCCGAATGTTCGGCCAGTTTGGATTGGATATTATCAATTATAGAAATCATTATTAACGAAATGCACATAGACATTAATATGGTTGATAAGAAGTTGTAATAGTAAAATCATGTCGAACTAGAAAGTACTCTGATTAGGGTAGATTTTTTATTTTATGAAAATAAATCAAAAAACTACCGAACCGTACCGAATAAATTTGTGATGTAATTTATATATTAAGTTTAAAATAATAAAACATTAAAAGATTTCTTGGCCTTGGAATTATGAAATACTTACCTGACAACAAGTAATTAAACTTAAAATCCTAATTCCTGAACCTATTATGCTACTCCTATTGAAATAAAATTATTTCCAGCATATTCACTAGTAAAACACAAAGAATTGTAGCGATTATGAGTAGCAAACTACAATATATTGAATATGTTTCCTTTCGTATATTTAGATTTATCTTTCTATGAATATTTAATCTTATATGGACTTTATTCATAAGACCAAGCTTGGTTAATACCTTTTCACTCATATGATTTAATTTATATTTTTTTTATTTTTTGGGTTTCTTTTACATTGACGTAGAATAGTTGATTGATCTAAACTCTAGCCATCTTTTATATTTTCTTAATTCATCTTCTTTTAAACTATAAAAATATCTATAGAGTTTTGCTAAGTCCTATACTATAAGTGAAACAATTAGGCTACGAACCAAGATTGCAAAAATAATGTGTAATGTAAAATTTTATATAGTTATTATTTCTAACAATGTATTTATATAATCAATCTGGTTCTCATTTTTCGATTAAGTTTTGTTTAAAATCAAATAATTAAATTTTATATGTTCTTAAACCTAAAAAAATCAAAATCAAATAAAATAAAGAATAGCGATTTTTTTTCTATGATTTGATCCGTTTTATGTTTAGTTCAATGAACACCCTTTGTTTAACATTTTATTTTATGCCATGATAGTTAAAGAAGTTTTTGAATATTGTATTATTATAGTACTTATTTCATAGTATAGCCTATTTCTAACATAAAGTCACCCAAAATTGGGATAGGTTCTAAAATAAATTTTAATTTTAATATTGTTTTCACAAGGTAAAGTTTCTTTTTACTATTTTTACATAAGTTGGTGGTACATATGTCGGCTGATATTTTACAATTAGTGGGAGAGAGATAAAGGTTAGGGCTAGAAGAAAGTTTGGGTAAAACACTTCTCCACCTCCTAATTTTTTGGGATAATCTTCTTCTTTGGCATGATAACTCTTCAATCTCGTCTATACCCACCAAATAGAATTTTACAACACTATAAAATGGAGGAAGAAACCGTCTTTTGGCGCTGGATTTTGAGATTTTTGGCTCCAAACGAAATTCAGCATAACTGCATCAGGGGTCCTGTGTGATAAGAAAGTATCACAGAAAGTCAAGGGGAAGTTTTATAGAGCTGTGGTTAGATCTGCCATGCTGTATGGGACGGAGTGTTGGCCGGTGAAGAAATCTCATGTTCAGAGGATGAAGGTTGCGGAGATGAGGATGCTCAGGTGGATGTGCGGGCTCACCAGGTTGTAAGTTATTCTTATAAATAATGTGGCCCAATAAGTTAAAGTCCATAATTAATATTTAATTAATGAATAAATCTCATCCGTCCGATTGGTTACTTAATATGGATGTACCATATTAAATGAAAGTCTCTATAAATTGGTCCTCTCCCCACCCATTAGGGTTACTGCTTTTCCTCTCTTCCATCCCTAAAGACGGCAGTAACGAAAGCTAGGGCAAGGGCGAGAAACCAATTACCGATTAACGCTTCCGCTTAAAGATGATGGCTCACGATTCAGGTATGTTTTCTATGACGATTATATGTAAGATTATCATGTTCAACATACTGGTAGAATTAAAGTTTATGCTTACATGTGGTATCATGAGCCTGGATTGTTTGAAGTGATAATCTTCGATTATAAAGATATTAATTTATGGCGTATGTGATACACCATATAAAAACTTATGCTTACATCTGAACCCACTGAAAGCCGACAAACACTACACGGGTGGATGATATCAAGACCAATAAACTAAAATAAAACAACTTAGTTGATAATTGACAACTTGACACGGAAATCTCTACAGAAAATAATAAAGTTAATAAAAAAAATATAATAATTTGAGGGAATACTTCCTTTTGAAAAGTTTGCCGATACTTCTTCAAAATTTTATGATGAAGAATGTGGAATAATGACTTCTTTTGTAGAAGTATTTGGCCAGAGTCCTTTTTAAATGGATTCATATAGTAAATCCGTATCAAATTAAATTGGAAATACAATCCAAATAGAAAGGAAGAAAGATCAAGCTTTTAGTCTGTTGTGGCATGTCCATAAAGAAATAGGATTATAGCTTATATCATGAGTATTGAAAGATAATATTTTTTTTAAAGCTTTCGACTTCCACATATTATTGCAAGTTAGTTAAGTTCGTATCTTACTATACGTCGTCATATTGTCATGTGATTAATGTGTATATAGTTTGTTAATCACCAAAGTGACCAAACCAGATTGTTTAAAGTATTCACATGCATAAAAATATTATGATCCCTATTTTGTGTGTGCATTTATGTTATATAGTTTGTTAGTCACCAAAGTGGCCAAACTAGTTCGTTTATGAAAATATGCATACATAAAATTGTAGTTTATCCATTAAATTAATGAAATGCCTATAATTTAAAATTAGTGGATAAATTACTTTTTACTATTGCTAGAACTTAAGGATTTACCCAAAGGTGAATCAATTATTCTATGAATAGTGAATATGATGAGGTAAAATTAATATTCTTAGTCAAATATATATTGTTTGTCCAAAGATGGCATATATATTTGGTTAAAAATATTTAAATACCTATTAAAAACTAAGTGGCATTTATTGATAGTGTATCGTAGTATTTACCCAAAGGTGAACTGCGATATGCTTTAATTGTTTTGTTGAATCCATATTGATTTGTGAGCATGTATTATCTATTTTGCAGCTATTCCTTTTCATTCGCTTGCTTCGTCCTGTTACTATGTTCAATGGATTGAACTTCTCTTAATGGCGTGAGCAAGTCCGGTTCCACTTAGGTGTGATGGATCTTGACTTGGCTCTACTTAATGATAAGCCCGCTGCTATTACTGAATCGAGCAGTGCAGATGAGAAGTCTTTCTATAAAGCATGGGAACGCTCTAACATGCTAAGCCTTATGTTTATGCGAATGAATATTGCCAACAACATTAAGAGTACTATTCCATAAACAGAAAGTGCCAGGGAATACCTGAAGTTTGTGGAAGAACGTTTTCGCTCTGCAGATAAGTCTCTCGCTGGTACACTAATGGCTGAACTCACGACCATGAAGTTTGATGGGTCGCGTAGTATGCAAAATCATATCATCGAGATGACTAACATTGCAGCAAGACTTCAGACCTTGGGGATGAAAGTAGATGACTCCTTCTTGGTTCAGTTTATTCTGAACTCGTTACCTCCCGAGTATGGACCTTTTCAAATTAACTATAACACTATTAAGGATAAGTGGGATGTTAGTGAATTGTCCAGTATGCTTACTCAGGAGGAGTCACGACTTAAGAAACAAGGGAGTCATTCAATTAACCTCATGGGTCAAGGAGCTGGTAAAGGACTTAAAGTGAAGGCCAACAAGTTTAAGAAGAAGAAAGCACCTGCTAATGCTCAACAGGATGCTAACAAGGAACGTAAGGCGGATACGTGTCGTTTCTGTCACAAGGAAGGACACTATCAGAAAGATTGCCTGAAACGTAAAGCTTGGTTCGAAAAGAAAGGTACAATTAGTGCTTTTGTATATTTCGAATCAAATTTAGTAGAAGTTCCTAATAATACTTGGTGGCTTGATTCTGGTGCAACTGCTCATGTATCTACTACGTTGCAAGGATTCCTTACGATCCAAACCACAAATCCAAATAAGGATTTCTTGTTCATGGGAAATCGTATGAAGGCTCCAATTGAAGGCATAGGGACTTATCGTTTGATCATGGAGACTGGACATCACCTTGATCTATTACAGACTCTTTATGTACCTTCAGTTTCTAGGAATTTGATTTCTCTTTCAAGACTTGATGTTTCTGGATTTGATTTTAAGTTTGGAAATGGATGTTTCAATTTATATAAAAATACTATTTTTTATGGTTCTGGTTTTCTTAGTGATGGTTTATATAAATTGAAACTCGATATTGGTTTTTCTGAATCCCTTCTTAATGTTCAACATAATGTTGGAATTAAACGTAGTTCACTAGATGAAAGTTCTGCTTACTTGTGGCACGGATATTTGGGTCATATATCCAAAGAAAGGTTAGAGAGATTAGTAAAGAATGAGATTCTTCCGAATCTAAATTTTACTGATCTTACTATATGTTTGGATTGCATTAAGGGAAAGCAAACCAAGCATAGTAAGAAAGGTGCCACAAGAAGCACCCAGCTTCTTGAAATTATACACACCGATATTTGTGGACCCTTTGATGTTCCATCTTTTGGTGGAGAAAAATATTTTATCACCTTTATCGATGATTTTTCACGTTATGGATACATCTATTTGTTGAAAGAAAAATCTCAAGCAGCAGATGCTCTCAAGGTGTTTGTTAATGAGGTTGAAAGGCAATTAGATAAAATGGTGAAAATTATTAGGTCAGATAGAGGTGGTGAATATTATGGAAAATATAATGAGTCAGGACAATGTCGAGGTCCATTTGCAAAGTTCCTCGAGGAACGTGGCATATGTGCACAGTATACTATGCCAGGAACACCTCAACAAAATGGTGTTGCAGAAAGGCGTAATCGAACACTTATGGACATGGTTAGGAGCATGATAAGTAATTCATCATTACCCAAATCATTGTGGATGTATGCTCTTAAAACCGCTGTATATTTATTAAATAGGGTTCCTAGTAAGGCAGTTCCAAAGACCCCTTTTGAACTGTGGACAGGAAGGAAACCTAGTTTAAGGCACCTACATGTTTGGGGTTGCCCAGCGGAAGCTAGAGTTTATAATCCACAAGAAAAGAAATTAGATTCTCGAACAGTAAGTGGTTACTTTATTGGTTACCCAGAGAAATCTAAAGGGTATGTGTTTTATTGTCCAAACCATAGTTCAAGAATTGTTGAAACCGGTAATGCAAGATTCATTGAGAATGGTGAAGTTAGTGGGAGTGTTGAAAAGCAAAGTGTGGAAATTAAAGAGGTAAGGGTCAATATTCTATTACCCAGAAATATGCCTACTTCCACACAAATACCAAATATTGTTCCAGTTGTTGAAGAACACTTTGACAATGCCGAGCAACATTTGGATGAAACACTTCATGAAGAAACTAACTCACAAATATCTGACACAAATGAACCACAAGAAATGCCATTAAGAAAATCTCAAAGAGTTAGAAAATCGGCTATTTCGGATGATTACGTGGTTTATTTGCAAGAGTCGGATTTTGATATTGGTCTTAATAAGGATCCGGTTTCATTTTCACAAGCCATAGAAAGTAATGAGTCCGACAAATGGATTGATGCCATGAAGGAAGAATTAAAATCCATGGAATACAATAAAGTCTGGGATCTCGTTGAATTGCCTGAAAGTTCTAAAAGAATCGGGTGTAGATGGGTCTTTAAGACCAAACGCGATTCAAATGGCAATATTGAGAGATACAAAGCCAGACTTGTTGCCAAGGGTTATACTCAGAAAGGAGGCATTGATTATAAAGAGACCTTTTCACCGGTCTCAAAGAAAGACTCATTAAGAATTATTATGGCTTTGGTGGCTCATTATGATTTGGAGTTACACCAAATGGATGTGAAAACTGCCTTTCTTAATGGAGATCTCGAGGAGGAAGTGTATATGGACCAACCAGAGGGTTTCGAAACTAAAGGGAAAGGTCAAATGGTGTGTAAACTGAAGAAGTCAATATATGGACTTAAACAAGCCTCACGACAATGGTATATAAAGTTCAATGATACCATAACATCTTTTGAATTTGTGGAAAATACCGTTGATCGGTGTATATACCAAAAGATCAGTGGGAGCAAGTTTATATTTTTAGTCATATATGTTGATGATATTCTACTTGTTGCTAATGACTTAGGTATATTGCGTGAGTCTAAAGATTTTCTCTCTAAGAATTTTGAAATGAAAGATATGGGTGAGGCATCCTATGTGATAGGAATAGAAATATTCCGTGATAGATCACAAGGATTATTGGGATTGTCTCAGAAAGGCTATATCGAAAGAATTCTTGAGAGATTTAACATGAATAATTGTTCAGCAGGAATTGTTCCAATTCAAAAAGGGGACAAATTTAGTCTCATGCAATGTCCTAAGAATGATGTAGAGCGAAAAGAAATGGAATCAATTCCTTACTCTTCTATTGTTGGCAGTCTGATGTATGCTCAGACTTGCACAAGACCGGATATTAGCTTTGCGGTCGGAATGTTAGGAAGATATCAGAGTAACCTAGGAATTGATCACTGGAAAGCTGCAAAGAAAGTTTTGAGGTACCTGAAAGGAACGAAGGATTACATGCTCATGTATAGGAGATCCAAGCATTTGGAAGTTGTTGGATACTCGGATTCAGATTTCGCTGGATGTAGTGACACTAGAAAATCCACGTTTGGTTATTTGTTCCAATTAGCTGAAGGAGAAATATCGTGGAAGAGTGCCAAACAGTCTGTCATTGCTACATCCACGATGGAAGCAGAATTTGTGGCATGTTTTGAGGCCACAATTCATGCATTATGGCTGCGAAACTTTATTGCAGGACTTGGGGTTGTCGATACCATTACCAAGCCGCTGAAAATTTACTGTGATAATTCTGCAGCAGTATTCTTCTCCAAGAACGATAAGTACTCCAAAGGTGCCAAGCATATGGAATTAAAGTACTTTACCGTCAAGGAGGAAGTTCAGAAACAAAGAGTGTCACTTGAGCATATTAGAACAGATCTCATGATTGCAGATCCGTTAACGAAAGGTTTACAGCCAAAGATATTTAAAGAACATGTACATAGAATGGGTCTTGGCTGTATTTATGACTGATATATTTATGATGTTTTGACACTTTGAGCTCATTTATATGTTTCTGATATACATTAGTGATTTTCTGTTTCTCATAATGGTGTGCACATTATTGTTTTGAGATATTATAGGATAAGTCTCAAGGAGACATTATTGTGGACCATAAAATTTTATAGCTTATGAACCTGATACGATAAATTACTAATGTTGTAGTATATGGAAGGGAGTATGTAGACAAATTATGTATAACCGCCATAACTCACATTTACTAGTTTATCGTATTGTGGTATTTATGATGGACATTATAGACGAGATTTGTTTATGCGCAACTAATGTTCCTATATTAAATATTAATATTATGTGATTATTGGGCCAAGTGGGAGAATGTAAGTTATTCTTATAAATAATGTGGCCCAATAAGTTAAAGCCCGTAATTAATATTTAATTAATGAATAAATCTCATCCGTCCGATTGGTTACTTGATGGATGTACCATATTAAATGAAAGTCTCTATAAATTGGTCCTCTCCCCACCCATTAGGGTTACTGCTTTTCCTCTCTTCCATTCCTAAAGACGGCGGTAACGAAAGCTAGGGCAAGGGGCGAGAAACCAATTACTGATTAACGCTTCCGCTTAAAGATGATGGCTCACGATTCAGGTATATTTTCTATGACGATTATATGTAAGATTATCATGTTCAAGATACTGGTAGAATTAAAGTTTATGCTTACACAGGTTAGATAAGATTAGGAACGAAGATATTCGGGAGAAGGTGGGGGTGGCCCCCAGTGGACGAGAAGATGCGAGAGGCGAGGCTTCGGTGGTTCGGGCATGTGCGGAGGAGAAGCCCCGATGCCCCGGTGAGGAGCTGTGAGCGGCTAGCGGTGGTCGGTGTGAGGCGAGGCATAGGGTGGCCTAAGAGATACTGGGGAGAGGTAATTAGGCAGGACATGGCCAGGATGCGGATTTCTGAGGACATGGCCCTTAATAGGAAAGTCTTGAGGTCTAGTATTAGGGTTGTAGGGTAGGGGCTCCTAGATTTGGGTTACTAGATTTTTCGAACTGCTTTCCCGGGGTGGGCGAGGTGCGGTAGGGCCACCCATAGAGAATTAGTTTGCGTTCTCTTTTGGTAGTCATTTCTGGTAGTTATTGTTTTAATACTATTGCATGCAGGCATATTTACGGTACGTATGTCTCGTATGTTTAGTTAATTATTTATGCGTTGTATGCTGGTGTAACTAATGCTGTTTTTGTTTTTGCTTTTGTTTGCCTTTCTCTCCCCTGCGCCGAGGGTCGATTGGAAACAGCCTCTCTGCCCTCTTGGGTAGAGGTAAGACATGTCTACATATTACCCTCCCCAGATCCCACTTTGTGGGAATATACTGGGTTGTTGTTGTTGTTATTGTTGTTGTTGCTATATATATTTGAGAAAAATGACAGGAAAAAATACATTGCAAAGTGAAGCAAAATTTCTGAACAGGTATGTATCTTTCCCACCTGCTCTATGTTATGAATATGGTTCAATAGATTGTAATTTGCCACAATCATATATCGAATTACTAATTCATTAATTATTTGTGGCATAGACATTGAGATGCCTTTGTTTTGTCTCATATGATTAATCTTGATGAGAATAAGTCAATTAGAAGATTTTGAAACAGAAACTCTATAATTTACTATGTATATTTATAGTTTTTAATTTACTATATATATTTATGATTTTGCGTCTGTGTATTTTTACAGTTGGTGTGTGGCAAAAAACTAGTGAAGCATGTGTATATTGAAGGGAAACTATTAGGGATTATGTAGTCATCTATTTTGTGTATATATCTTGATATTTTCTGTCTGGTTTTGAGGGAAGAGCGGATGGATTGTGGAAATATGGTATTAAAGTTTGTGTTTGAGTCAAATCATACTTCTTGGAACTGAGCTGATCCTCTATCCGCCATAGGTAGTAGGAAAGTGAGCGGGGTGATGAAAAGGAGGATCCTTTAAAATGAAATTTTAAAATGTATGATCGGTGCTAAGTACTTAAATTGCAATCGTGGAGATACTATTATCTATTCAGACAGCTTTGACGTTCTGGTTTAAATCAGTTGATAATTCCTCAAGATATTGGGATGATCCCACTGTAAATATTATGGGCTTATTTTGATATTTTAGCTCTTTATTGACCATTAGACATCCATAAAAGTTCCCATACTTGGCAGAAGGAGACTTTTCTTCTGTTTCTAGAGAACCATTTGCAGAAGACTGTCATTTTTCGATTACATGACTCAAAGATATGGTTTTCTTCTTCCATCAATTGTTGCTAACAAAAAAAAGAGAAGTGGAATGGAAATTTTGATTTAGATCCGAGTCTCTATACAACTTCCACTCAGTTCTTATGTATGAATGTTATATATAATGTCATAGGATTAGCGTTTTTAATTCCAACTAGTCGAAACAAATAATGAAGGTTATTCCGTAATAAGGACAATATAGCACATAGCTTACTTACTGATAAGAGAAGCAACGGTACTCAAACAAACAAGACTTTCTTTTGTAATATCAATCCTCTGCAGCAGTCTGGGACACTACTATCATTCCCTCAAATGTTGTTCTTCCTTAAATTAGCTGCCAGTGAATGATAGTGCGTCCAAGTAGCAGTTTGTTAAATAGCTTGCTGCAAAAACATTGATGCAAAGTTATGAGGATTGGTTAAAAAATCCTTTTTTCCTTCACATTTTTGGTGTTCTGTTTCATCTTCTGCTACTGCTATTGCTCTTCTGAGCCGAAGGTTTATTGGAAACATCCTCTCTATTTTTACTAGGAGGGGTAAGGTCTGTGTACACACTACCATCCCCAAACCTCACATATGGGATTATACTGGATATATATTTGGGTATGTTGTTGTTGTTCCATGGAAGTCATTATCTGATCAATTACATTGCACCTATTCTTTCTTATTGGTTTTAGTAGATACTAAGGGTAGCCTGGAACTGCACACCTATTGCAAAATTATTCTTGAGTTTATCTTAATAAAACAAATGGATTGTGTTTAAAAGAGGGGATGTAGATAAATTTTCTGATTGTTGCCCAATAAGAAGTTGCAATAAATTCTTTCTTTCCTAGACTGAAAAGAGCTATCTTTATATTCCAGCATCTAGATTCTTTTGTGTTTAAGTTGGAATCAAATATATTAACATTTGAAACATTCATTAATGTTAAACTTGTAACAATATAATTTTCATTTGTAGCATAGCAATTAATTACTGTATATATACATGGTTACCATTTCGGAATTTTAGCTAGTATTTTGAATTGACTTTTACTTTTTAAAATCAGACGATTCAACTATAACCAGGAAAGGTCGTGGAAGGACAATGGAAAAAGGTCTTGAGAAAATGAAGAAATCTATGGGAAGAAAGATGGTTGTAGACATCCCAGTTTGTAAAAGAAGGCCAGTTGAGGCAATTCCATCAACAAAGCTATCAAATGAATTAGGAATTATTGCTCGCAACTTTCTTTCGCTTCCAAACAAGTGGAAGAACTCACAAGAGAGGATAAGGATGCAACATTAATTGGATGCCATGTAAGTATTTTTTTTTGTGACATATAATTAATGTCACTTAACCCATAAGGTAGATGAAATTATACACCAAATTTTTTAATCCAAAATATCAACCAACGAAGTAGAGGAGAACTCATGCATCTTATCAGAACTAGCAAAAATGATGACAAAAACACGAGCATCACATATAACACTAATTTGCTTAGATTTTTTCAAGATCCCATTTCTTCTTTTTGAGTAACTCGCCTGCCTGTTTTTTGACTTTTTTATTCTTTTGATCTCTATATTTCCTCTCCCCATTTTTTCTTTTCTCTTTGTTGCCATGTTAGGATTCTATATTTCGGTAAATTTTATTACATTGTAAATATGTTTGATTTTAATCTTTGCCGAGCAAAGAAAATTTTGATTGTTTTGTGATTGTCATTAAAACTTCTCGTTTTGCAGGAGAAGTTTGAAATTAACTTGGACGAGCATTACACCAAAGATAGCTGTGAGGATATTCTGAAAAATAGAAGCCGACAATGGCGCTACAAATTAAAAATGCTATTTGAAAGTGCAAGCTCCGAGGAAGAGACTCGTAAAATTGAAGTGCCAGAGTTGACCCCAGAAAATTGGAACAGGCTTTGTGACATGTGGGCGAATCCAGAGCATAAGGTAATTTCTATTCATATTTGTCTCGTTGTAATTTTTTCTGGCAACCAACACTTAACTTTTCTGAACAGAAGATTGTCAAGTTTATGTTTACAGTTAATAACTTGGACCTTTCCAGCTAGTTTAAAATGGACAGAGACCACCCTTCTAACTAAATTAGACTTCAAAGGCTGTTAAATAACCATCATTGATGCCCTTAGTTCAGAGAAAAATCATGAAACAGCATGTATATACCAGTTTTTGCCTCGCAATACATCTATCTCTAGGCCAAAACGAAAAAAAGGGTGGTTATTGCATCTATGGATACTTAACCAGGAAGAAGGAGAGGGCTCAGCAAGTCTGATTCACCAATGGATCCATCAACTTCAGCACTAGAAACAAGCACAAAAAAAGAAAAAAGGAAAACATAGGTCAAAATTATAACAATAAACTGAACAATCAGGCACATGAAAGACTGAAAATTATGTCAGAAACCTAGCAAAATGTACAAACTTGAACCAGAAAGCAAAAAATCATTCATGTGTATACTGTTAACTCCTTACTGATCTATCGAAAATTTTCATACATCAACAACTACATCAATTCAGAAATTTTAAATCACGTGTACTGAACACATCCAACGACAATCAAGCAAATTTTAGTCATTCAATTGGGTAGAAATATTGCTTTATTTATTTTCTCATCATTGTGAATTTTAGAGTAACTTTTATGTTTATCTGCATTTAAATGTATAGATGGTGAACATTGAGTAACTTTTATACTTATATTTATATATTCATCGTAGAGACGATACGAGATAAACAAGGTCAATCGAACAAAGCTAAAATCTAATCATTTCATGGGGTCAAGAGCTTTTGTAGCTGGTTTTGCTGAAATAGTAAGTTATAGTATTTTTATTTTTTGTAACTTTTCCAATACCTTTGCTTGTGAAAGCTTGTGAAATTAAAAGTAACATAGATATACTTTTATATCCCCGTTTATGGGAACATGAGTCTTTTTTCAGATTTTCATTAAGCATAAGACTACATCTCTACTAACTTACATCTGATTTCTATTAACTCATAAAACTAGTTTTCAGTTTTCTATCATACAATAGATAGCTGCTTAATATAAAGAACCATGATCATATTAGACAATATATTCATTATCTTTTGTTGAACTTGTAATCTAATCATGTTAATGTAGGGGGATTCAATCACCCTCCACATTCATTACTAAGATAATATTTTTGTAATATTTTGTATTATTTTAATATTATGTAGGGTGTGAATGAACACGGAGGAGTAGAGCCAAATAGGATTGAGTTCTACAAAAGCATCCATTACCCGAGTGAAAAAGGACATCTCCAGAGGCTGAGACTAACTACGCAAGTAATATTTTTGTACAATGTCACATGTATTCATTCTATCGAATAATTAATTTAACTGATGTAATATATTTATGTAGAACAAAATGAGAGATTTGAGAGCTTGGTCTGTTTCTGAAGAGAATCCAAGGACTATTTGTCACGACCCAAACTCCGGTCGTGATGACGCCCAACACATTGCTAGGCAAGCCCGACCATGTTATCCATATTACCAACCAATTATTAATTAGTACTGATCAATTAACATTAACAGCTTGTCTTTATATCAAAACAATAAGTTAAAAAAATAGAATCATACAAAATGCAGCCCAACAATTGCGGTGTCACAAGTCTGAGCCTCTACAGATGGGAAGCATCCTACACAATCAAGTCTAGGCAGAAAAGAAATGACAAAATGATAGAGAGGAAGAAATCAGGCCCTGCGGACGCCGGCAGCTACCTCGAAGCCTCCTTGAAATAACAGTAATGAAGCAGCTGCGATAGCTCAACTGCCCTCCTGAACACTTGGATCTGCACAGAAAGTGTAGGGGAGTGGGGTGAGTATATTTCAACTCAGTGAGTAATAATAATAAATAACAACTGAAAAGAAGAACACCTGTACTATCACTAAACAGTTCTAAGGGTAACCTCACAGGTAAGTCATCTCCCTAGTGATTATCCCATTTTTAGTCCACAACTGTCTCACAATAATCCCACACTGAACTAGCCCTCACTCATACTGATGCGGCGTGCAGTCCGATCCAACATATATGTAAATATATACATAATGTTACGGCGTGCAGCCCGATCCAATATACATAGCGCTGCGGCGTGCAACCCGATCCATTTAACGTCGACGGCGCTCACTGGGGTGTGTACACACTCCGGAGGGGCTCCTACAGCCCAAACGCAATAATACTGCAGCGTGCAGCCCGATCCAATATATATGTTATATAAATGTATAATGCTGCGGCGTGCAGCCCGATCCGGTATGTATATAAATACCTCATAGCGGGTCCTCGACCCTATCTCAGCCAATATATACTTGGCCTCTCAAGCCCACTCAGCTAGAACAGGGAAATCCCACCCCATGTAGTCTCACTCAGAGTAGACATCTAGTACTGGCTCATGATATGCTATACAACTATGAATATGGCTGAGTGTATGTATCCAACATGATATAAGGGTCACTTAGCTCTATAGGCTTCCCCTAATACTCTACAGATCGGCACAAGGCCCCAAACACGGCTACTAGCCCAATTACACAGATATAAGCCCAGTCTTAGTCATTATACACAGTAAACTATCAGTCGGGAAGGACCAAGTCCAAATCCCCAGTCACAATACCACCACGCTCGTCACATGACGCGTGTTTCATCTCAGCATAGCACTGTATAGTGCAAGTACGGGGTTTCAAACCCTCAGTACATCATTTACTACCACCACTCACCTTGAATCAGTAGAAGTCCTAGCTCGCCTTGCGTTTGCCTCGCAAATCAATCTCCTCGGATGCCAAAACTGAACAAAATCAATAAGAATACATCAAAATAGGCTAAATAGACATAACCTAATTGAAATAACTCGATTTACTCCAAAACCCACGAAGTTGTCAAAATCCGACTTTCGGTACGCTTCTCGAAAAATTACGAAAGTTACATTTTCGGAATCCTTATCTCAACACGAGTCCATACATATAAAGTTTATCAAAATCGGATTTCGTTTGCCCATTCAAATCGGTGATTTACCATAGCCCAAGCTTAGAGCAAAAATCCCCCATAAATCCTTCCATTTTCAGTGAAATAATTGAAGATTCTAAGATAAAATCGTGTATTTAGACCATAAAACTTACCTCCAATGTTTTCCCGATGAAATCCTCTTCAAATTCCATTACTTAGCTCTCAAAGAACCCAAAAATGGATCAAATACACTTTAAGTTCGCGAATGAAATGTTCTGGTCTTAACCCTTCTGCTAGGGATTTTAATTCTATGCGATCGCAGCCCCTGGCTTGCGATCGCGATTAACAAATTATAGAGGCCCTCATTTCCTTTTACGCGATCGCGTAGACCCTTATGCGATCGTGATGAACAGCTGAATAACACTACGCGATTGCGACACTGGCTCCTGCGATCGCATTGCTCCAAATCCTAACCTTACGCGATCGCAACCCACACTTCGCGATCGCGAAGGGTAAAATTCCTGAGCTCTCCAGTGCCCTATGCGATCGCGTGACTTCCATTGCGATCGCGAAGAACAAATGTCTGCTTCACTTATGACAGCAGACCTGATCCCTCATTTAGGCAAAAAATGGTCCGTTTGGACCCCCGGATTCATCCTGAGGCCCCCGGAACCCCAACGAAAACACCAACCTACTCCAAACACGATACGAACTTGTTCCAATCACAAAAACACACCCTTAAACATGGAAATCATCGAATCAAAGCGAATTCAAGCCTAAGTTTCGACTAGAACTTTCGAAACCAATGCCCAATCAGAAATCCGACCAAACGATGTCCGAATGACCTGAAAATTTGCAGGCATATCCAAAATCACCTAACGGAGCTAGTGCAACTGTCGAAGTTCCATTCCGACTCCCGGATCAAAATCTCCGGATTTTGCCAAAATTCAACCTTAGCCAATTCAAGCCTAAAACTACTCTGGACCTCCAAATTCAATTCTGATCGCTTTCCTAAGCTACAAATGACCTCCCGGAGCTGACTGAATCATTAGAATTCGATTCCGAGCTCTCTAACTCACAAGTCAACATCCGGTTGACTTTTCCCAATTATGCCTTCTCCTAAGAGACTATTTGTCTTATTTCCAACCAAACTCGATCCGAATTGACTCAAACTCACCAAACACACGTATTGAAACATGAACAGGCATATAATGGGGAAAACGTGGTGGTAACTCACGTGACGACAGGCCGGGTTGTCACATTCTCCACCACTTAAGCAAACGCTCATCCTTGAGCGGGTCAAGAAACATACCCGGAGACTCAAATAAGTGAGGATATATGTTCCGCATCTCCCGCTCAATCTCCCAATTGGCCTCCTCCACGGGTTGATCTCTCCACTGAAGTTTTACTGATGCAATGTCCTTGGATCTCAATCTCCTCACCTGATGACCCAATATAGCTATAGGCTCCACATCATAAGATAGATCACCATCAAGCTGAATTGTACTGAAGTCCAACACATGAGATGGATCCCCGACATACTTCCGGAGCATGGACACATGGAATACTGGATGAACACTGGACAAGCTGGGTGGCAAAGCCAGCCCATATGCCACCTCCCCAAACCTCCTAGGTATCTCAGAAGGGCCAATGTACCTGGGACTCAACTTTCCTTTCCTCCCGAACCTCATGACACCCTTCATGGGTGAAACCTTCAGCAATACTCTATCACCAACCATGAAAGACAACTCTCGAACCCTACGGTCCGCATAACTCTTCTCGCGAGACTGTGCTGTGCGAAGCCTCTCCTGGATCAACTTTGCTCTATCCAGAGCATCCTGAACTAACTCAGTCACAATCAATCTATCCTCACCAGGCTCAAACCATCCTATGGGAGATCTACACCGTCCGCCATACAACGCCTCATACGGGGCCATCTGAATACTCGACTGACAATTGTTGTTGTAGGAAAACTTAGAAAGTGGCAAGAACTCATCCCGTGAACCTCCAAAATCAATCACACATGCTCGCAACATATCCTCCAGGATCTGAATAGTGCGCTCAGAATGTCCGTTTGTCTGAGGATGA
The DNA here is from genome assembly GCA_032618575.1 of Nicotiana noctiflora. NCBI lineage: Eukaryota > Viridiplantae > Streptophyta > Magnoliopsida > Solanales > Solanaceae > Nicotiana > Nicotiana noctiflora. The sequence goes on from JASVEL010012131.1 coordinate 365,549, forward strand.
AATGCGGTGCTCAACTCAACCCGTGTACCTAGCTCCCGCTGAAATGCTCTCCAGAACTGAGAAGTGAATTGAGTGCCTCTATCAGATATGATAGACACTGGGACCCCATGCAACCTGACAATCTCCCGTATAAATATCACTGCTAACCGCTCCGATGAGTAAGTAGTACATACCGGAATGAAATGTGCGGATTTGGTCAGTCGATCAACAATCACCCACACTGAATCGAACTTCCTCGAAGTCCGAGGGAGCCCAGTCACAAAATCCATAGTAATCCTCTCTCATTTCCACTTGAGAATAACCATACACTGAAGAACACCGTCCGGTCTCTGATGGTCGTACTTGACCTGCTGACAGTTGAGACATCGGGCTACATAACCTAACAATATCCATCTTCATCTTTCTCCACCAGTATTGCTGTCTCAAGTCCTGGTACTTCTTCGCGACACCCGGATGAATGGAGTACCGCGAGCTGTGAGCCTCCTCTAATATCAACTCTCGAAGGTCATCTACAATGGGCACACAGATAAAGCCCTGCATCCTCAGAACACCATCACTATCAATAGTCACATCTCTAGCATCATCGTGCAGAACTCTATCCTTAAGGATAAGCAAATGTGGATCATCATACTGACGCTCTCTGATGCGATTATATAAAGAAGACCGAGAAACAACACAAGCCAATACTCAGCTCGGATCAGAAACATCCAACCTCAATAGCCGATTGACCAGAGCCTGAACATCATATCCAAATGGCCTCTCCCCAACTGGAATATAAGCTAAGCTGCCCATACTGACCGTATTTCGGCTCAAAGCATCGACCACAACATTGGCCTTCCTCGGATGATACAATATAGTGATGTCATAGTCCTTAAGCAACTTCGGCCACCTCCGCTGTCTCAAATTAAGGTCTTTTTGTTTGAACAGATGCTGAAGACTGCGATGATCGGTATACACCTCATAAGAGACACCGAACAGGTAATGTCTCCAAATCTTCAGAGCGTGAACTATGGCTGCTAGCTCCAAATCATGTACAGAGTTGTTCTTCTCATGGGGCTTCAACTGGCGAGTAGCATAAGCAATGCCCCTACCCTCCTGCATCAACACACAACCAATGCCAACTCCTGAGGCATCACAATACACAGTATAAGGATCTGAAGCCGACGACAGTATCAAGATTGGTGCTGTGGTCAGTGCTGTCTTGAGCTTCTGAAAGCTCTCCTCGCACTCCTCGGACCATATGAAAGGAACACCCTTCTGAGTCAATCTAGTCAAGGGTGAAGCAATGAAAGAGAATCCCTGAACAAATCGGTGATAATACCCTGCCAATACCAGGAAACGACGAATCTCTGTAGCTGAGGTCGGTCTGGGCCAACTCTGCACCGCCTCTATCTTCTTCGGATCCACCTGAATACCATCACTGGACACCACGTGTCCTAAGAATGCCACGGACTCGAGCCAGAACTCACACTTGGAGAACTTGGCGTACAATTTCTCCTCCCACAACCTCTGTAATACAACTCTAAGATGCTGGGCATGCTCCTCCTGGCTACGGGAGTACACCAGGATATCATCTATGAACACGATCACGAAGGAGTCCAAATATGGCCTGAATACACAATTCATCAGATGCATGAACGCGGCTGGGGCATTGGTCAACCCAAAAGACATCACAAGAAACTCATAGTGCCCATACCTCGTCCTGAAGTCTGTCTTCATAATATCAGACTCTCTAATCTTTAGCTGGTGGTAGCCTGAACAAAGATCAATCTTCGTGAACACCCTCGCTCCCTAGAGATAATCAAATAAATCATCAATGCGCGGTAGAGGATACTTGTTCTTCATCGTTACCTTGTTCAGCTGTCTATAATCAATACACATCCTCATTGAGCCATTTTTCTTCTTAACAAACAACACCGATGCACCCCACGGTGACACACTCAGGTGAATGAACCCCTTATCTAGCTGGTGCCATACGATATGGAGAAATAGAAATAGGCTGAGTGCCTGACACCAAATCGATCCCAAAATCAATGTCCATGTCCGGCGGTATGCCCGGCAGGTCTGAGGGGAGTACATCAGGAAAGTCCCGCACAATGGGAATAGAATCAATATTGGGAGTCTCAGCTCCGACCTCCCGCACAAATGCCAAAATAAGAAAGACATCCTTTCCCAACCATCCGTTGGGCCTTGAGGAAAGATATTACCCTGCTGGGTACATAATCAGTCGTGCCTCTCCACTCGATCCTCTGAATGCCCGGCATAGCCAAAGTGACTGTCTTAGCATAACAGTCCAGAATAGCATGACACGGAGACAGCCAATCCATGCCCAATATAACATCAAAATCAATCATGCTTAGAAGCAATAGGTCTACTCGGGTCTCCAGACCCCCAATAGTGACTAGACAGGACTGGTATACATGGTCCACAACAATGGTATCACCCACCGGGGTAGATACATGCACGGGCGATGCAAGACACCCTTGGGTCGTGCCCAAATGAGGAGCAAAATATGTAGATACATAAGAATAAGTGGAACCAGGATCGAACAAAACTGAGGCATCTCTGTGGCATACTGAAATAATACCTATAATGATACCATCAGAAGCAACTGCGTCAGATCGGCCCTAAAGAGCATAACATCTAGCCTGACCGCCTGATCGGCCTCCCCTCGAGGGCGACCCATAGCTGCCTGACCCTTACCCCTAGCTGGCAAGGCGGGTGCTGAAGTAGAAGGACCAGATGTTGAGGGCTGCCCCTCTACTGATATGGCCTGGGAACAAAACGGGGACACTCTCTGCGGATGTGCCCTAACTCTCCGCACTCGAAGCAACTCCCAGGTGCTGGGGACTGGGACTGATGAGGACCCCTAGCACTGGAGTGTCCAGCTAATAAACTCGGTCGAGAAGAACCTTGGACAGATGAGGCCTGTGAAGAACTTTGTGCTGGCATAGCGCCGAGAGATGGCTGGCTCTGGTGCGAACCCTAATAATCACAGCCAGAAGATGACCCACGGTGATCTGAGCGGGCCGACTGTGAAGACCTGAAAGAGCGACCTCGGCTCTGCTGATCCTGGCCTCTGGCCCGAGTGCTACTAGAACTAACTGATCCTCGAGGCCTCTTGGCCTCCCTCTCCTCTCGCTTCCTGCGACGATCTGACTTTATGTCGCGAGCGATATCCACAGCATCCTCAAAAGAGTGGCTCAAAACCCTCTCTCGGGTCATCAGAATACGGATAGAATAAATAAGGCCATCAATAAAACATCCAATCCACTCCCGGTCAGTAGGAACCAACGACGATGCATATCTAGATAACTCTGTGAATCTGATCTCATACTCCGATACTGACATGTCTCTCTGACGAAGCCCCTCAAACTATCTACGTATATCCTCTCTCCGGGATCGAGGTACCCACTTCTCCAAGAACATAGTGGAGAATTCTTGCCATGATAATGGTGCTACCCCTACCGGTCTACGATGCTCATAGGCCTCCTACCAAGCGAAGGCTGGTCCCTAAAAATGGAAGGTAGTAAAGGATACATCGATGGACTCCAAAATCCCTGCCGTACGGAGCATCCGACGACACTTGTCAAGAAAACCTTGGGCGTCCTCGCCCGGAGCACCACTGAAAATAGGAGGGGATAATCTACTGAACCTCTCAAGACGACGCTGCTCGTCGTCGGTCATAACTAGGACCTTGTCCCCCTGAACCTGAATAGCTGGCTGGACTGGTGGAGCCTCAGGTGTCTACAGGCCCTGCACTGCCGGCTCTAGAGTGCGAGCTGCGGGGGTCTGATGACCACCCCTAGTCCCGGATGTAGCCGCTGCGGTGGAAGCTGAAACTGCCTGAGCCAGGCCAGTGCAAACCACCAATATCTGAGCTAGGGTCCTCTGTAGACCCGGAATAACAATGGGCACAGCTAGTGCATGAACTGGTACTGCTGGAACCTCAGCAACTGAGGCTGTGGGTCAGCTGGCACTGCCTCAGCTGCCCTACCCCTACCACAACCACGGCCGCGTCCACGACCTCTAGCGGGTGGCAATGGTGGTCGGCCACCTCGTCCGGAAGCTCGAGTTCTCGCCATCTGTGAGAGAATAGAATAGCAAAGTTCAGTTTTGGATCAACAACATCGCACGACAAGAATTTCAAGAATTGAAACTTTCGTAAAAGGTTTGCAGCCTCCCGGATAAGTACAGGCGTCCCCGTACTGATCCACGAGACTCTACTAAACCGGCTCATGACTCGCGAGACCTGTTAACCTAGGCTCTGATACCAACTTGTCACAACCCAAACCCCGGTCGTGATGGCGCCCAACACATTGCTAGGCTAGCCCGACCATGTTATCCATATTACCATCCAATTATTAATTAGTACTGATCAATTAACATTAACAGCTTGTCTTCATATCAAAACAATAAGTGTGAAAATAGAATCATACAAAATACAGCCCAACAATCGCGGTGTCACAAGTCTGAGCCTCTAAAGATGGGAAGTATCCTACACAATCAAGTCTAGGCAGAATAGAATGACAAAATGATAGAGAGGAAGAGATCAGGTCGTGCGGACGCCGACAGCTACCTCGAAGTCTCCTCGAAATAACAGTAATGAAGCAACTGCGATAGCTCAACTGCCCTTCTGAACACCTGGATCTGCACAGAAAGTGCAGGGGAGTGGGGTGAGTATATTTCAACTCAGTGAGTAATAATAATAAATAACAACTGAAAATAAGAACACCTGTACTATCACTAAACAGTTCTAAGGGTAACCTCACAGGTAAGTCATCTCCCCGGTGATTATCCCATTTCCAGTCCACAACTGTCTCACAATAATCCCACACTGAACTAGCCCTCACTCATACTGCTGCGGCTTGCAGCCCGTTCCAACATATATGTAAATATATACATAATGTTGCGGCGTGCAGCCCGATCCAATATATATAGCATTGCGGCGTGCATCTCGATCCAATATATATAGCGCTGCGGCATGCAGCCCGATCCATTTAACGTCGACGATGCTCATTGGGGGTGTGTACAGACTGCGGAGGGGCTATTACAGCCCAAGCGCAATAATACTGCGGCGTGCAGTCCGATCCACATGTATATCACTGCGGCGTGCAGTCCGATCCACATATATATCACTGCGGCGTGCAGTCATATCCTATATATAGAGCGTTGCGGCGTGCAGCCCGATCCAATATTTATATAATGATGCGGCGTGTAGCCCGATCCAATATATATATATGTATATAAATGTATAATGCTACGGCGTGCAGCCCGATCCGGTATGTATATAAATACCTCACAGCGGGTCCTCAGTCAGTATAGACTTTGCCTCTGAGGCCCACTCAGCTAGAACAGGGAATTTCCACCCTAGGTAGTCTCTCTCGTAGTACACATCTAGTACTAGCTCATGATATGCTACAGCTAATATTACGGCTGAGTGTATGTTTCCAACATGACATAAGGGTCACCTAGCTCTACAGTTTTCCCTAATGCTCTACAGATCGGCACAAGGCCCCAAACATGGCTACCAGCCCAACTACACAGTTATAAGCTCATTCACAATTATGCGGTGCACTATGCGACCGAGAAACAGAATCGCATGACAAGTGTGAGCACGTGATTTTTGCCTTACTTGAGAAGTACTCCCAGAAAATTCAAAAATAAAAATAGTTTCATGTTGGGTATGACTTTTGTGATTTTGTGTTAACATATCTTTTTGTGTGCACGTTTATTTATTTAAATTAAAAATACAAAAAATATATGCTAAATTTTGCATTTTTAGTGTTTGATATCGAAGTCATGTGATTTACGTTTTAGGCAATATGTAATTGGGCACGTTAATTGTAGTAAACAATAGCGGTGTTATAGGTTAGTATATACATATGTGTGTATATATATATATATATGTATATATATACATATATATATATATATATATATACACATACACATATAATATCCGATCTGGGCCAAATTCAGTCTAAAAGCCAGGCCCAAACGGATTTCTTCTAACCCAGCCCAAACACCCGCCCAGCTACAGCCTGTGTAACACTTGATCTGGACCGTTGGATTTTATTATCCAACGGCCCAGATTAATCCTTTAATTCTAATATGCATTCAGCCTAAGACTTGACCAAACGACGCCGTTTGGTTTAAGTGAGAAGATCCTGATCGTTGATCAAGTTTGATCCAACGATCAGGATTTAACTGCTCAAAACATATATAAGCTCATTTCCATACCCCGCCCCCCCCCCCCAAGCCAGACCCCCCTCTCCCTTCTTCTCCCTCAGGAGCTCTCAAATCCCCGGCGTAACGCCGCCGTGCGCCGCCTGCCGGAAATCGCCTCACGGCGGTTCCGGTAGGCCAATCAAACCCAAACCAACGCCAAAACCTTCCCCTTACCTCCCCCATCACGATCCCCGCCTCCATTAACCTCGAATCATGCCGGAGCTCCTCGAATCTTCATTTGAAGATTCGAGTCAAACTCGAACCTATGCCAAATCACCCCAAATTCACACCACGGTCTCCTCACACCTCCCCCACACTCCCACCGGCATTGGTTTGCTTCGAATCTAACCAAAAATGCAAAAGCCCCAAATCCGAGCCCAAGAACCCTAATTTTGAAGAAACTCAATTCAAGCCGGATTAGCCACAATTGAAGTCCAAGGGACTTTAGTCCAGGTGTTCTCAATCGAGAACATCTTGATTAAAGCCCGTTTGGCTTCAATAAGTCCGAGTTTTAGTTCGAAGTTTGGTCGGCAGATTTCTTGCAAGGTATTCATTCCTTCTTTTGGTCGATTCAATGCGATTTTTGTGAATATGTGTGTTTGTTATTCATTGTTTCAATTCTATGCTAGCATGCTTCTAATTTCTCATAACAGTCGACCTGCTATCCTCCTTTGAGGCCTTTTATTTGGCCAATTACTCTGTTTTAGTAGTTAAAATGAATCATGAGTCCAATGTGATTAAAGTCGTCAAATAGTTCGTAATATTAATCCCTTGAATCTGCCTGATGCAATTCACTGGTATAGAGCTTGTTACTGTTTGATTGGTTTGAAACTAAAGTTGTGATTCAAATTAAGCCAACTAGGGAATCAGGGTTCACACTTAGAGTATTGGGTGCCCTGCACATGAGGCTAGTCAGCGGAATCCACTGTCACAGCAGGGCATCCCACTGAACACTGCCACCAGCATTGTTTAATGCTTAAGTCCATATTTTGGACAGTAGGTAGTGGGGAATGCAGGGAATTTGATGGGTCTGGCAGAGTTGGGAGTGGGCATGGTGATAGTAACCTTAGGGGCAGGTGTTCTGGAGGGACTATTGGCTATAAATAGGGCATATTCATACATGTATAGGGAGGGATATAGATACATTGATAGGCATACACAGACACACATTATAGAAACAGACTTGAGAGCATCTGGGAGAGCAAAAACAGATCGGGGAGAGCAAATATTCATAGATACATATAGACACTTGAGAGGATACCTGAGATTAACTAGAGCACCTGAAGAGAAATAGATACAAGGATACACATATAGGAAGATACAGAGGAAGGCTACTGTTTTCCTTGGTTTGGAGTCACCGTTTCATCGAATCTCTTGGCTACTGTTTCATTGCTTTGATTTCAATAGCTGAGTTGTTGTGGTCTTTGGTTGCTTGTTGTCTTGTGTTGGTGGTGCTGAGCCATTTGCTCTAGCTGGTTCAGTGTTGAGTGTCGTGATAGTTTTGATATTTGCTGCTGGTTCATTCGATTGCTGTCACTGGGAGTGTGTGCTTTTGGTTTAGTTGAGTGCTTCCAGTGTTGGTGCTACTGTGATATTCATTTGTTGTTGCTGGTTCAGTTTGAGGGCTGTGGTAGTCCCAGTGTTGGTGGTTGCTGTTGGTAATTGTTTGCTGTTGGTTTAGTGGAGTGCTGCCATTAGTTGTTGTTGCTGTTGGTATTCATTTGCTGCTGTTAGTCAGTGTTGTTGTTCTGTCTGTGTTGCTGTTTGGTCCAACACAGTGTTGGTTCTCCTATTGGTCGAGTATTGCCGCCAGTTCAGTGCTAGTGTGTTGCTGGTTGGTTTATTTGGTTGCTACTGGTTGTTGGTCTAAGTGACTGCTGGTCTATTGGTCTATTTGGTTCACTGGTTGTTGTTGCTATTGGTTTACTGTTGGTTGTTGTTGGTCTTTGATTATTGCTGCTCCTGTTACTGTTTCTTGTTGCTGTTGCCGCTTTGCCGTCGCTCACTCTTCCTTGTTCTTCCGCATTCCAGGTACACACCTCTTTATTGTAGTTCCTTGGTTCGACAAGAATGAAGTTTGAAGCTTATGCATAAAGTCTATTGAAACATGTAGTCGTCTTATGTTCAATTACATTCTGTTAGTCTCCAATTAAGCTTGTATTGTTAAGTCTTGGTTATGGAAAAGCGTAGCTAGGCCAAAGATACATTGTCGTTAGATAAGCATGTTAAACCTGAATTAGTCTTCGTATCTCTATTCAATCTTCCCTACTCACGTGTGTAATCTCCAAACCTGTTAAATGATAGACCCTATGTTACAAGCAAGATTAGCTAGGGAGTTGTTACTCAACGGAATGACGTAATTGGCTTAAAAAGAGTCGGGGGTGCATTTCATGTGACCCGACCCCAATTTCGGGCAAGAATAAACAAAGCATGTTAAGAACCACAGGCGCATTTCATGTGATGTGATTCGTAGCAAGTTCTAAGTAATTCGGAATCAACTCTTAAATAAGATACAGTGGGATGCAGTTCGCTTTAGACTTGAATCGAAGGTACGCCTCGCCCAATAGTTACACTAATCACATAGCCGTCATAAGTATACATGTAAATACTTAGATTTCGAGATGCGTCGTTTCTTAACAAATATTACGCCTTTCTCAACAGTGTAAATAAGTAGTCGATCCGGGTACATATTCTAGTTTTATTTTTTCTTTTAATACGGGTGTGCATTTCATGTGACCCAAATCCAAACCCCGAAATGTTGAATAAGAATATGTTGAGGATCCGGGTACATTTCATGTGACGTGATCCGAAAGCATATTCTTAAGCAACTTTCTCTTTCGTAAATCACAACCAACAATAAAAGCGGTAAAGGGATATTAACTTGCCCTAAGTACATAATTGTAAAAAGCAGATAGATAAGCCAAACACGACAGTTGAGCGACCGTGCTAGAACCACGGAATTCGGGAATGCCTAATACCTTCTCCCGGTTAATAGAATTCCTTATCCGGATTTCTGGTTCGCGGACTGTTAAATAGAGTCATTCTTTTCCTCGATTCGGGATTTAACCGGTGACTTGGGACACCATAAATCTCCCAAGTGGCGACTCTGAAATAATTAAAATAAATCCCATCTCGATTGTCCTTTAATTGAAAAAACTCTTTGCATCCTTGCGGGTGCGTAAAAAAGAGGTGTGACAGCTCTGGCGACTCTGCTGGGGATTATCTTTAGAACTCGAGCTCGGAATAACTGTTGTGTTTGGCATATTTTATTATCCGATTTTTTTTACATGTTGGCATCAATGTGCAAAATGTTGTTTTTACTGCTTTGATATTGTGTGAACTGTACATATAAATTGTGCCGGAACCAATCTCCTTTCTGAGTCTTCTAAATCATGAAGAAGGGTGCACTTCGTGTGACTTCTTTTCTGTATAGTGTCTAATTCCCATTTTAGAACGAGGTTTGGATAAGTTGCAAAACCGGTGAAGCTTCTGTATTCCCGGGTTGCTGCCTCCTCCTCGGCTCGAGCTGTCCGCTCGGGTAAGCCAAGTCTAGAACAGATAAACCCATGTTTTTAAACCTAGAATAACAAAGCTTCATGCCGGATCCCTAGTAGGAAACGTTTATTTGCATCATGTCGTATTTGGCTTAGGGGACTCAACACAGGGGTTGGGTCCGTCTAGGACAGGTGACCTGAAATGAACAGACTATCCTGCTGCATCCTGTTTGTCTTGCGCATTTAAAAAAAAAAAAAAAAAAAAAAAAAAAAAAAAAAAAAAAAAAAAAAAAAAAAAAAAAAAAAAAAAAAAAAATGTGTGTGTGTTTTACTCTTAAGATAGAAATAGCTTATTTGTTTTCCTTTAGCAAAATGAATAAATAAATGATGTCGTTTGCTTCGTCAAAACCGAACTACGGGGGTTTGATTCTCATCGGATGTGAGATACGTAGGCAACCTCCATCGGGTCCAACTTCACCTTTTGAAAAATTAACTTTTGTACTAAATAAGTCGGTGACGCTGTTTTTAAAAATAGCCGAATGTTCCCGAAAGGGACGCCGAAGGCTAATTTCGTATAAACGGCCACCTTTGGGTCAATTTTGATTTCGATCAATTTACCCCACAGCCTTAAAAGCCTTCGTCCCCGAGGCGTTGAAAGGCCGTGATTGAAAACTGGATTTTTTTTTATTTTTTAGCAAAACAAAGTTGTTTTCTTATTTAAATCACCTTAATAAATGTGCAGGATGAGCACGAATCGGAATAAATCATTTTCAATCTTTAGTGAGGTCCCTCAGCAGCTCCGTATATGGTGGAACGATTTGGAAGACAGTAGCAAAAAGGTTGTAGGGAGAATTTTGGGAGGTTTGGTTGATCTGTTGAATATCGAGCCAAGGGAAGACATCATCAAGGCACTGGTATCTTTCTGGGATCCGACCCGCAATGTGTTCCGTTTTGTTGACTTTGAATTGACGCCCACATTAGAGGAAATTGCGGGCTATGCAGGACTTAACGGGAAATTAAGAGGGCAATACCTACTCTCACCAAGACCGGTATCTCCACATGGGTTTCTGGATCTGCTGAGCATTAGTCGGAAGGTGAAAAATGATGATCTACTGAAAGGGTATTGCGATCTTCAATTCTTATATCAACGGTACGGCACTCCTCGGGGTTTTGAAGAGTCAAACCTCGGACTGACTCACGCAGGGAATAGAACCAAGTGGGAGGCCAGACGAATTCTAGCATTCATAACGACATTCTTGGGGATTGTGATTTGTCCGCGTGAAGATAAGAAAATAGAGATAAGTCTGGTAGGAATAGCCGATGTTGCAATCAAAAAGGCTACCAACACGGTGGTCCCTTTGGTTTTGTCCGAAATCTATCGAGCCTTGACTGTATGCCGAGAAGGGGGCAATTTCTTCCAAGGTTGCAATCTGTTACTTCAACTATGGATGCAAGAACACCTCCATCACCGAACACAATACATGAACCATGGGTTGACCGGGAAAATCTGTATCAGGGGTTTCGAAGAACGGATGATGGGTGCTGTATTCCCCTGAAGGCGTCGAGGCATGGCTTGCACGACTGAGCTCAATAGAAGCCGATCAGATTGAATGGGCATTCGGGTGGTTACCCGATACTGAAGTAATATATATGGCAGCCGAGGAGTGTTATATCCTTCTGATGGGGATCCGCAGTGTCCAACCATATGTCCCTCACCGTGTATTACGTCAACTAGGAAGGTTTCAGGTTATTCCTACCGATCAAGACCTAAGGAAGTACGCCATTGAGTTGAGCCCGGGAGTTGTCTTCCCGAAGAGAAGGTTAGAAGGCTGTGGCACGAGTGTCGGTTCCTTGAGCCTAAAACCATGGTCCGGGAATTAGCCAAGGGAGAGGTGGATCCAAAGTACAACGCGTGGTTCGGGAAAAGATTTCAGATTCGTCGAAAATGTTCTAAAAGAGCCCATGTCCAACAGTTCACGGAAGATTCACGGGAACAATGGGATTGGTTAGCAAAGGAGGAGGGGTACAGGACGAAGATTGGCAGGATAGAACAGCAGGTCCGGGACCTTCAGTTCGAGAAGAACATGCAAGCCGCCACCGACGAAGGAGGCAAAAAGAAGTTGGCACAAGAAAATGACTTCTTGAGAGCTCAAATCCAGCAAATGAAAAGAGATGCTGACAGACAACCGAGGAGTCGGGCCGACGAAAAATTGATAAGGGGTTTGAGAAGCCAAGTCACCGACATCCAAAGAGAATTGGACGAGTCAAAAGCCCAAATAACGAGGATCCGTGCTAGCTGGAAAAAGGAGGCACATCAACATGCACTTCACCTAAAGCAAGTAGAAGAAGATTACACCGATATCATCACTAGCCTGAGGGAAGCAAATGTTGTCCTTAGGGAGCGGGTTTTCAAGCAAGCCCAAGATGCCAGAGCAGACCTCGACCGCTGCCACAATTTGATGGCCCGACTGCAAGGACAAGTGGATAGGCTCTTAGATCAAGTCACCAACAATGCTCGAAGATTGGGAGCGAAAAACCAGCAAATAGAGCGGCTACTCGGAGAAAGGGACATGATCAAGGATAGAATTGGAGAAATCGGGCACTATGTCACCATGAAGTGCCTAGCTTGTGAACGAATGCCTCGCGCCGACCTTTTCGCTTCAATTATGGGTTATGTTCACCGGATCATGGAAGAGTTGAGGGAACTACACAAGGACCTCACACCAAGGCCCGCGGCAAGGCCGAATGATGCCTCGCGGGCCCCCAGGAGTTTTAGGGCATTAGATTTTTGATTGAAAATGTATTTTGAAATGTTGAGTCAAGCTAGTTGGCATTTTTATCTTTATTTTCCCAAGTCAAGCATTTTTCTTTTGTTTTGATGATTTTGTAAGACGTGTTTTGTAACTACACGGTTTTATTTGATATAAAAGTTACTGAATTTTGCCACAATCTTGTTACCAGAACTACGCTCGGTCTGATTCACGCGGGGTCGTGATACGTAGGCAATCCACATAAGATTCGACCACCACTAAAAGAAAGAAAAAGAATCCAAAGGTTAAATAACAATAAGGCTTGCAAAGATAGTCGAAAAGAAAAAAAGAAAGGAAAAGAAAAAGAAAAAGAAAAAGAAAAAGGGCCGGAATGACGCATGTTAAAGAGTACACGTAGAAAGGGTTATTTGGTTAGGTGCATTGCATCCAACGTGCTATAACATATCCGTCAAACTCGGTGAACTAACAAGTTTGTTGCGTATTCCAGAAAGTTTAGCAGTTGGTTTGACAGAATATACCTGGCCAGCCATCACTACCGTACTAGATCCAAAGGACCAGTTACAGTAAGCATGTCGAGTTCGGGCAAGAGTCTCGAAGAAGAAAAGTCCGAGCTACAAATCATGAAGGAAGAAGTAGACCGGTTAAAACAACAGATAACGGAGATGCACTTGGCCTGGGCCAGGGAACAGGTCTTCACCAAACCGCCCTACTCTCGCCTCAGCTCCCGAACATCCGCCCATCGATCCTTCAACAAGCGCCCCGAGCTATCCATACTTTCGTGGGGAAAATCCATATGCCACCCACATTCCACCAGCCTAAACCAAATCCTCCTCCAGCCACCCCCGTTTTTGTAGCACCTCCACCTCCTCCTCTGCAAAGGCCGCCAGCGAGCCATATGTTCACATCCATGACAACTCTTACTATCCTCCGGAGCCTACTTTCAGGGCTCCCGAACCACAATCACATACACCTCATCGGGATAATCCGGCAGAACCGGAAAACACTTCCAAAGTTCGGAACACGAGGAAGTCGCCAGAAAAGTTAAAAGCCTGGAGCAGTCCTTCCGGAACATGCACGGTTTAGGCAACCAGGTCAGCGTCGCCTATAAGGATCCGTGTCCATTTCCGGACGTCCAGTTGCCAGCAGGATTTAAAATGCCCAAATTCGACCTATACGAGGGGCACGGTGACCCAGTGGCCCACCTGCGGGGGTTTTGCAGTAAAATGAGAGGGGCCGGAGGACGGGACGAGCTTCTGATAGCCTACTTCGGCCAGAGTCCGGGAGGATCGGCGTTGGAGTGGTACACTAGACAGGATCCCAGTAGATGGTTTACGTGGGATGATTTGGCTCAAGCTTTTATCGGCCAGTTCCAATACAATCTCGAGATAATCCCCGACCGCCTATCATTGCTAAAATTAGAGAAGAAGCCTGCTGAAAGCTTCAGGGAATTTGGTTTCCGATGGAGGGAACAGGCGGCCAGGGTAGATCCGCCGATGAGAGAAAGCGAGATGGTGGACTACTTCTTACAGACATTAGAGCCCACCTACTTCGGACATCTGGTAACGTCCGTAGGCAAATCATTCACTGAGGTGATAAAAATGGGGGTATGATCGAGGAGGGTTTGAAGGCCAACAAGATCATGAGTTACTCAGCACTGAAAGCCACCACTCAGGCTATCCAAAGTGGTACTGGAGGAGTACTGGGGAAGAAGAGGAGAGAGGAAGTTGCGGCCGTCGAGTCCGGGGCATGGTTCAGAAATAGAGGCCCCGCACCACAATATAGCCCACCCCAACCTCACCACCAAAATTACTCTCACAACCCATATAGCCACCCACAACATTACTATCCCGCACCCGATCCCCATTTTACTGTCCACCATGCACAGTCCTATTCCGCACCTCCCGCTCATGCACCGTGGCGTGCGCCAAACCCCCAGAACAATCATCCACCCCCAAGAGCTTACAAAAACCCCTCGGGCGCGAGTTTCCGTCCGAACCAGGCATTCAGGGGCGACAGGGCGCCGAGGCCAAAGACTTTCACTCCCTTAGGAGAGTCTTACACTAGTCTGTTCCACCGGTTAAAGCAGGTAGGGTTGCTAAATCCGGTTGAAGCTAAGCTGCCAAACCCTCTTCCGAAGAACCTGGACCATTCAGTAAATTGTGCCTACTGCTCGGGATGTCCGGGACACGATACATAAAAGTGTTGGAGGCTAAAGACGGCCATCCAGGAGCTTATTGATACTCGCAGGATTGAGGTCCAGACTCCAACAGAGCCCAACATCAACCAAAACCCGCTTCCAACTCATCATGAGACCAATATGATCGAGTTGGTACGAGCGGAGGAAGGAAAGGAGAAAGCCTCTCAGACTGTAATGATGATTAAGTCTAGCGGGGCAGGAACGAGAAAAGGGCCAAGCTTGATGAGTCGCCCAGTTGCAAGAAGGACATACCAGGAGAGTCGGAAGCAGGAAAGGGAAGTGTGAACGAAGTACCGGTGAAGCCGGCCAAGATAGTTGTACCAGGGGCAGCAATCAAGCCCATCCTGACAGTAGCGGGCGTTCGAATGGATCCTTTCATCATCCAACCGGCAACACAACTGCCAGTAACTGATAACCGGGCTGTCCCATGGAATTATGCTCGGATTACAACGACCTACAGAGGAAAGGAGGTGAAAGAGGAAGTTTGTGAAGCCCAAGGGTTGACCCGCTCGGGGAGATGTTTTGCCCCTGCGGAATTGAGGAAGACCACTCCGGCAGTATTGAAAAGCCGGTCACTGATGAAGAAGCAGAAGAATTCTTGAAAAAGATGAAGCTGCACGACTACTCCGTCTTAGAGCAGTTGAAGAAGACCCCGGCGCAAATATCATTGCTATCCTTGCTGATACATTCGGAAGAACATCGGCAAGCATTGATGAAAGTCCCGAATGAGGCACATGTACCGGATAAAATCTCAGTGAGCCATTTGGAGAAGATCACCAATCGGATCTTCGAAGCAAATCGGATCACCTTCACCGATGACGAGTTGCCTGAGGAAGGCACTGAGCATAACAGGGCTTTATATCTTACGGTAAAGTGTGAAGAGGCGGTGGTTACCAAAGTCTTGGTTGATAATGGGTCCAGCGCTAACATTTGTCCTCTCTCTACACTGGGCAAATTAAAAGTAGACATCGGCAGGGTACGCGAGAACATGGTATGTGTTCGAGGGTTTGACGGAGGAGGCAAAGCATCGGTTGGTGACATAGTGCTAATCTTGACAATTGGGCCAGTGGAGTTCACCATGGAATTCCAGGTGCTGGACATGGTGGTGTCATATAACCTCCTAATAGGGCGACCATGGATTCATGCCGCAAGAGCAGTTCCATCCAGCTTACACCAGCTCGTCAAGTTTGAATGGGACCAGCAGGAGATCGTCGTCCACGGAGAGAACGATCCACAATCAGGCACCATCATTCCCTTTGTTGAAACAGAAGAAGATGTCGGGCCGTGGGTGTATCAGGTCTGCGATGTGGTGTCCGCCCACCGAGTTCCGGAAGGGGAATGTATTCCCGGCGACAGAACAATTACCGCGGATGTCATGGTGGCGCATGAAATGTTGCGACATGGTTTCGTACCCGGTAAAGGGCTAGGTGCATCTCTGCAAGGAATTATACAACCGGTATCAGTGGTCGAAAACTTGGGAACCTTCGGCTTGGGATTCCAGCCAACCTCAGAGGACATCCGGCGAGCAAAGAAGAGAAAGCAGAAGACATGGGTGCTCCCGAAGCCTCGTTCCACGCCTCTCCCAATCTTTTGTCAGGTCCGGAGCAAGAGGACATCCAGCCCCAAAGATTCCCGGTCCTACGGTCAGTGCCGTATGAAGAGTTCTTCGGGAAGTTCGAAAACCTATTCACAGATGTATGTATGCTCGAAGATGGTGAAGGATCCAGTCATGCCGAGATACAATTTGTGGGACCAAAGGCAAAACTGAATAACTGGAAGGCTACTCCTCTCCCTGTCCGGAAGGAGTCTTGGTAGTTTGTCTTGGATTGTTTTTCTTTCGAAATTTTGTATTGGGGGCTTGTCCCCGGAGTAAAATCCTTTGTTTTTTCATTTTTGATTTAAGTTTGCAGTTTGTTTTCCCTTTGTAAAATTCCCATTAATGAAATGTGGTTCCTTCGCGTCTAATTTTGTTTATCTTTTTTCCTTCTTTTTACTTTTCTGAACAGCCTTCTTGCAACTGATCTTAATGATATGGCGTGCTTAAAGATTAATCAACCCAGTCTAGAAAGTCAATCGGGTTTGGAAATAATAACACATGAAATAAGAAGTGACGAGAGTGAGTCAGAGTACGGCGATGATGAAGCCGTAGAAGAAATCGGTGAAGAATTAAGTCACTTCGAGGAAAAACCCAAACCGAATTTAAATGATACCGAGGCCGTTAATCTAGGGAATGCTGATGACGTCAAAGAAACCCGGATAAGTGTCCATATTGAACCCAATCCGAGAGAAGAATTGATCAAAACACTCATGGAGTTTAAAGATATTTTCGCATGGTCGTACGACGACATGCCAGGACTCAGCACTGATCTAGTGGTTCATAGATTACCCACTGATCCGGCATATCCTCCCGTCAAGCAAAAACTACGGAAATTCAAGACAGAGATGAGTGTAAAGATCAAAGAGGAAGTAACCAAGCAGTTGCAGGCGAAAGTCATTCGTGTCACTCGATACCCTGAATGGTTGGCTAACGTAGTACCGGTGCCAAAGAAAGACGGAAAGATCAGGGTATGCGTGGATTATCGCAATCTCAACAAGGCAAGTCCTAAGGACAATTTCCCACTTCCCAACATCCATATCCTGATTGATAATTGCGCCGGACGCGAAATTGGATCCTTTGTGGACTGTTATGCGGGATATCATCAGATTTTGATGGATGAAGAGGACGCAGAAAAGACGGCTTTTATCACACCGTGGGGGACTTATTGCTACCGAGTGATGCCGTTTGGTTTGAAGAATGCAGGAGCAACATATATGAGGGCGATGACTACGGTATTCCATGACATGATACACAAGGAAATTGAGGTGTACGTGGATGATGTGATCATAAAGTCTAGGCGCCAAGAAGACCATGTCGCCGACCTCAGGAAGTTCTTTCAAAGACTTCGAAGGTACGACATCAAGCTCAATCCGGCCAAATGCGCATTCGGAGTTCCATCGGGAAAGTTGCTAGGATTCATCGTCAGCCGACGGGGCATTGAGTTGGACCCATCCAAAATCAAGTCCATTCAGGAGTTACCCCCGCCAAAGAATAAAACAGAGGTAATGAGTCTGTTGGGAAGGTTGAATTACATCAGTAGGTTTATTGCCCAGCTTACGGCAACCTGTGAACCCATATTCCGCCTATTGAAGAAAGACGCTGCGATAGAATGGACGGCAGAATGTCAAGAAGCGTTTGACCGGATCAAAGGGTATCCGTCAAATCCACCCGTACTAGTTCCGCCTGAGCCAGGTAGACCCCTGATTCTTTATCTGACGGTCTTGGAGAATTCGTTTGGCTGCGTACTGGGGCAGCATGATCTTACTGCCAGGAAGGAACGGGCCATTTACTACCTCAGTAAGAAGTTTACAGTCCACGAGGTCAAGTACACTCATCTAGAAAAGACATGTTGCGCCCTGACTTGGGTAGCCCAAAAGCTGAAACACTACTTGTCTTCTTACACCACGTACCTCATTTCGCGGTTGGATCCGTTGAAGTATATTTTCCAGAAACCCATGCCTACAGGGAGGTTAGCAAAGTGGCAAATATTACTTACGGAGTTCGACATCATATACGTGACAAGGACGGCTATGAAAGCTCAAGCCCTGGCCGATCACTTAGCTGAAAATCCCGTTGATGACGAATACGAACCTTTGAGGACGTATTTTCCAGATGAGGAAGTATTGCAGATTGAGGGGTTGGAACTAACCAAGGATCCAGGATGGAAGCTTTTCTTCGATGGAGCGGCAAACGCAAAAGGAGTCGGAGTAGGAGCCTGTGCTCATATCTGAAACAGGACATCATTATCCTGTTACTGCTCAACTGCGTTTTCACTGTACCAATAACATGGCCGAGTACGAGGCATGTATCTTGGGGTTGCGATTAGCGGTGGACATGGATGTACAGGACGTCTTGGTCTTGGGGGACTCGGACCTTCTGGTACATCAGATTCAGGGAGAATGGGAAACCAGAGATTTAAAGCTTATCCCATATCGTCAGTGTTTGCATGATTTGACCAAACGCTTTCGATCGGTAGAATTCAGGCACATCCCAAGGATGCATAACGAGGTTGCCGACGCGTTGGCTACTTTAGCGTCAATGCTACATCACCCGGACAAGGTTCGTGTCGATCCGTTACATATCCAGGTCCGGGAATCAACATGCTTATTGTAATGTGATAGAGGAAGAGGTGGATGGTGAGCCGTGGTTTCATGATGTCAAGGAATACCTCAGGTTAGGAGTATACCCAGAACAAGCAACCGGAGATCAAAAGCGAGCTATTCGGCGGTTGGCGAACGGATTTTTCCTTAATGGAGGGGTGCTGTACAAAAGAACCCCTGATTTGGGATTGTTGAGATGTATAGATGCAAGTCAAGCCACAACAAGTGATGACGGATATACACTCGGGAGTTTGCGGACCACACATGAGCGGATACGTATTGGCGAAGAAGATTCTCCGAGCAGATATTATTGGCTCACTATGGAGCGGGATTGTATAAGTTTCGTGCGAAGATGCCATCAGCGTCACAGATACACGGAGATTTGATTCATTCTCCGCCAACCGAATTGCATACAATGTCAGCACCATGGCCGTTTGTCGCACGGGGTATGGATGTCATCGGACCTATAGAACCTCTGCGGCTTCCAATGGTCACAGGTTCATTCCGGTAACGATTGATTATTTTACCAAGCGGGTAGAGGCCAAAACATTCAAATCAGTGACCAAGCAGGCGGTAGTGGACTTCGTACACTCCCACATCATCTGCAGGTTTGGAATTCCAAAGATGATCATTACGGATAACGGTGCAAATCTTAACAGTGGATTGATGAAAGAGGTATGTCAACAGCTCAAGATTACACACCGAAATTCCACACCGTATCGCCCAAAAGCAAACGGTGCGGTCGAGGCAGCAAACAAGAACATAAAGAAGATATTGAGGAAGATGATAGAAGTGTCTAGGCAGTGGCATGAAAAGTTACCATTTGCGCTGTTGGGTTATCGCACTACCGTCCGGACTTCGGTAGGTGCAACTCCTTACTTGTTGGTGTACGGGACTGAAGCAGTAATACCCGCAGAAGTTGAGATTCCATCCCTCCGAATTGTCGCTGAAGCTGAGATTGATGACGACGAGTGGGTCAAAACCCGATTAGAGCAATTGAGCTTGATCGATGAAAAGAGATTGAAAGCAGTATGTCACGGCCAATTGTATCAAAAGAGAATGGCGAGAGCATATAATAAGAAGGTACGTCCCAGGAGATTTGAAGTGGGACAGCATGTGCTGAAGAGAGTTCTACCCCATCAGGCCGAAGCGAAAGGCAAGTTCGCTCCAAATTGGCAGGAACCTTTTGTGGTGACTAGAGTATTATCCAACGGCGCTCTATGTCTGACTGATGTCGAGGGAAGATGCACCGATATGTCTATCAATTCCGATGCAGTCAAGAGATATTATGTGTAATTCTTTAATGCGTTTGTCAACGTTTGGTTTCGTTTGTGTGTATTTGGCATTTTTCGAGAATGAAATGACAGAGGCAATTTTTCTACTACCCAAACACTTTAACCTTTGTTTCCCCATTTGAGCCTTAATTATTCTTTCATATACCCTCTTTCGGAATCATCAAGGAAGATGTGTAACAGAATAGAAAAGAAACAAAGAAGTAATACAAGAAAAAGTGAACTACGTTCGACCTGATTCCTCAAGAAGGATACGTAGGCGCCACACGGCTCGGTCATAATAAAATAAAAATCAAAAAATCCCCCAAGCAACAAAACTGGGGCAGAAGTCATTGTTTTCGTTGGAAAGATAGTGTGGATTCCGAAAGTTGTAATAAGCTAACCGTCGAGGCTAAACCCCTTTCTTCAGCCTCACGCGCAGAAACCATATCAAGAACCAGAAAGACCTCTCGATCAGTATTTGAAAAGTGCCAAGTCATGTGAATGAAAGCCAAGAGTGACATCCCGACCCTCGATTGAATCCAGGATGCACAAGCCGAAAGGGGATAACGCTCTAGAGGGAATCTCAGGGGCGATACCCCGCCGCAGGGAAAGAAAGCATAAATGAGAGAGTCTTAACGGTGAAAACCCTCGCGGGCACCTTAAGGCGAAGGAAGTTGAGAGAAGTAAAATGAGAGAGTTTTACGGTGAAAACCTTTACGGGCACCTTAAGGCGACGGGAGATAGAGAGAAATGAGAGAATCTCATTAGTGAAAACCCTTTGAAGGGCACTGTGAGGTGACAGGACGAGATGGTTACAAGATGTCTGCATGAGACAAGGTTGGGATATCCGCTTACCTCTAGCAGGACGCGGTATCAGAAAGTGATTGACGTGAATAGACTGGGTAGTTTAATCTCAAAGGCGCGGCATAACATTGGATCAGGCACACATTCATATAAGTTTTCCTATTTTTGAGTTCAGAAAAGTTTTTCTCTTCTTTTGTCATTTGCGGTCAGTATTCTTTTCTTTTCTTTCATTTTCGAAAATTGATTTTTCAAAGCTTACTACCAAGTCTCCCAAAGCAGTATATTGAAAGTGAATAGGCATGGAACAAGGCAATGAGACGGAAGTCGTTACGATAGTGAGATTGGGATGACAGGCTGAGTGGAAGGTTCGCAAGAATTATGGAGTATGATGGACACATGTGGCATGTCCGAAAGATGATTTCACGCAACGGATCACCGGCTAAAAAGAGTCGGATCAAACCAAAGAGTGGAATAAAAGGAAAGATGAGAGGTCGTTCGTGGAAAAGCATCTTCCCAAGCAAGCGTCAACGTCGTCCTCAAAGTTCGAGAGAGGCCAAGCAGCTGAAAGAGAATGGCCTCAACAAGAGTGGCACGACCACTCGCGGCGTTTTGAAACTAACAATTTTTCTTTGATTTAAAGCAGGAAAAGAGGGTCCGACGGCAAAAAGCATACCATCCAGAAGTTTATCACACTGGGGCAGAAAATTTTCTCCTGTTGCGAAAATTTTCTGGAAAGCAAGACTCAGAGGGTAAGTGTAGAAAGCAACACAAGATGGGGTGATTTTTGAGCCGGGTATCATCTCCAGCAGTTATCGGAAAATAAAACAATGGCTTCGAGATTCCTCCAGCGGTATTACATTCCATAATTTGCTCGAGGAGGCAAAAGCGCGAGTCCCGAAAAAGGTATGGGAAGAAGGGAGAGAATGAGGGGCGAAGGAAACAAAGAATACTTCCTCAGCAACATCATCCCCAACAGGTGAGTAAACAGTTCCGAAAATATCCCCAGCAGCCTGTAAGAAAAGTAACACGACCTAGGGGAAGGCAAGAACAGGTTATTCAGAAGAGAAGGCGGTCCGAGAGGCAACGCAGAAGAAGAAAATGGTACAAGAGGCGAAGGAAGCGTAATCAAGATAGGATGAAATCAATGAGTAGGAGTTGAAGTCGGGAGCCCGCCCGGAGAACGGAGTGGCGATTTAATTTTGAAGTTGTAGTCGAAGTCGGGGAGCCCGCCCGGAGAATGGAGTGGCGATTTAATTTTGAAGTTATAGTCGAAGTCGGGGAGCCCGCCTGGAGATCGGAGTGGCGATTTAATGTCGAAGTTGTAGTCAAGTCGAGCCCGCCCGAGAATGGAGTGCGATAATTCTGAAGTTGCAATCAAGTCGGGCCCGCCCGAGAACGGAGTGGCGATTTAATTTTGAAGTTGTAGTCGAAGTCGGGGAGCCCGCCTGGAGAACGGAGTGGCGATTTAATTTTGAAGTTGTAGTCGAAGTCGGGGAGCCCGCCTGGAGAATGGAGTGGCGATTTAATTTTCGAGTTGTAGTTGAAGTCAGGGAGCCCGCCCGGAGAACGGAGTGGCGATTTAATTTTGAAGTTATAGTCGAAGTCAGTGAGCCCGCCTGGAGAATGGAGTGGCGATTTAATGTCGAAGTTGTAGTTGAAGTCAGGGAGCCCGCCCGGAGAATGGAGTGGCGATTTAATTTCGAAGTTGCAGTTGAAGTCGGGAAGCCCGCCTGGAGAATGGAGTGGCGATTTAATTTCGAAGTTGTAGTCAGGAAGCCCGCCTGGACTGGAGAATGGAGTGGCGATTTAATTTTGAAGTTATAGTTGAAGTCGGGGAGCCCGCCTGGAGAACGGAGTGGCGATTTAATGTCGAAGTTGTAGTCGAAGTCAGGGAAGCCCGCCCGGAGAACGGAGTGGCGAGTTAATTTCGAAGTTGTAGTTGAAGCAGGGAGCCCGCCTCGAGAACGGAGTGGCGATTTAATGTCGAAGTCTGTAGTTGAAGTCGTGGAGCCCGCCCGGAGAATGGAGTGGCGATTTAATTTTGAAGTTAGTAGTCGGGAGCCCGCCTGGAGAACGGAGTGGCGATTTAATGTTGAAGTTGTAGTCAGGGAGCCCGCCTGGGAGAACGGAGTGGCGATTTAATTTTGAAGTTGTAGTCGAAGTCGGGGAGCCCGCCTGGAGAATGGAGTGGCGATTTAATGTCGAAGTTGTAGCTGAAGTCAGGAAGCCCGCCGGGAGAATGGAGTGGCGATTTAATTTTGAAGTTGTAGTTGAAGTCAGGGAGCCCGCCTGGAGAATGGAGTGGCGATTTAATTTCGAAGTGTAGTCGAAGTCAGGGAGCCCGCCTGGAGAATGGAGTGGCGATTTAAACGATGGTCGGAGTTCGGCAATCAAGATAGGCCGAAATAATAATTGGCAGAAGAGAAGAAGTGTCAGAAGGAACACCAAGTCAGACAGGATGGCAAGGAGCGCGACAAGATCAAGTTAAAAAGGATAGATAAGAACTTGTAGTACTGTAACTTAGTCTAGCTTCTTGTTTTTGTTGCTTAGCGCGGTGTAACAAGGAAATCAGCTAAGCAGTGGTAACAACAGTAACAGCGGCAACAGCAAGTAACAGCGAGATCGCAACAGCCATGGTAGTCCCAGCTACCAGAACTTCCCGAACTACATTGACCTGATTCCCTTTTAGCCATGGATATGTAGGAGACCTTTGAAGCAAGGTTCGGTCAAAACTTTTCCAAAATGCTTCATACGGAGTACTCGAATGGGCAAAAATCGCTTATATCCGCTCACTTATCTTTGCACAAAAACTCTGCATGTTTGGCAGCTGTGAGCACGTGATTTTTGCCTTACTTGAGAAGTACTCCCAGAAAATTCAAAAATAAAAATAGTTTCATGTTGGGTATGACTTTTGTGATTTTGTGTTAACATATCTTTTTGTGTGCACGTTTATTTATTTAAATTAAAAATACAAAAAATATATGCTAAATTTTGCATTTTTAGTGTTTGATATCGAAGTCATGTGATTTACGTTTTAGGCAATATGTAATTGGGCACGTTAATTGTAGTAAACAATAGCGGTGTTATAGGTTAGTATATACATATGTGTGTATATATATATATATATGTATATATATACATATATATATATATATATATACACATACACATATAATATCCGATCTGGGCCAAATGCAGTCTAAAAGCCAGGCCCAAACGGATTTCTTCTAACCAATCCCAATCCGTCCAGCATCTATCATTGTGGCATTCGATCTGGACCGTTGGATTTTATTATCCAACGGCCCGGATTAATCCTTTAATTCCAACATACACTCAGCCTATGACTTAACCAAACGACGCCGTTTGGTTTAAGTGAGGAGATCCTGATCGTTGATCAAGTGATCCAACGATCAGGATTTAACTTCTCCAAAACATATATAAACTCATTCCATACCCCGCCCCCCCCCAAGCCAGACCCCCCCTCTCCCTTCATCTCC
Organism: Nicotiana noctiflora; assembly: GCA_032618575.1. NCBI lineage: Eukaryota > Viridiplantae > Streptophyta > Magnoliopsida > Solanales > Solanaceae > Nicotiana > Nicotiana noctiflora. Next base: position 390,014 of record JASVEL010012131.1, read on the forward strand.
CTCAGAAGCCCTCAAACACCCAGCGTAACGCCGCCTCCTCCGCCTGCCGGAAATCGCCTCACGGCGGTTCCGGTAGGCCAATCAAACCCAAACCAACGCCAAAACCTTCCCCTTACCTCCCCCATCACGATCCCCGCCTCCATTAACCTCGAATCATGCCGGAGCTCCTCGAATCTTCATTTGAAGATTCGAGTCAAACTCGAACCTATGCCAAATCACCCCAAATTCACACCACGGTCTCCTCACACCTCCCCCACACTCCCAACGACATTGGTTTGCTTCGAATCTAACCAAAAATGCAAAAGCCCCAAATCCGAGCCCAAGAACCCTAATTTTGAAGAAACCCAATTCAAGCCGGATTAGCCACAATTGAAGTCCAAGGGACTTTAGTCCAGGTGTTCTCAATCGAGAACATCTTGATTAAAGCCCGTTTGGCTTCAATAAGTCCGAGTTTTAGTTCGAAGTTTGGTCGGCAGATTTCTTGCAAGGTATTCATTCCTTCTTTTGGTCGATTCAATGCGATTTTTGTGAATATGTGTGTTTGTTATTCATTGTTTCAATTCTATGCTAGCATGCTTCTAATTTCTCATAACAGTCGACCTGCTATCCTCCTTTGAGGCCTTTTATTTGGCCAATTCCTCTGTTTTTAGTAGTTAAAATGAATCATGAGTCCAATGTGATTAAAGTCGTCAAATAGTTCGTAATATTAATCCTTCGAATCTGCCTGATGCAATTCACCGGTATAGGGTTGGTTACTGTTTGATTCAGATTAAAGGGATAATTGGTTGAAATTAAGCCAACTAGGGAATCAGGGTTCACACTTAGAGTATTGGGTGCCCTGCACATGAGGCTAGTCAGCGGAATCCACTGTCACAGCAGGGCATCCCACTGAACACTGCCACCAGCATTGTTTAATGCTTAAGTCCATATTTTGGACAGTAGGTAGTGGGGAATGCAGGGAATTTGATGGGTCTGGCAGAGTTGGGAGTGGGCAGGGTGATAGTAACCTTAGGGGCAGGTGTTCTGGAGGGACTATCGGCTATAAATAGGGGCATATTCATACATGTATAGGGAGGGATATAGATACATTGATAGGCATACACAGACACACATTATAGAAACAGACTTGAGAGCATCTGGGAGAGCAAAAACAGTATCGGGGAGAGCAAATATTCATAGATACATATAGACACTTGAGAGGATACCTGAGATTAACTAGAGCACCTGAAGAGAAATAGATACAAGGATACACATATAGGAAGATACAGAGGAAGGCTACTGTTTTCCTTGGTTTGGAGTCACCGTTTCATCGAATCTCTTGGCCACTGTTTCATTGCTTTGATTTCAATAGCTGAGTTGTTGTGGTCTTTGGTTGCTTGTTGTCTTGTGTTGGTGGTGCTGAGCCATTTGCTCTAGCTGGTTCAGTATTGAGTGTTGTGA